>SJXQ01001524.1:0-81858 GCA_006408695.1 Aepyceros melampus | reverse complement strand
TGGCATTAAGAATATGCCAGAGAAGGTCAGTTGATAACTTCGAGAATCAGAAAAGTTCATCAGGATACCACCTGAGGCCAGCTTAAAGGAGTGCAGGCCCTGCACACACCCTGAGCCTTACAGCAACACTGCCCTTGAACCAGTGCTATAAAACTCCTCACCAGATCTCCTTGGTTGGGACGCAGTCTTTCAGGGCTTCAGCCTGTTGTGTTCCTCTTTGCCTAGCAAAGCAGTAAAATTATTCTTTTCTACTTCATCCTAAACTCTGTCTCCAAGATTCAATTCAGCACTGGTACACAGAGGCCAACTTTTCAGCAGCACTTGGTGTAAAAGGATTTTTAGGGAGTCAGGCAGGCAAGCACCCAGAGTAAACTCAGCATTTCTTAGCATAAACTGTTTAATCAAACTGCTACCTCAAGCCCCATAGTCTCAGACATGCAGAAACAATTGTTTACCCTAAATCACAATGTTAGTATAAACTATCTGATCAAAGTTATTTCATGCTCCAAGACCTCAGACATGTAAAAATAATATCAGGCATAATATTCCAAGAACTCAGAACTCATTTTTGTGCATATTCAGGCTTTCCTGTGAATATGCAGGCCTGTTGAGGGAATCCTTTTCTGCACATGAGATAGTGCAGATAAAGTGATTACAGAAGGTAGCAACTTCTACCATCAGAACTGGAGACTCACTCCCTCCACATAGCTGGTGCTTAGATGGATTGGTGAGGTAGAGGTAGGGGAACGTGAACCTGGAGCTTGGAACCCTTGAAGGAGATGGAATTGCTTGATCCTAGTCTCTTTGAGGGTCTGCAGCACAGCTGGTGCTGTAAGTGCCCAAAGAAAGTGGAGCGGCAGTATCCATTCTGTGGAACAACTCTATTGAAAACTGAAAATAAAAAGTCTCAGGACATCCCTGGTGGTCCAGTTGTAAAGAATCCACCTTGCAACATGGGTTCAGTCCCTAATCAGTGAACTAAGACCTCAATGTCACAGAGCAATTATGCCCTTGTACTGCAGTATGGAGCCCACACGCTCCAGAGCCTGCACCACAGCTAAAGAGTCCATGAGCCACAACGAAAAATCCCACATGGGACAATGAAGATCCTGTGTGCCCCAAGATATGATGCAGCCAAAAATAAACCAGTAAATAAATATTGTTTTTTTAAACCTTTCTTAGGAACCTTAAGTATTTTTTTGTTTGTTTGTTTGTTTTTTAAAAAGCATCACCTGTGGCAGATTCATGTTGATGTATGGTAATACCAATACAATATTGTAAAGTAATTAACCTCCAATTAAAATAAATAAATTTATGGGGAAAAAAAGAAAACTAAATTAAAAAAAAAAAAGACAGTCTCTTTTCTCCTCTACCCACCATCTCATTTCCCTCTAATGGATGCTTTAGTTATTTCTCTCTATTGCCTTCCTAGCAAGAGAGTCTGAAATTTAGTATTAAGTTTTCACTCCAGCAGAAAGCCAGCAAAAAGTTGAGAGTAAATAACCATCCCACTAATCTATAGAAAACTACTACTTAGCAATACAATCCTCTCAATTTAAACATTTAATTACTTCAATACCAGGAGTCTTTCCACTGTATCATGACAACAGAGTTGCCACCAAGAGTAATTAGACAGTGTGGTTTAGATCACCAAAGGAGTATACCCTTCCATTTTTACAGGAAAGGATCTTTAAAATTAGATTTTCTAATAAAACTAAAAATTGAGAGAAAATACTAGAGATCTTGGATTCTTATCAACTTTTTCTATGACCTTAGTTGACTCACAATTATCCCTGGTTTCAGTATCGTTACCAATAAAGGAAAAGATAGGAAATATGAGTTCATTTTCAAATTAATATCTGCAATAACCCAATGAGGACTAGGAAACTCAGTTTGGTAAATCAGCAATGCTTCGAATTCACATTCTTTTTAACTGTTTTGTATGAGTTGACCAGCTTCTTTTGCCTTAATTAGAGCATGCTATGGAAAATTCAATTAGCCTTTGCTCTGCAGGTGGTGACTGGGGAGCAGAGAGATCAGGAGATACCACCTGCTCAGTATCACTCATGGATGCTTTCTTTTGCTAAAGATGAATGTCTTTACGTGAAAAGACCATCTGTTGTCATAACCTGCCCATGATCTGTCTATTTGGAGGCAATATATAATTGCTTTTGCTGCATATTAAAGACACATTTTTCCAAGCTTCCACCTGTAAAATATCTTCAGGACATATTTACTTCTGTATCAGTCCTTTGTTTGTAGAAAATAACTTCAATTCTGGGGTTTAGGTGATAGATAACATCATCCAGAGAGACATAAAACTTGTTAAGTTTTTCCATGGTTTTGACACATTTACCACAATGTGAAGTCAGCATCTCTGAGTCCGGGCCTGGAGGATCAAGTTTCCTCAGCACTTGTGTAACCACAACGTTGTACAGTTTTATCTAATACAAATCCCCAGTTTCCTCCCACTAAGGAATGGACCATAGCTCTTTACTCAAGTGGTTATTTTCTTCCATTTCTAGAGTCCTCATTGCACATGTGCTTTAGAGGCTGGAATTCTTTATTGTGTTAACTTATTCCTAGAAAAATAATTACTCCATGAATGACTTGAAAGATAAATGTATTGCATATTGCACAGGAATTTAATATGTTTCTTGCTGCTACTGCTAAGTCGCTTCAGTCGTGTCCAACTCTGTGCGACCCCACAGATTGCAGCCCACCAGGCTCCGCCGTCCCTGGGATTCTCCAGGCAAGAACACTGGAGTGGGTTGCCATTTCCTTCTCCAATGCATGAAAGTGAAAAGTGAAAGGGAAGTCGCTCAGTTGTGTCCAACTCTTTGCGACCCCATGGACTGCAGCCTACCAGGCTCCTCATCCATGGGATTTTCCAGGCAAGAGTACTGGAGTGGGGTGCCATGGCCTTCTCTAATACGTTTCTTTTGTGGTATCAAATTCTCAACTCCCTCCTTCTCACTCCAGTAGTAACTTGGAACCTCTCTGTTTAACTTCACCTCATAATTAACAGGTAACACATGCAGAAGTGATTTCTGAATCACTGATGACAAGAGAAAAATATTGTTTATGTCTTCATATCAACCATACGTTTCAATTTTTTAAAGTGGTGGTAAAATGGTATTCTTCCAAAGGCCTGGTTTAAATGCTTGTCACTATAGCATTTTCAAGATTTATTTCATCAGTTGAAAATGATTTCCATAAATTATTTTGAAGAAGTTTCATGACACATCATTTTTTAAACTAAAGAGGGCATTTTGCTATTGCCCACTATAAGACATGTTGCTAAACCACATTGTCTTTACTTTTCAGGTTTGGAGTTTATATAGAAACATATTAAACCATTGTTATATTCAGTAGTCAATTCTTAACTTCAACAAAGACAAAGCAAATTGACATGTGATAGTTTTAATCTCTTATCTCTTAGTTACTGGATAATGATTGTGCTTGGCACATAAGGGACCTGGTAGGAACTCGCCTTCTCTCTTGGTATGTAGGCTAGTGTCTTCCTTGATGAAACAGGATATGTTTAGAAGATATGTTTTTAAGAGAAGAATGGTTTGTTTCTAGTTTTGAAGCTAATTTAAGTCTTAATTCTCTGTTTTTAATAGCTCTTGGACCCTTTTCCACTGTAAGGATGCATCCCTTTATTATGTCAATGTTGAACTTCTATGTAGGTTCTTGAAAACTGCTTTGCATCACTAACCTGGCTGGAGTCTTTCTCTGTCATTCACACATTTCTTGTTTTCTAAAAAGCTCTGTGAATTTTTCTTTTTTTCTAAAACTCATTGACATAAAACTTTAATTTGATACTAGATAAACCTGACTTTTACAACAAACTATATATGAAAATTATACTCTTTGCTTTTTATCATTTTAACTATTTTAATCATTTAACTTCTATTTTCTTTTTAGTTAATTGCATCTTTCGGATAATTTTCTTCTTCCTTACATGTCCACCTAATTCTTTCCAACTCTTCAAGCTCTAAAGCATTATAAGGCATTTATTCACCAGAAATTATGAAAAAATAACAAATTTTGTCTTTCTACAAGTTTTTCATCATGTTTTGTTCCTCTCCATCTCTTTTTCAGTCAATGTACTTATCTTTATTTTTCTAATGGCTAAGTAATTTTTTGTTACTATAGTTTCCTTTACATCAAATCACATCAAAGTAATGTTTGTGTTAAAAGACTTAAAAAGCATATCTTTAATTTTTCTTTTTTATGTTTAAGCTATATTCAGAGTTTCAGACTTACAGTTAGTTTTTAAATTAAGAATTTTTAAGTATTAAGGTAAATCAAATGTGAAAGTGACAGGCAGATAGAAACAGACAGATATGTTCCCTTAGCATTTATGACTGTGTAGTTCTAACAGAGAATCTTTTTTCTCAAAACTCATTGATGTCATTGAAGGGACACAGGTATTTTAATTTAATCAAAGAAAGTAATCCATAACTACATTATTTTGTGTACAAATTTAGGTGATGCCATCTGTGCTTTCTCCTCTCAATGGATTCATAACATAATTTATATGCATTATTTGTATACAGTTTTACAAATGTGAACAGATATAATTATCACTCACTAGATGGCCCGCTCATGTCCTTGGAAATGAATTATTTCTGATTTTCTTTTTTTCTACAATTACATTAAACTTCTCCAGCACTATGTGTGTGTTCAATGTGCTATCTTATATCATTTAAACATAAGTTTTTCATTCATAACATATGAATTTCATAGAGATCCTTTGATTCCCCTTCTGATTCACCCACCTCTTGGTTGAAGATCTCTTATTATATTGTCTAATATCAAGCAGTTTTTACTTGTCAGATGGAGAAGAAAACTAATAATAACAAACTCTAGAATGAAGCTAGAGAATAGCAAGATTAAATAATATAATCAATGTTTTAGAAGTAACTTTGAATTCAACTTCTTATCTGATGGTTTAATGTCTATTATCACATATCCATAAAAGGTTTGACACGCTCCAAGCTTGAAGACATCTAGAGAAGTAAAACAACCAGGGAAGAAGACATATTTTCTTTCACACTGACTCAAACTCTTGCCACACTGCTACTTCTGCTTACTGTGCTGTTCTAGCTCTTTGAACCTAACAGAACAATGCCAACCCTTGCTTCATTTGGCAGACACCCTTATAAATGTTTGAGGAAAAAAAAAATGTACTGGCTTCTCTTTTTGTACACAAATCTTTTCAAAAAACCTTTTCAAATTTAAATGACTACACATCATATTTTTAAATCCACTCATCATTCTAGTCCCAGTCTTCTATAAGAAGCTCTGTGATCAGCAGAGCTCAGCTGAACTATTTCTTCCATTAACAATGTTTGTTTTTCTGTCACTGAAAGCCTGATGTCATACTGACTTTACTTATACTCAGTTACAGGCTGTGGTTAGTTGCTAAGTCATGTACAACTCTTTGCGACCCTATGGAGTATAGCCTGCTAGGCTCCTCTGTCCATGGGATTCTCCAGGCAAAAATACTGAAGTGGGTAGCCATGCCCTCCTCTAGGGGATCTTCCCGGTCCAGGGTTTAACCCTGCGTGTCTCTTATGTCTCCTACATTGGCAGGAGGGTTCTTTACCACTAGTGCCACCTGGGAAGCCCTAATTACATGGTAGTCTTATATTGTACTTAGCCCTCTAAGCACCATGTTTGGCCCAATGATATCCCCCTCTCTAAAGGTAGCGTATCCTAATCCTCGAACTTGTGAATGTGTTATTTTATATGGCAAAGAGGCTCTGCAGTGCTAGGAATTCCTTAGCTCTGATGAGCTAAGGAATTTGAGATGTAGAGATCATCCTGGATTATCTGTTTGGGCCCAGTGTAATCACAGTAGCCTTATTAGAGGGAGGCAGTGGGATCACAGTCAGAGAAGGAGATGTGACCTCGGAACCAGAAGTCAGAGTGATGTTGTTGCTGGAAGGGGACCAACAGCCAAGGGATGTAGGCACTCCCTAGAAGCTGGAAGATGGAAGGTAAGGATGCCGTTTTCATCCTTGGCAAGAAAAAATTTGGACTTCTAACCTCTGAACTGTAATATAATAATTCTGTTTTTAAAGCTAGTATGTTTCTGATAATTTGTTATAGCACTGATAGAAACTAATATAATTCCTAAAGCATCTTCATCCATGCTTCTGAGTCATGTGTTACTTAGGCAAGTTATTCTTAGGAGTCCGATAAAACAAATTATATTCACTCCTTTAAAATTATAGATTGTTAGATTGATATAATTTCTTCATTCTTGCAATGCATTTTAAATATTGATTTTTACTTCAGTGACTTGCCTTATCATTTTTGTTTCTCCTAGAACTTGGTAAGCATCCCTATGTTACTGTAACACTGGGATGAATGTTCATTTTTCATCATACCACCTGCCTTGATTGGTCTCTGCCTCTGAAGAAGGACATGGCTATGAGCTACTGCTATATCCTCCTTCCTCTCTTTATAGCACAGAGCTGAGTTCTAGCTTCTTTCATTCTAACTATATTGGTGAAATAAGAATAAAGAAGAGTGGACAATTTTCCATTAGGAATCTAAGAATCTAGAATCACATAAAATACAGGCTTACCACTCAATTTACCAAAATTCCAACTACAAAGGAAAATGCTCTGCAAATAACATAACTTAATATATCTGAAATGAAACATAAATTGATGCACAACTTGAACTAATCATGTGCTATCTGTCAGGCACAGTAAGATGCATTTTTTATGAGTTATCATGTTTAATTCCTATACCTCCCACTCTATTTGATGTTTATTATTTTTATATATGACATTACTAACCTATGGTTAGACAAAATTTGTCTAATAATCACATACTTATCTATAAGTGTTGGAGGAAGAATCAAGTCCTCTTGATATTTTATCTTTTCTTATTATACTATTATTAACATAATACTACAAATAGAAAGACTTTAAATATGTCACTATTGAGATTTCTCCACAAGCAAGAGAATAGATATATTTATCCCAAATAAAGCCTGAGATTTTTAATTTGGAATCTGCAATAGAATAAAATATATTTTTCAAAACATAGAAACATCAGCAGAGCAAAACAGAGAAATCACCATAGCTTACTTTTTTATAATCTTGTTAACAACTTGTTGGTCAATTGGTAGCTCTCACTCAAGTCTTTACTCCTTTGCTGACCTAAATATCTTAGGTGAAAAACATTTCTTTTAGTATTATTCTGAATTGAAAGTTTTACACTGACATGCACACTGAAGAAAAAAACATATTTCCTGAACAGAATTGTCATCAATATCAATTTTAAAAGGATGAGCCTTTATCTTTGAAATGTTCAGGTCACTGTAATTATCGTCTTTAGTTTATGAAGATAGAATTTGAATTTTTAAAAATAGATGTAGTGTTACACAGGGTCAGATACTATTAGATATATTCCAGGAACAATTAGTTGCTATACAACAGACTTCAAACAGTAACTGAAAATTTTTTTTACAAAATAATGTTTTTTGTATTCTGGCTAGATAAACTATGCATGTATAAATAAATATTCATTCTTACCCAAACTGTGATCTTAATTGCCTGTCCCTTTAATGATACTTTAGGTACAATAAGGAAGAATGCTCTGACAATGAAACCTGTATCATTATAAGCTGTAAATGTATTTGTCTATACAAAGATAGAAGTTGGCAGTTGAGCAACAGTATTGATGTTTGTTTGTCACCCATCCCTGAGAAGTTCAATACACTACAAAAAAAAAAAAAAATTATCTTTCTTACAAAGTAAAACGTCTTTAACAAAATAGAAACCACATAAACTTGTTAATATTATCACTAACTCAAAATATGTATTTGCTGATGAAGGAAGTAGAAATATATGGCTATTGTTCAGCATTATTGAAATAAGCAACAATTTACTTCAGAGGAATACAAGCAAATCCATTTAAGGGTCAAGATTTGCTGAAAAATGAGGTATTGATTCTCAGTATGAGGATGTGTGTAAGACACTTCAGCTTCAGTTCTGAAATCAGATGCCCTGTTTCTCTAATCTGAAGATGTGTTCTAGACATACCTTCACAACTGTAGTAATCAATTTCATACCTAACTATTGTGTCAGCATGATGGTAACTTCAGAAATGATTACAAAGGTAGTTCCCTCCTTTTCTCTTATTGACATGATTTTTATTCCTGGGAAAAATGAACTAATCATACACTGTTATGTAACTTTCTTTCTTCTAAAAAGTCCACTTATTTTGGAAATATGTAAGAATGGCCCTATTTGCTCCACTGTACTTATATGTGCTATGTTCATGAATGATAAGATGGGATTAAAATACATGTAAAAATACATTGATTCTAGTTATTTTCCCTTTAAAGTTTCTTAATTTATTGGCTTGTGATTTTAGGGCATATATTTATAACACATATAAAATACAATTGCATGGTTTAAATCTCTATGTTTGAAGTCAGGTAACCTGGTTGGTGTTTCAGTTCTGCCCCTACAAGCTATATGATTTTGGTAAAACATTTATCTTCTTAAGTTTGTTTGATCATCTGTAGGATGAGCACATTAGTGTCTATCATGTTTGATTTCTACAGTGATTAGTCTGAAGCAGATAAAGTGATATAAATTTGCTTTATATATAAATTGCATTTGATGAATCAAATAATGATGGAAGTCAGATATAGTTTGAATTTTAGGGTTGTTGGTTTTCAGTTGCCAAGTCATGTCCGATTCTTTGTGACCCTATGGACTGCAGAATCAGTGATGTCCTTCAACCATATCATCCTCTGTCATCTCTCTCTTCTCTTTCTGCCTTCAATCCCTCATCAAGGTCTTTTCCAATGAATTGACTATTCATAACAAGTGGTCAAAGTAGTGGAGATTCAGCTTCAGTATCAGTCCTTCCAATGTATATTCAGGGTGGATTTCCTTTAAGATTGACTGGTTTGATCTCCTGCTGTCCAAGGGACACTCAAAAGTCTTTTCCAGCACCACAGTTCAAAAGCATCAGTTCTTTGGGGTTCTGCCTTCTTTATGGTCCAACTTTCACATTGTGCATGACTACTGGAAAGACCATAGCCTTGACTATACTTTGTTGGAAAAGGGTATATAATCATAAAAGTTCAAAGAGAGTGACACTTTTTTGATTGTTTTGTCAAGATGGCTTTAGAAGTATTAACAGCTCATTCTAAAAATCCAAATGGACAGAATGCTCCTATTATGGGGAACCACACAACAAAAATGTTCGATCAAGAAAGAGAAACCATGCCAAGAAGCTGTGGATAAGTTATCCTTCTCAGAATGAAATATTCATTTTGATTAACGGGGGGTGACGTGATTGAAAAGACTGGAAACAGAAATACTGGACTTTGTAGGACTTTGATGTAAAGTAAGCTTGCTAAGGTGGTGCTGGTGGTAAAGAACCCACCTGCCAAGCAAGAGACGTAAGAGGCATGGTTCGATCCCTGCTGCTGCTGCTAAGTCGCTTCAGTCGTATCTGACTCTGTGCAACTCCATAGATGGCAGTCCACCAGGCTACCCTGTCCCTGGGAGTCTCCAGGTAAGAACACTGGAATGAGTTGCCATTTCCTTCTCCAATGCATGAAAGTGAAAATTGAAAGTGAAGTTGCTCAGTCGTGTCTGACTCCTAGCGAACCCATGGGCTGCAGCCTATCAGGCTCCTCTGTCCATGGGATTTTCCAGGCAAGAATACTGGAGTGGGGTGCCATTGCCTTCTCCTGGTTCGATCCCTAGATCAGGAAAATCCCTTGGAGCAGGTTACAACAACCCACTCCAGAATTCTTGCCTGGAGAATCCCATGGGCAGAGGAATCTGAGGGGCTAAGGTGCACAGAGTCTCAAAAAGCCAGACACGACTGAAGTGACTTAGCATGCACAAGAGCTTCATGATTATTCAGAAGAAAAAATGAAGAGAAAGGGGGAAGGAAAGAAGGGAGGAAGGAAGGAACAGAGGGAAGGAAAGAGGAAGGAAGGAAGGAAGGAAGAAACAATAAGGGAGAAAAGACACCAGAGAACATAAACTGTTGCATGAATCTTGCTGTCTGTCAGGCACTATGACAGGTACTTTAATATGATCTAATATAATGCACATGAACAGCATAAATAATTTCATCTACACTATAAATTTTGTTTAAATTAAGAGAAATTATATAGTGTGCCTAAGCCACAGTATGAATAAAAATAATGCTTTGAGTTCGTTCTAACTGTATATACTGAGCCATTTGGTTGTGGCATACTAGCTCTCCCTGTAACGTGTAGGTCAAAATGCTTCTCAAGTGTGAGATAATAGAACCTGCAAAGATATTAATGACAGCTTGTCCAACTGTATCATCATGTCAGCATGTAACACATTTCATTTTCCTAAACTGCTATCAGATATTAGGAAAAATGCATTAAATCAAAAGGCAAAAACTGCTATAATTCAGTATAGCTAATGGTGGCTTTAGAAAATCATCAAATGAGTATTTAGCATAAGGGCCAACATCCTCAGAGATTTCACAGAGCTGATTAAAAGTGACAATTTTTTTAACATAACCATCTGCTCAGATAAATAGAAAGAATAATATCCTGATCTGTACTCAGATGCTCCTGGTTATCTATCTTTTTTATTAGTTCAAGACCTTTGGGATTTTCTCAAACTTATTTCTGAGTTAAGAGGCCAGACAACTCTCCTTTGATTTCATTGTCTCATTGTCACCATTGTCTTAAAAAATATATTCAGAATACAAACCAGAGCAATAAGTAGAGAAGATAAAGAAATATATTCCAAAATATGAATGATTCCCCAATTTATACCAAGATGGGAGGCAAAGTTCTTCCTACATAACTCCAGCAAAGCCTGTAAAGTTCATGGCAATCTGAAGATGACCTCCTTCTGAGAGTTTGGGATCACATGCAGAAAAAACTTATGGGGTTTCTCACTTTTCAGGAGACACTAAGGCCTGGTCCAAACAATCACATCTTCCCACAACCTCATCCATATTTTCTATTTCCAACAATTCATTCCCAAGACGACTAGAACATATTTCTATGCCCCTTCTTGGCCAAATAGAATTACTTAAAACCATATCTATTTTCAAATGAATTACCAGTTGAGATTCAACTCTATGTTATTCTTACTTGCAATAAATTGCCATATTTTTTCTTATAAGTATTTTATTTTGCTCTAGATCAATATTAGATAGTGCATCAGAATATAAGTGAGTTTTGCTACACAGAAATAAAGTTGCAGAAGACATCTTCCTTTCCTTATGAATAAAAGGAAAAAGCAAATTGCATGAAGGTTTCATATTTCTTGATATCATACTTGCCTTTCTAAAGGCAAATAGATGATCATTTCAGTCAATCAAGCAGAACTCCTTTGATTTGTAACTCAACACTTACATAAAATATTTAAGATCATTGACCAGTTGCTTTCTGAAACTCTCTCTGGCTTTGCTTTTAAGACATTTGTCTCTCTCCCTATCTGATTACTCTTCCTCAAAGGGTTTAATAAATTTGTATTTATACATATTTCCTTAAAAGTGCTTTTTTTCCATTGCCATAATCTATCTTATACCCTTATTTTATCTTTCTAGACATATATTCCTTGAATCACGAACCAGCCACATACCTTCACATATACCCAAGAAACTACTGAATTCAAATTGACATCTTTATTCTAGATCACTCTCCTGAACTCCATTTGTATATTTCAGTCTTGTCTTGGATATCCCATGGATAGTTCACACTCAACACATTACATTCATTTGGGGATATTTCCATAGCTTGTATGAAGAAATTAAATTTATCATTTGACATAATATCTGTTTGATTATTTTTCTTCCTGCCCATTAGAACATCAACTGTCAAGAAGCAATGGTATGATTCTCAGCTCATATTTACAATAAAAAATAATTCTAGCATAGCAGAGATTAACAGAAAAGACATACATAATAAATAGAAAATGATAGATAGTAACCAGTGGCATCTAGGAATATCAGGTGATGTTACAACTTACACATTTACCTCCAGGACAGGTGACATCTAATGATTAATTCCACTGTCACTTTCAACCACTAAAAACAAAGGCAATTGATTACCAAGAAGATGAAAGAAATCACTGTGTTTCTATTTTAATGCACAACCTGAGTAAATACGAGAGCTGGAAAAACAACAACAAAACTAAATGTAGAGAAAAAGAGGAAAATACAGTAAAATCCAAAGGAAAAGTCTGTGAAAATGTTCATGTCTATTCAGTATATGTAATGCCTGGCATATTTTCTTACTTATAGACTTGTTTCTAGAGGCTATGGTCAAGCACTTAAAATGGAAAATAATTGCATTTCAGAAAGCTAAATATTTAAGTAGAAAACAAGAAACTCCCTGTTATCTCTGAATACCAGAGAAGCATTAAGGGAGCAATAATGAAACAAGAGGGCTGATGTGTCACAGGTTAATGAATTGCTGGTCTAGATAGTTCAATCAAAGGAGGCCAATATTGATGTGCCTTTAGAAAGACAGATGGGATATTGCATGTGCCATTCAATGTAATGAATTGTCAGGGAGAAAAAAAAAAATCTCCAGGATGTGTATAATCATTTATGAGCAGTAGAAGAGGAAACTAAATTATTAGAAGATGTATTTCAATTCAGCTGGAAAGGAAACAAATCACTTTTGTGTGTACCCCCCAAAAGTGTTTTTTTTTTTTTTAATAATCAGGTATTTTATAAAATAAGCTGTTTTCCAAAAGTGACTCATGTGTTGAATCTGAATACATGATTACAATCTGATGATCTCATTATATTTCACGCACAGAAAAGGAGGTTTAATTCACTAATAAAAAAGGTATGTGTGGAAGAGGATAGCAGATTTCAGTCAAAGCAGGAAGAATGAAACTTAAATCTGAACAATCCAGGGATAAAACACAGATCCAGGACTATGTCTGAGTTATCTTTGCATCTTGAATGTTTAGCACAGAATGTAGTTAAAATACTCGATACATACTTGAATAAATGAATGAGGACAAGTCTGAATTCTATAAAAAATAACTAAGGCATTTTAGCAAAACTGTATGTCAAAGAGTTTTACATTTATAGTTATCTATGTATTTCTTATTTGTGCTGATCCTTGACAACCCTGGAAGGTAGATGTTATGCCCTTGTTCAAAAGAGAAGTGAGGTCCAGGAAGATAACAGTAGCTTCTCAAAGTCAACATCAACATAGCTTGTTGGCAGAACTGTATAGGAGCACAGCCTCTATTATCTAATTTTCTAGCTGATTTAACTCCCTCTCACTCTCCCTTTCTCTCTCTCATTAAATTGTTATAAAGTTCCCTGAAGATTGTCATGGCACGAAATATTTTACAACAGCCATTCTTAGCACTCCAAGTAAGCCAGTTTCCTTGGTGACATCATCAGATTAAATGAAATGGGAAATAAGTTCTAAGTATATGACCAGAAGTTTAATGCTTTTCTTAAATTGGAAGTCAGTGTAAAATTAAGGAAGATATTACTTGGCATTTTTATTGAAAGTATATCTTTCCTTCTCCTCTACCCACCCTCTGTGGAAATTATATACTCAATTTGATTTCAACATTTAGTAAAACAGCTGTGAAATAGGATACTATTTCATAGTAGGTTAATGAAAAGAGATGTCCATTGCAGAAAAAATATGCAGTAACCAAGGAAGCTACAAGGACTGACCAAAAATGATGTGACTGGGGAATTCATCTAAGTCAGTTATGTTCCAAGGGCTGATTTCAGCAGGAGAATCCAGTACTTTTTAATCCTTACTGTTACATTTTCCTAAATTTCAACCCAAAATTTATGACCTTGTACTTACCATCTTCAACATACAGACACTACCCCTCTCAAGAGCTTCATGCATTACTTGTCCAGCAGATGGTAGAGCGAGGATTTGGTTTTATGATGTAGAAAGTGAATTTTTCTTTTAAAAAATACTGTATTACTCAGCTATTAAAAAGAATACATTTGAATCAGTTTTAATGAGGTGGATGACGCTGGAGCCGATTATACAGAGTGAAGTAAGCCAGAAAGAAAAACATCAATACAGTATACTTACACATATATATGGAATTTAGAATGATGGTAATGATAAACCTGTACGCAAGACAGCAAAAGAGACACAGTTGTATAGAATGGCCTTTTGGACTCTGTGGGAGAGGGAGAGGGTGGGATGGGTTGGCAGAGTGGCAATGTAACATGTGTGATATCATAAGCGAAACGAATTGCCAGTCCAGGTTTGATGCAGGATGCAGGATGCTAGGGACTGATGCACGGGGATATCCAGAGAGAGGGTGTGGGGCGGGAGGGTGGAGGTGGGGGTCGGGATTGGGAGTTCATGTACACTCATGGCTAATTCATGTCAATGTGTAACAAAACGAATACAGTATTGTAAAGCAAAACAAACTAAAAAATAAAAATTAATTAAAAAAATAAAAAAAAATACTGTTAATCAAGGCATGTAATTCATTTGAAAAAAAAAAATTGATTAAATATCATGTGCCAGGTACTGTTCTGGGTATGGGACATATAAAGCAGGGAAAAAAAGACAAAAGCTCTTTTTTATAGGAATATAATTGCTTTAAAATGTTATTTTGGCTTCTACTGTAGAACAAAGTGAATCAGTTAAATGTATACATATATGCCCTCCTTCTTGAACCTTTTTCCCACCCCTGTAGGTCATCACAGAGCACTGGGTTGAGCTCCCCATGCTAAATAGCAGCTTCCCACTAGCTATCTATTTTACAGAAGGTAATGTGTGTATGTCAATGTTACTCTCTCAGTTCGTCCCATCGTCTCCTTCTCCCTCTGTGTCCACAAGTCCGTTCTGTACATCTGCTTCTGCATTCTTACTCTGACTTCAGGGAGCAGACATTCCAACTGGACGGGAGAGATAGCACTAAGTTGTAGCCAACTCTTGCGATCCCATGAACTGTAGCCTGCCCCACTTCTCTATCCATGGGATTCAGGAAAGAATACTGGAG
The DNA here is from genome assembly GCA_006408695.1 of Aepyceros melampus. Classification (NCBI taxonomy): domain Eukaryota; kingdom Metazoa; phylum Chordata; class Mammalia; order Artiodactyla; family Bovidae; genus Aepyceros; species Aepyceros melampus. The sequence continues at coordinate 66,847 of SJXQ01001524.1, read as the reverse complement.
TGGATTGCCATTTCCTTCTTAAGGGAACTTCCCAACCCATGAATTGAACCCAGATCTCCCACATTGCAGGCAGATACTTTACCAACTGAGCTACACAGGAAGCCTGGAGAGGTCAGTAAAAAAAAAAAAAAAAATTAAAGAGGATGGAAAAGATCAAAATGAAGCTGTGAATAGGTACAATTTAGAACAGGCTCTTCAAGGAAAGGCTGAGGGATAAGCTGCCTTGTGGATAAAGGCTTGTCATAGCAGAGCCTGAGCCCTCTGATTAGCTAATGAAAAGATATTCAGCCAGGAGAAACAGAACATGCAAATTTGACATAAATGATGTTGGTTATATTTAGTAAGAGCAAGGAGGTGGGTGTACCTGGATACAATGACCAAGGAAGTGGTGAAACGAGACATCATAGAAAGGTAAGATCAGGGTTTATGTCTCTCAGCATTCACACAGTGAAACATAGTGCCCAAGATGGTGGTGTTGGGAGATGGGGTCTGCGGGAGGTGATTCGGTCATGAAGATGGAGCCATTGTGAGATTAGGGTGTTTACAAAAGAGATTACCAGGACCTTCCACTCCTTCTGCCACCTGAGGACACAGTGAGAACTCTACAAGCAGGAAGTAGAAACTCAATTCATCATCTGGGCACCTTGATCTCAGATTTCCAGCCTCTAGAGCAAAGAGAAACAAATCTCTGTTGTTTATAAGCTACCCAATCTGTGGTAGTTGAGTAACACATGCAGAATAAGATGAACAGTTTAGATCATGTGGTCATTGGCGCTTATACAGATGTTGACTCTTACTCAGAGGTAAATGGGGTGTCAGTAGTTTGTTCTGAGGAAAGGTGATGTGATCTAACCTCAGTTTTAAAGGATCAGATGGATGCAATGTCTATTCAAGGGTAAGGATGGAATCAGATTGAGAATGTCATACACTGTTCTAGAGAAGTGGTGTTGGAGGTGCTATAGGGTTGTCCAGTCACTCAGTCATGTCTGACTCTTTGCGACCCCATGGACTGCAACACACCAGTCTTCCCTGTCCTTCACCATCTCCCAGATTCTGCTCAAACTCAAGTCCATTGAGTCATTGATGCCATTCAACCGTCTCATCCTCTGTAGCCCCCTTCTCCTCCCACCTTCAATCTTTCCTAGCATCAGGGTCTGAAAAGACCAGTGAGTCAGTTCTTCACATTAAGTGGCCAAAGTATTGGAGCTTCAGCTTCAGCATCAGTCCTTCTACTGAATATTCAGAACTGATTTCCTTTAGGATTGACTAGTTTGATCTTGCAGTCCAAAGGACTCTCAAGAGTCTTCTCCAACATCACAGTTAAAAAGCATCAATTCTTAGTGCTCAGCTTTCTTTAGGGTCCATCTCTCACCTCCATACATGATTACTGGAAAAACCTTAAGTTTGACTAGAGGGACCTTTGTTGATAAAGTGATGTCTCTGCTTTTAAGTGCTATCTAGGTTTGCCATTGCTCTTACTTCAAGAAAAATTATAGGGGTCTGGGAGAAATAGTAGGATGCTGGATATTTTTTTAAAGGAGATACAAAGGATTTGCTGGAAAAAATAATGAGTCAGTGATGATGTTTAGACTTGTGTCTCTCTGATACTGATCAAGATTTAGTTGGAATCCCGGAGTTGATTCTTATTTTGGCTGCCAATCCAAAGAGGTGAACTTTCTCCCTGTTCTGAATGTCTCATCATTTGGTAGTATCCCAGACTGTGGTTACCTGGTGTTCATTATTCAAAAAATAAATAATTAAACAGGCAAAAAATTAAATAACAAAAAATGATCTACCTCTAAGAAACTAGTTTAAAAAAAAATGTATAACTGGTAATTGCATCAATAGTCAGTTTAAGAAATCATTAAGGGAAAAAAGTGTGCTTGGGATCACGACCATATTTTGGAGGTACACAAGGCAAACAGAGGTGAACTAGGTAATAGAAGCAGAAGACGAAATCGAACTGGAATACTGGAATATCTTAGCAGTAGGCTCTTACTTTGTTAATCACCACACACAATGTAATAGCCAAAAGAAGAGCCACAAGAGCACAAGAATAAATAAAAGGCCCGTTCACGATGAAGAATCAAAAACACCATCCATCATGGCCAATAAGTACATGACTAGATGCCCAACATCACTAATTATTAGAGAAATATAAAGCAGAAGTCCAATGAGATATCACCTCATACAAGTCAGAGTTCTGTTCAGTTCAGTTGCTCAGTCGTGTCCAACTCTTTGCAACCCCATAGACTGCAGCACATCATGTCTTCCTGTCCATCACGAACTCCTGGAGTTTACTCAAACTCATGTTAATTGAGACAGTGATGCCATCTAACCATCTCATGTCATGTCTTCCCCTCTCCTCCCACTTTCAATCTTTCCCAGCATCAGGGTCTTTACAAATGAGTCAGCTCTTCACATCAGGTGGCCAAAGTATTGCAGTTTCAGCTTCAGCATCAGTCCTTCCAATGAATATTCAGAACTGATTTCCTTTAGGATGGACTGCTTGGGTCTCCTTCCAGTCCAAGGGATTCTCTAGAGTCTTTTTCAATACCATAGTTCAAAAGTATCAAGTCTCTGGGGCTCAGCTTTCTTTATAGTCCAACTCCTACATCCATATATGAATATCAGAAAAATTATAACCTTGACTGGACGAACCTTTGTTGCAAAGTAATGTCTCTGCTTTTTAATATGCTGTCTAGGTTGGTCATAACTTTTCTTCCAGTAAGTGTCTTTTCATTTCATGGCTACAGTCACCATCGGCAGTGATTTTGGAGGCCCACCCCCCCAAAAAAAAAGAAAAAATAATGTCTGACAACTGTTTCCACTGTTTCCCCATCTATTTGCCATGAGGTGATGGGACTAGATGCCAGAGCCTTAGTTTTCTGAATGTTGAGTTTTAACCCAACTTTTTCACTCTCCTCTCTCACTTTCATCAAGAGGCTTTTTAGCTCCTCTTCACTTTCTGCCATAAGGGTGGTATCATCTGCATATCTGAGGTTATTGATATTTCTCTCAGCTATCTTGATTCCAACTTGTGTTTCTTCCAGCCCAGCGTTTCTCATGATTTACTCTGCATATAAGTTAAATAAGCAGGGTGACAATATACAGCCTTGACGTACTCCTTTTCCTATTTAGAACCAGTCTGTTGTTCCATGTCCAGTTCTAACTGTTACTTCCTGACTGGCATACAGATTTCTCAAGAGGCAGGTCAGGTGGCCTGGTATTCCCGTCTCTTTCAGAATTTTCCACAGTTTGTTGTTCTCCACACAGTCAAAGGCTTTGGCATAGTCAATAAAGCAGAAATAGATGTTTTTCTGGAACTTTCTAGCTTTTTTGATGATCCAACGGCTATCAGAGTGACCATCACTTAAAAGTCTATAATGTCAAAAATAAAATAAAAGTCTATAAATATCAAATGGTAAATATTGTATGGAGAAAAGGGAACCTTCCTACACTATTGATGGGAATGTAACATAGTAGTGCAGCTGCTATGGAAAATAGTATGGATATTCCTTAGAAAACTAAAAATAGAGTTGACATGTAATCCAACAATCCCACCCCAGGGCATTTATCTGGAGAAAATTCTAATTCACAAAGTTACACTCACTGAAATGGTATATAATGTTATGTATAATCATAAGAGTACTTTTTACAATGGCCAGAACATGGAAGCAACCAAAATGTTCATCAATAAAGGAATGGATAAAGAAGACATTATATATATATATATATATATATATATATATATATATAGGATACAATACTACTCACTCATAAAAGAGAAAGAAATAATGTCAGTTGCAGCAACATTAACGGACCCAGAGATTACCAGAGTAACTGAAGTCAGAGAAAGACAAATATATGATATAATTTATATGCAGAATCTAAAATATGATGCAAATCAACTTATTTAAAAAACAAATATACTCACATACATAGAAAATAAACTTATGGTTAACAAAGGGAAATTGAGGATCAGGGATAAATTAGGAGTTTGGGATTAACAGGTACACACTACTATATATGAAATAGATAACCAACAATGACCTACTCTACAGCAAAAGGAACTATATTGAATATCCTGTAATGACCTATAATGGAAAAGAATCTGAGAAAGGATATAATAGAATCACATTGTTACACACAAGACAAAAATATAGCATTATAAATCAACTATACTTCAATTAAATAAATTTTAAAAAGAGTACCATCCATGGGTTTACTCTGTTTCTACTCATGTTCTTCATGTCTCCCTTGCCACCAGCACTGGCCAGCTCAGATGGGAGCATGCCTTTGAAAACAGGAATTGTTTTTCAGGTAAACTGGTACCTCTGGCTTATCTTCCTGGGGACAAAAAGTATTCAATGACTTGCTACTATGGTAACAAGACATAAAGAAAATAAAAATAACCAACATAGCTATTGTAACTTTCAGTTATTTTAAGAAAAGTATTTCAGAAGCCTTTAAAAACTCAGCTTCTGCTTGCTGTTTTCTCATATTATTCTTAAAATTCTTTTTCAGTTTTTGCAGGAATGTAAAGAAAAGATGAAGTTAAGGAATTAAAAACCAAGTTATTCCTTTCGAAAGGAAAAAGAAATCAGACATTAATATGTGATGACCATTTTTGGCAGGCTGCTTTGTGTAGGGAATGGCAGGGTGCCCACTGACTTACTAAGAGTCAGTTGTAACCAAGAAACTTGTCATAAAGTAACACAACACCTAAGAGACATCAATGTGGATGTTCATTAAAGGAAGACAGGAAGTATTGATCTGTAGGAGGGGAGAAGAGCTCAGAGGAGGCAGGAGTTAGAAACAGAGATGAGCGAACTAAACTGTTTTTATTCTATTTCCTTTATATCAAGTAGACTTTTCAAGTTTATCTACAAGAACACATTAAAAAAGAAATGGAATAGCAGAAAAACAACAAGACTTAAGCAGTACAAAAAGTAAGGAGGGTGGGCGAAGTGCCCATTAAGACACCCATGACGCTGAAGAATGCGTTTATAAATCTGGTTTAAAATGGGAGCATATTTCCACCAATGTTTTGAAAGATTCTGTTTGGACGGTGTTAACTCTTGAGAAACTTACATGCAGGTCAGGAAGCAACAGTTAGAACTGGAACATGGACACTGGACAGGGAAAAACAGACTGACTCCAAATAGGAAAAGGAATACATCAAGGCTGCATATTGTCACTCTGCTTATTTAACTTATATGCAGAGTACATCATGAAAAACGCTGGGCTGGAAGAAGCACAAGCTGGAATCAAGATTGCCAGGAAAAATATCAATAACCTCAGATATGCAGATGACACCACCTTTATGGCAGAAAGGGAAGAGAAACTAAAAAGCCTCTTGATGAAAGTGAAAGAGGAGAGTGAAAAAGTTGGCTTAAAGCTCAGCATTCAGAAAACGAAGATCATGGCATCTGGTCTCATCACTTCATGGCAAATAGGTGGGGAAATAGTGGAAACAGTGTCAGACTTTATTTTTTTGGGCTCCAAAATCACTGCAGATGGTGATTGCAGCAATGAAATTAAGAGATGCTTACTCCTTGGAAGAAAAGTTATGACCAACCTAGATAGCATATTCAAAAGCAGAGACATTGCTTTGCCAATAAAGGTCCGTCTAGTCAAGGCTGTGGTTTTTCCAGTGGTCGTGTGTGGATGTGAAAGTTGGATTGTGAAGAAAGCTGAGCACCGAAGAATTGATGCTTTTGGACTATGGTGTTGGAGAAGACTCTTGAGAGTCCCTTGGACTGCAGGAGATCCAACCAGTCCATTCTAAAGATCAGTCCTGGGTGTTCTTCGGTAGGAATGATGCTAAAGCTAAAACTCTGGTACTTTGGCCACCTCATGCGAAAAGTTGACTCATTGGAAAAGACTCTGATGCTGAGAGGGATTGGGGGCAGGAGGAGAAGGGAATGATAGAGGATGAGATGGCCTGATGGCATCACCGACTCGATGCACATGGGTTTGGGTGAACTCCGCGAGTTGGTGATGGACAAGGAGGCCTGGCGTGCTGCAATTCATGGTGTCGCAATAAGTCTGACATGACTGAGTGACTTCACTGAACTGAATACTTAAAATATATTCTTAATTGTACCACCAAGGCATTTAGAAACTAGAGAAATGCTGAAATCTCTGAAATTAAAGGTGGGAGTAGGGATTCATGGAAACCAGTGAAGAGAAACTGCATTTTTAAGATGGAAGTTGGAAATCGCTCCTTAATGGCAACCCACTCCAGTACTCTTGCCTGGAAAATCTGATGGGCGGAGTAGCCTGTTGGACAAGGAGGCCTGGCGTGCTGCAATTCATGGTGTCGCAATAAGTCTGACATGACTGAGTGACTTCACTGAACTGAATACTTAAAATATATTCTTAATTGTACCACCAAGGCATTTAGAAACTAGAGAAATGCTGAAATCTCTGAAATTAAAGGTGGGAGTAGGGATTCATGGAAACCAGTGAAGAGAAACTGCATTTTTAAGATGGAAGTTGGAAATCGCTCCTTAATGGCAACCCACTCCAGTACTCTTGCCTGGAAAATCTGATGGGCGGAGTAGCCTGTAGGCTGCAGTCCATGGAGTCGCAAAGAGTTGGACACGACTGAGTGACTGCAGTTTCACTTTTCACTTTCATGGACTGGAGAAGGAAATGGCAACCCACTCCACTGTTCCTGCCTGGAGAATCCCAGGGACAGGGGAGCCTGGTGAGCTTCTGTCTATGAGGTCGTACAGATTCAGACACGACTGAAGCGACTTAGCAGCAGCAGCAGCAGCAGCATTCATTAGTATTCACTTACCAGCAAAAAAAGTTTTGTTACTTACCATCCACTCCTTACTCTTTAATAATACTCACGATAAGCACTCTTGAATTCTAATACCTAGCAGAAAACTGAAATAATAAATTAGTTGATAGAGAAAAGATATACCTGTGTCGCTGACTCTGTTCATGATGCCAATTGTCTTGCTGTATCTCACTGTCAGCACTGTTTGTTGAACCTAAGAGGCAAGGCACAATCAGGGAAGGTGGAAGAAGATGCAAGACAAGTTTATTCTCTTCTTGCTGCCAAAGCAGCCACAACAGCAGACATGACATAACATAATGTAACATAACATAGCGTAGCGTGGCATAGCATAGCATAGCATCGTATAGCATAGCATAACCGCACACAATCCTTGATGGAGCGAGTACATCATGACGCGCATGTGTAGGGCTGTAAGTGGTTCAACTGTTACATAATCATTATTTACAAAACGTGGAGCAAAAGCGAGAGAAAGTGGGGCAAAAGAGCCTGACCATGCCATCTTGCTAACTTGCTCTTTTCCTGCAATACCTATTCCAGAACCTTGGAGATCTATTCAATCATGCATTACAATACTTATCCAATAAATGCATATTCCCTGCTTTATTGTAATCAGTATGCTAAATTTATTTATTTTTTCTTGGAATATACTTGCTTAACAATGATGTGTTAACTTCTGCTGTACAGCAAAATGAATCAGTTATATAAACATGTATATCTACACTTTCTTAGATTTCCTTTCCATTTAGGTCACCACAGAGAATTAACTAGAGTTGCATGTGCTAAGCAATAGATCCTCTTTAGTTATCTATTTTACATGATATAAGGGAGAAAAGTGGAAGCAGTGACATATTTTATTTTCTTTGGCTCCAAAATCACTATGGATGGTGACTGCATCCGTGAAATTAAAAGATGTTTGCACCTTGGAGGAAAGTTATGACAAACATAGCATATTAAAAAGCAGAGGTATCACTTTGCCAACAAAGATCTGTCTAGTCAAAGCTATAGTTTTTCAAGGAGTCATGTAGGGGAACAATAAAAAAGGCTGAGCACCAAAGAATTGATTATTTTGAACTGTGGTGCTGAAGAAGACTTGAGAGTCCCTTGGACTGCATAGAGATCAAACAAGTCAATCCTAAAGGAAATCAACCCTGAATATTCATTGGAAGGACTGAAGTTGAAGTTCCAATACTTTGGCCATCTCATGCAAAGAGTCAACTCATTCGAAGAGACCCTGATGCTGGGAAAGATTGATGGCAAAAGGAGAAGGGGGTGGCAGAAGATGAGATGGTTATATAGCATCACCAACTCAATGGACATGAATTTGAGCAAACTCTGATTGATAGTGAAGGACAGGGGTGCCTGGTGTGCTGCAGTCCGTGGGGTTGCAAAGAGTCAGACTGACAGCAACTGAACAACAATTTAGTAGTAGTGTATATATGTCGTCCCAATCTCCCAACTTATCTCTCCCAATTTATTCCTCCTCCACTTCCCTCCTTGGTAAACAAAAGTTTGTTTTCTAACCTGTGACTATATTTCTGCTTTGCAAATAAGTTCATCTGAACCACTTTTTGAGAATCCATGTATAAGCAATATTGTATGATAGTTCTCTTTATCTTTCTGACTTATTCCCTCTGTTTGGCAATCTCTAAATCCATTCATCTCACTAAAAATGACATTACTTTGTTCTTACTAAATTTGGTTTTGAACTCAAATTCAAACCTCACAAACAAATATAATTCCAGTCTGCATGAAATTTACACTTCAATACAGAAAAAAAATTATCATATTATTACAAATAAATATATAATTACAAAAATGAAATGGGAAATTAGGATTGACATATATGCACCCCTATGTATGATAAAACAGAAAACTAATTAAAGCATACTGTATAGCACAGGGAACTCTATTCAGTGCACTGTGGTGACCGAAATATGAAGGGAAATCCAAAAAACAGGGCATATACATATACATATAGCTGATTCACTTTCTGTCAGTAGAAACCAACATAACAATTTAAAGTAACTATACTGATAACTTTATGTAACAAGAGAATATCATTGATTATGTTATTTTTCCCTAGAAACAACTATTGAGTTAGTATTTGAAAAATCTATAGATTTATGTAGATGTTAGGGGGAAGGAGTCAGGAAAGAGAAAGGGAAGAGCTTTGTACACTTAAGTGTGTGTGTGCTAAGTTGCTCAGTAGTGTCCAACTCTTTGAGATGCCATGGACTGTAGCCCACCAGCGTCTTCCATCCATGGGTTTCTCCGACAGCAGTACTGGAGTGGGTTGCTGTGTCCTCCTCCACAGGATCTTCCTGACCCAGGGATGGAACCCAAGTCTCTTACATCTCCTGCATTGGCAGACAGACTCTTTACCACTAGCGAGACCCGGGAAGTTTTGTATATTTACATAGCGGCACATAAAGATCTTGAATGAGAAAGAGCGAAACAGTGTGACCAGTGAAAGAAGAGTCATGTGGTTGAAGAAGAGAAAAACGATGCCAGGTGAGGCTGCTGTATTAGGTGGGAGTCAGCTCAGAATTATGAACAGGTTTATCCTAATTGCAATCGGAAGCCACTGAAAGGTTTTAAGGGATAGGAAATGTCACTGTCTAATTTATACTTTTAAGGATGCTACCACATATGGACAAAGCTGAACAGGGCAATAGTTTCATACAGAGGCCAATTTAAAAACAATGTCTGTAAAATAATGTGAGATGATGCTGACTTGAATGAGCAGAGTGGCAGTGGGGTTTTGAGAGCAGCTGTAGTGGGAAGTCAGGACTGAAAGGGTTTGGCATCATCACTGTCTAAGTCCAATTGGGCTGCTGTAACATAATACCAAAGAGGATTCATCCCGAGGCAAAATCCCTCTCCAGCTGTGAGTCTGTGAAAATCAACAAGTCACATGCTTCCAAAATAAAATGGTCAGAAAGCCATAGGACAGAAACTTCTAATTCAAAACACAGAAATAGGAAAATAGCTTGGGATTAACACACATACACTACTATTTATAAAATAGACAACCAACAAGGACCTACTCTATATCACTGGGAACTCTACTCACTACTCTATAGTAACCTATATGGGAAAAATCTGAAAAAGAATTAATATCTCTATATAACTCAATCACTTTGTTGTACAGCTGAAATTAATATAATCTTGTAAATCAACTTTATTCTAATAAAATAAAATAAATAACAAGCATTTTTTTCCAGAGAAGAATAATAAAGGGATAATGAGTCCCTTCTGGGCCTAAAAACTAGAGCAATCAACATTAAATCTTAAGATTCAAGAAGAATCTTCTTTGGCTTGAGGCAACTCTGATTATCTCTGAATCACCTTGGGGGAGTCATTCCCCCTTGTCTTGAAGACCAGTGGCCTGACTTCTATTGAAATGGCTGTCCAGGTTCATGCCCATATAGAGGTCATCATCAAATAGTCATTTGGCCATACCTTGAGCATACTTGGATAGGATTAGAAGGAATTGTCATTCTCTTCACTAGGGGATCTTCCCAACACAGGGATTATGTTTAGTTCTTTAAGATGTTTCTTAATTTCATCAGTGAAAAATTAAATCCATAAGATCAGCATACATGTAGCATTCTATTAACAGTGATAGACTGAACCATTTTACTGTGAAAGTATTAAGTTTTAACTGGTGATATAAGATGCCAAGTAATTACTGGGTAACTTCTGGTGGACAGCATCAATAAATAGATCCCCTTTGAACATTCCAATAAGGAATGGAGCACTTAAAACTCGATATTAAATGAGCAGGTTTTAATTGTCATTAAAAAAAAAACTGGTATTTGAAATAAACCAAAGAAAAATTGTGTCATTCAAGCAACTCCATCACACACTTGGGTAAAAATCAAGTCACTTTGGAAAAGGCAAGACTATATTCTGCTGGGCTTAGTCATCTAGTCATGTCCTACTCTTTATGGCCTTATGGCCTCATGGCCTGAAGCCTGCCAGGCTCCTCTGTCCATGGTGATACTCCAGGCAAGAATACTGGGCTGGGTTGCCATGTCTTCCTCCAAGGGTACTTGCTAATCCAGGTATGGAACCCAAGTCTCCTGCACTGCAGGCAGATTCTTTACTGTCTGAGACACCAGGGAAGCCTAAAAAGACAATAAAAAGATTAGTTGTTGACTGAGGTTTGAGGAGAGCATGGGATAAAATGATTGAGCAGAGGATACTTTTAGGGCAATGAAAATATTCTGCATGATACTATACTGATGCATACATGGCATTATACATTTGTGAAAATTCATAGACTGTGCAACACAAAGGGTGAAACCGAACGTAAACTATGTGTGTGTGTGCTCAGTCACTTAGTCATGTCTGACTCTGGGATCTCATGGACTGTAACTCACCAGGCTGCTCTGTCCATGGAATTTTCCAGGTAAGAGTACTGGAGCAGGTTGCCATTTCCTACTCCAGGTGACCTTCCAAACACAAGGATCTAATCTGCCTCTCTTGCATCTCCCACATTGGCGATGGATTTTTTACCATTGCACCATCTTGGAAGCTCAATGTTAAACTACAGATTTACTTAGTAATAGTGTGCCATCGGAGAAGGCAATGGCACCCCACTCCAGTACTCTTGCCTGGAAAATCCCATGGGCGGAGGAGCCTGCTAGGCTGCAGTCCATGGGGTCGCTAAGAGTCGGACACGACTGAGCGACTTCACTTTTACTTCTCACTTTCATGCATTGGAGAAGGAAATGGCAACCCACTCCAGTATTCTTGCCTGGAGAATCTCAGGGACGGGGGAGTCTGGTGGGCTACCGTCTATGGGGTCGCACAGAGTCGGACATGACTGAAGCGACTTAGCAGCAGCAGCAGCAGCAGTGTGCCATCACTTCATGGGCAATAGATGGGGAAACAGTGGATACAGTGTCAGACTTTATTTTTTGGGGCTCCAAAATCACTGCAGATGGTGACTGCAGCCATGAAATTAAAAGACAGTTACTCATTGGAAGAAAAGTTATGACCAACCTAGATAGCATATTGAAAAGCAGAGACATTACTTTGCCGACTAAGGTCCATCTAGTCAAGGCTATGGTTTTTCCTGTGGTCATGTATGGATGTGAGTGTTGGACTGTGAAGAAGACTGAGTGCCGAGGAATTGATGCTTTTGAACTGTGGTGTTGGAGAAGACTCTTGAAAGTCCCTTGGACTGCAAGGAGATCCAACCAGTTCATCCTGAAGGAGATCAGCTTTGGGATCTCTTTGGAAGGAAAGCTGAAACTCCAGTACTTTGACCACCTCATGCTAAGAGTTGACTCATTGGAAAAGACTCTGATGCTGGGAGGGATTGGAGGCAAGAGGAGAAGGGGACGACCGAGGATGAGATGGCTGGATGGCATCACTGACTCGATGGACATGGGTGTGAGTGAACTCCGGGAGTTGGTGATGGACAGGGAGGCCTGGTGTGCTGCAATTCATGGAGTCACAAAGAGTCGGACATGACTGAGCGACTGAACTGAACAGAACTGAATGTTAAAACCAGACATAGAACAATGGGCTGGTTCCAAATTGGGAAAGGAATACATCAAGGCTGTATATTGTCCCTCTGCTTATTTAACTTCTATGCAGAGTACATCATGTGAAATGCCAGACTAAATGAAACACAAGCTGGAATTAAGATCACTCGGAGAAATATCAACAACATCAGATATGCAGTTGACGTCATCCTTATGGCAGAAAGCAAAGAGGAACTAGAGTCTCTTGATGAAAGAGAAAGAGGAGAGTGAAAAACCTGGCTTAAAACTCGACATTCAGAAAACTAATATTATAGCGTCCAGTCCCATCACTTCTTGGCAAATAGAGAAACAATGGAAACAGTGAGAGACTATTTTTTTGGACTCCGAAATTGCTGCAGATTGTGACTGCAGCCATGAAATTAAAAGATGCTTACTCCTTGGAAGAAAAGTTATGACCACTCTGGACAGCATATTAAAAAGCAGAGACATTACTTTGCCAACAAAGGTCCATATAGCCAAAGCTATGGTTTTTCCAGTGGTCATGTATGGATGTGAGAGTTGGACTATAAAGAAACCTTAGCACTCAAGAATTGATGCCTTTGAACTGTGATGTTGAAGAAAACTCTTGAGAGTCCCTTGGACTGCAAGGAGATCCAACCAGTCCATCCTAAAGGATCCCTGTCTGAGAAGATCTCGCATGCTGCAGAAGAGCAAAACCTGTGTGCCGCTGCTACTGAGCTGACACTCTAGAGCCCAGGAACCACAACTGTTGCTGCTGCTGCTAAGTCGCTTCAGTCGTGTCCAACTCTATGTGACCCCATTAGTCCATCCTAAAGGATCCCTGTCTGAGAAGATCTCGCATGCTGCAGAAGAGCAAAACCTGTGTGCCGCTGCTACTGAGCTGACACTCTAGAGCCCAGGAACCACAACTGTTGCTGCTGCTGCTAAGTCGTTCAGTCGTGTCCAACTCTATGTGACCCCATAGACTGCAGCCCACCAGGCTCCCCCGTCCCTGGGATTCTCCAGGCAAGAACACTGGAGTGGGTTGTCATTTCCTTCTCCAAGACATGAAAGTGAAAAGTGAAAGTGAAGTCACTCAGTCGTGTCCGATCCTCTGCAACCCCATGGACTGCAGCCCACCAGGCTCCTCCGTCCATGGGATTTTCCAGGCAAGAGTACTGGAGTGGGGTGCCATTGCCTTCTCCACAACTACTAAAGCCCAAGTGCCCTGGGGTCTGTGTTCCACAACAAGAGAAGCTAGCACAATGAGAAGCCCATGCAGCGCAGCCAGAAAGTAGCCCCTGCTCGCCAAAACCAGAGAAAAGTGAATGTAGCAATGAAGACCTAGCATAGTCAAGAGTAAAGTAGTAAATAAATATTTTTATTTAAAATAAATCATTCATTATAATCTTTTCACTTCTGCTAACACCATTGTCACTACATTTTGTCAGAGAACAGTGGCCCCAATTTCTTGAGATAAGAATATAAAAAGTATATATAAATATTAAAAGTAAATGAGGAATGACTGTGGTGGGCTAATTAATTGCTTTCCTGCATGGGTTTAGGATTAGAGATGTGGTATTCTATTTTTATACTTAGAAAACTTGAATCTTGACAAGGCTGTCAGTTTTGGGAAGGTGGCTCACCGAAACAATGAAAGTTCAGTCTCATTATTTTTTGGTTTGCACAACAAAATATCCCTGCAAATACGTTTACTAGCCCCTTCTGCTATAAACTATATTTTATTATTATTTTTATTAAGAATAATTTATAAACAATGTCATGCTTCCCAATTGAAAGAAATTATTAGAATAGAGCCTAAAATTTTTCAAAACAATATGTTAATTCATCAAAAAGCACTAATTTTCAACCATATGTGTTGCTATTTATGGCCAAACTGAGAGAGAAGAGACCAAGCTTTTTAGAAGGCCATGCTCTAGAATCTAGGGTGTAAGATCACAGAGGTGGGAAATCGTGTCCATTACTGTTTGTGTGGGCCAATGGCACAATTCCCTTTTAAAAAATTTTACCATATTTTGTTTTTACTTCCCTGGTGACTCAGACGGTAAAGCATCTGTCTATAATGTGGGAGACCCAGGTTCGATCCCTGGGTCGGGAAGAGCCTCTGTAAAAGGAAATAGCAATCCAGTCCAGTACTCTTGCCTGGAAAATCCTATGGATGGAGGAGCCTGGTAGGCTACAGTCTATGGGGTCACAGAGAGTCAGACGCGACTGAGCGACTGAGCGACTTCGCTTCACTTCACTTTGTTTTTCACATGCTTCATGCCATGCATTCACACACACACACACACACACACACACACACACACAAATGCGAGTGGATTAGGTGAGATTGTATGGGAGATTTTCAATCATTCTAATCTATTTTGGCCACCTGTAACTCATTTATAAATTGGGTTTTCTTTTATAAACTGAAGCTAGTTTATTTTTGGATAAATCTTCAGTTATGCCAAAAAATTAATGAGGCCCTATCAGACGGGAAGTACAAGTAGGGCCAACTCTACATCTGGGTTACCAAGGGAAAAATATTGGCTATTCACAAATAAGATACTGTGGTCCTCACTTTTGAGTTATATGAGTCATCTTGCCACTATTAAAGTCTTTGTGGTGGATCCATATGAGAAAGGAAAAGAGGCATTCAAAGTCAGCAAAATATTTAGAAGCAGTGAGAAGCATCCAATAGCCACTTTTAAGTGCTTGCCGTGTTCCAGATCCTGCCATACAGCTTAAGGTGCTTATTTATCTGGTGTTTTTTGTGCATCTACTTAGCCAAGAATAGTTCTAGACATGAGGGATATAACAGTAAGCCAAAATCCTGCTTTAATGAGACAAAGTTCTACGGAGGAGAAGGAAGCATAGATGAGGGAACTGGTAACTTCCCACATTAAAAAATGGGGACAGACTTCATTCTGGAGGAGCTGCTCGAGTTAGAGCTATTGGTCTATTCTTCTCTAGATGGAAAGGGCATAGAAACCATATATATCTGGTGGAAGGCTGAAAGAGTACAGTGCATTTGGGAAAGAGCAGGAGGTCTGTGATGAACAAGGAACACAGGAAGGAAGTATGTAATCTAAGAAAGAGACTGGAAACATCAGCCAAGCTTTTGAAATCTATATTTATCAACAGATGAATGGGTAAAGAATATGTGTTATATATGCATATATACAATGGAATATTACTCAACCATAAAAAAGGAGTGAAATAATGCCATTTGCAGTAACATGGATGGACCTGGGGATTGTCATACTGAGTGAAATAAGTCAAAGGAAGACAAATATCATATACCATTAATATGTGGAATCTAGAAAAAGAGTGCAAATAAACATATCTACAAAACAGAAATAGAATCACAGATGTAGAAAACAAACTTATGGTTACCAGAAGGTAAGAAGGGGAAGAATAAATGAAAAGGTTGGGATTGACATATATACACTACTATATATAAAATAGATAACTAATAAGGACCTACTATGTAACACAAGCAACTTTACTCAATACTCTGTAATGCCCTGTATGGGAAAAAAAACCTAAAACAAGAGTGGATACATGTAAATGTATAACTGATTCACTTTGCTGTATAGCAGACACTAATACAACATTGTAATCAGCTATACCAATAACATTTTTAAATAAATAAAATTTATCATAATGGCACTATAGTCCACTACATGTTTTTAAGCCAGAAATAAGCATGATTAGTACTGTTTTAAAATAGTATTGCTAGGATTAACACATACACACTACTATATATAAAATATGTAAATAGCAATAACTTACTATATAGCACAAAGAACTCTACTCAATGTTTATAAGGGAAAATCATCTGAAAAAAATACATATATATGTCTGTGTAACTGAATCATTTTGTTGTACTTCTGAAACTAAGACAACATTGTAAATCGACTATACCTCAAGGGGGAAAAAAAAAAAAAAGCATGAGGATTGACTGCCAGCATGTAAAAATGAGAAGCAGTGAGCATTTTCAGGAAGAAAATACATAGTCACATGAAAAATAATGAGGGCACAAAGTAAGGTTCAGGCAAAGGAGATCTAGAGAAAAGAATCATCTAAAAACAGAATATAAAATGTACAACCTGGAGCAGATGTCAGGGGCCTGGGCTAAGACAAAGGCTGCAGAAATCCTGCAAGAGTCAAATAAAGCATGAGTGTCATACAGCAATGCAAACAAGAAAAGGAAAAGTCCCCAGATGTGGTCAATAAATTATTTTTAAGACTTAGGAGGTTATCAGAGTATATACAGAGTATATAGTCACTTCTAATATTACTTAAACACTTATTTTATAATCTGAAATATCCCTTGTATCTGTCAAACCAGCCTGAGATGATACAATGAACTCCCATACTTGTTCTGTAGTGGCAGGGGGAAAAAAAGGATAAAAAAGAGAAATAGAAAGAAAAAGAACATGGAAATGCAGAGGTGATTCCCAAAACTGTTCTTCACCTCTATTCTCTCATAACTGGCATTAGTTTCTATTATGGTCAACATCATTCTGAATGATCTATATATTTTCATCATTTATTTACTTTTTTAATCTTTCTCCTCAAATATCCAAAATGTTTTCCTTGTATTTACTCTAAGATAGCAACTTTACTTTTTATTTCAATGAGAAAAATGCAGAATAGCAAGTATGCAAACACCTAGAAATATTCTATTAACTCTCACATTTTAAGAGCTTCTTCTTGACCCTACATTTTCTTATAGCTACTTCTCCATTTTTCTGCCCCTCTTTATAGAACAAAACTTCTCAGAGAAGCTGCCTGAGCTCCTCACCATCTTTTCCTCTCCTCCTGTTTGATTTTGAATCTACTTGAATCAGGTTTCTTTCACTGAAGACTGCAAAAATGCTCTTGTCACAAATACTAGCAACTCTGCATTTCTAAACCTAAGGTCAGTTCCCTGTAAGCATCCCACCTGACTTGTCAGTAACCTCTCACAAAATAGATCTCTCCCTCCTTCCGGAAACGCTTTCTTCTCTTGGCTCCTCAGAAGCACTCTTGGGATTTTCCTCTGCCTCGCTGGCTAAAATTTCTTAGACTTACTGTCTTTTCCTTATCTGTCTGGTCTCTTTCTCTTGAAGAGCTTCAGGATGGCTCTGTGTTATTTTCAGCCTATATCTACTCCTTTGGTGAACTGATCCAGTTCTTTGGCTTTAGATAACATTACTCTGCTCATGATTGATGAATTGATATCTCCAGACTGGACTTGTCCTAAACTCCAAACTAGAATCCACAGATCTCCATTAACCATTTTCCTTCTGATGATAACATATATTGCAAACCCAATGTACCTAAAATGAATCTCCTAATTTCTCCTATCATTACAGCCTTTTACATCTCAGTTTGAGACCCCATGGTCCATTGCACACGAGGCTTCTCTGTCCTTCACCATCTCCCAGAGCTTGCTCAAACTCATGTCCACCAATTCGGTGATGCCATCCAACTATCTTATCCTCTCTCATACCCTTCTCCTCCCATCTTCAGTCTTTCCCAGCATCAGAGTCTTTTCCAGTGAATCAGTTCTTCTCATTATGTGGCCAGTAATGGAGTTTCAGCTTTAGCACCAGTCCTTCCAATGAATATTCAGGATTGATTTCCTTTAGAATTGACTGGTTGGATCTCCTTGCAGCCCAAGGGACTCTTAAGAGTCTTCTCCACCACCATAGTTCAAAAGCATCAATTCTTTGGCACTCAGCTTTCTTTATAGTCCAACCACATCCAAACATTTCAATGAATGTCAATTTCAGTCTTCTGTATGTTCAGGCCAAAAACCTTGAAGATGTACCCTCCCACACAACATTTCCATACAAAAGCAAATTGCTATGGCTCTAGATGCAAAATGTATCTGGAATCTGATTATTTCTCAGCATTGTTACTGCTACCACCTTAGTCAAAAGTACCATTACCTCTCTCCTGGATTATTAGCAACAAACTGGTCTCCTTAAGATTTTCTTTGTCCCTTCACTGTTTGCTCCCTAAACAATAGGCAGTGTGATTCTCTTAATGTGTAATCCAGTATTGTTCCTGGAAACTTCCATGTACAGAAGAGCCTGGCAAGCTGCAGTCCTTGGGGTCACAAAGAGTCAGACATGACTGAGCACGCACGCATGTAATTTATACCATATCACACACAGCTTGAAACCTTCCCATGACTTTCCTCCTAATTCAGAGTTAATGTCAAAGCCCTCTCACCAGTCACCTTTAAAGCCACTTCCACTATGCCACCAACTCCTCACTCATTCTGCAAAACTTCACTGGACTCTGCTGTTCGCAAACATATCATGTACCCTCCCAACTCAAGGAATCACTCTTGCCACAACTTCTGCTTAGAATTCTCTTCCCCAAAATATTTCCATGACCTGTCCATCTCAGGTGGTCCTACATGGCATGGCTCATAGTGTCATTAAGTTAGAAAAGGTTGTGATCTATGTGATCAGTTTGGGTTAGTTTTCTGTGACTGTGGCTTTCATTCTGTCTGCTCTCTGATGGATGCTGATAAGAGGCTTGCACAAGCTTCCTGATGGGAGGGACTGGCTGTGGGGAAACTGGGTCTTGCTCTGGTGGGCAAGGCCATGCTCAGTGAAACTTTAATCCAATTATCTGCTGATAGGTAGGCTTAAGGCCAAACTATGGTAAGGGTAATGGCAGTATTGGCAACCTCCTTCAAACTGACTTGTTCAAGCATGCCAAGGTTCCAAGGACTGTAGTAGTCAATGTCCCTGACCCCCATGGCAGGCCACTGTGGACCCATGCTTTCACTGGAGACTCCTGGACACTCACAGGCAAGTCTGGTTCAGTCTGTTGTGGGATCACTGCTCTTTTCTCCTGAGTCCTGGTACATACAAAGTTTTCTTGTGCTCTCTGAGAGTTCGTTTCCCCAGTCCTGTGGAATGTCTGTAATCAAATCCCATTGAAATTCAAATTCCCTGGGCATTCTCAGTCCTTTTAACAGATCCTCATGTTGGGAAATCTGTTGTGGGCCCTAGAACATTTAAAACAGTGAGAGAACTTTTTTGGTATAATGTTCTCCAGTTTGTAGGTCTTCGCTTGGCAACTTAATAGTGGATCTAATGGCGACCTTCTCCAAAAGGACTTACACCACACACTGCACCTTCGGGGTCTGTTGTAGCCAGAGCTCTTGCCCCCGAGGCAGGCTGCTGACCCGTGCCTCCACAGTCAAAGGCAGGTCTCAAAGGCAGATCTGGCTCACACCTCAAATACTCAAAAGTAGGTCTGGCTCAGTCTCTTGTGGGGGGGTCACTGCTCTTTTCCCTTGGTTCTGGTGCAAACAAAGTTTTCTTTGCACCCTCTGAGAGTCTCTAGCAGGTCTGAGGTTTTATTTTAAAAGTTATTTTACCCACCCACCTCCCTCCACCTGCTACGGTCTTCTTGGGGTTTCTCCTTTGCCCTTGGATGTGAGGTATATTTTTGGGTGGGATATAACATTTTCCCGTCAATGGTTGCTCAGCAGCTTGTTGCAATTATGATGTTTTTCTAGAAGATGAAAGTATGTACCATCTTGATTATCAGAGTCAGATGTGTCATGGTGGAGAGTTCTGACAAAACGTGGTCCATTAGAGAAGGAAATGGAAAACAAATTCAGTATTCTTGCCTTGAGAATCCCAAAAATAGCATGAAAAGGCAAAAAAATATGACACTGAAAATTGAACTTTCCATATGGGTAAGTGCCCAATATGCTACTGGAGAAGAGCAGAGAAATAGATCCAGAGGATGAAGAGGCTGAACCAAAATGGAAACAAAGCCTAGTTGTGGATAAATCTGGAGGTAAAAGTAAAGTGTGATGCTGTAAAGAATAACACTGCATAGGAACCTGGAATGTTAGGTCCATGAATGAAGGTAAATTGGAAGTGGTCAAACAGGAGATGCCAAGAGTGAACATTAATATTTTAGGAATCAGTGAACCAAAATGAACCAGAATGGGTGGATTTAATTCAGATAACCATTATACCTACTACTGTGGACAAGAATCTCTTAGAAGAAATGCAGTAGCCCTCATAGTCAATAAAAAAGTCTGAAATGCAATACTTGGATGCACTCTCAACGATGCAGACTTATCTCTACTCATTTCCAAGGCAAACAATTCAATTTCACAGTAATCCAAGTATATGCTCAAACTACTAATGCTTAGGAAGCTGAAGTTGAACGGTTCTGTGAAAACCTATAAGACCTTCTAGAACTAACACCAAGAAAAGATGTCCTTTTCATTATAGGTGATTGGAATGCAAAAGTTGTAAATCAAAAGATACCTGGAGTAACAAGCAAGTTTGGCCTTGGAGTACAAAATGAAACAGGTGAAAGCCTAACTGAGTTTTGCCAAGAGACTGAATTGGTCATAGAAAACACCTTCTTCCAACAACACAAACGATGACTCATAGACATCACCATGACCATCACCATGGTCAATACTGAAATCAGATTGATTATATTCTTTGTAGCCAAAGATGGAGAAGTTTTATACAGTCATCAGAAATAAGACCAGGAGCTGACTGGCTCAGATCATGAACTTTTTATTTCAAAATTCAGACTTAAATTGAAGAACATAAGGAAAACCACTAAGCCATTCAGGTATGAAATAAATCAAATCCTTTATAATTATACAGTGACAGTAGCAAATAGATTAAAGGGATTAAATCTGATAGACAGACTGCCTGATGAACTATGAACCAAGGTTTGTAACATTGTACAGGAGGCAGTGATCAAAACCATCCTCCCAAAAAAAGAAATACAAAAAGGCAAAATTGTTGTCTGAGGAGGCCTTACAAATAGCAGAGAAAAGAAGTGAAAGGCAAAGGAGAAAAGGAAAGATCTACCCACTTGAATGCAGAGTTCCAAAGAATAACAAGGAGAGATAAGACAGCCTTCCTAAGTGATCAGTGTAAAGAAATAGAGGGAAAAAATAGAATGGGAAAGACTAGAGAGCTCTTCAAGAAAATTAGAAATACCAGGGAACATTTCATGCAAAGATGGGCACAGTAAAGAACAGAAATGGTACGGACCTAAAAAAAAAAGCAGAAGATATTAAGAAGAGGTAGCAAGAATACACAGAAGAACTACACAAAAAACATCTTATTACCCATATAACCATGATGGTGTGATCACTCACTTAGAGCTAGACATCCTGGAGTGCAAAGTCAAGTTGGCCTTAGGAAGCAACACTATGAACAAAGCTAGTGGAGGTGATAGAATTCCAGTTGAGCTATTTCAAATCCTAAAAGATGATGCTGTAAAAGTGTCGCACTCATTATGGCAGCAAATTTGGAAAACTCAGCAATGGCCATGGAATTGCAAATGGTCAATTTTAATTCCAGTCCCAAAAAAGGGCAATGCCAAAGAATGTTCAAACTCTCACACAATTGCACTCATTTCACATGCTAGCAAAGTAATGCTTAAAATTCTCCAAGCTAGGCTCCAAGAATATGTGAGGTAAGAACTTCCAGAAGTTCCAGCTGGATTTAGAAAAGGCAGAGGAACCAGAGATCAAGTTGCCAAAATCCGTTGGATCATAGAAAAACAAGAGAATTCCAGAAAAACATATATTTCTGCTTCTTTGACTACTCTACAGACTTTGACTTGTGGATCACAGCAACGGCTGAAAATTCTCAAAGAGATGGGAATACTAGACAACCTTACCTGCCTCCTGAAGAACCTTTATACAAGTTAAGAAGCAGCAATTAGAACTGGACATGGAACAATAGACTATTTCAAAATTGGGAAAGGAGTATGTAAAGGCTGTATATTGTCACCCTGCTTATTTAATTTTTATACAGGGTACATCATGCAAAATGCTGAGCTGAATGAAGCACAAGCTGGAATCAAGATTGCCAGGAAAAATATCAATCACCTCAGATATGCAAAAGACATCACCTTTATGGCAGAAAGTGAAGAGGAACTAAAGAGTCTCTTGATGAGGTCAGTGAGAAGAAAGGAAAGAAGGTGGAAGGTGAAAAAGTTGTCTTAAAACTCAACATTCAAAAAATGAAGATCATGGTATCCGATCCCATGCCTTCATAGCAAATAGATGGGGAAACAGTGACGGACTTTTATTTTCTTGGACTTTAAAATAACTGCAGATGGTGACTGCAGCCATGAATTAAATGATGCTTGCTTCTTGAAAGAAAGCTATGACAGACCTAGACAGTATATTAAAAAGCAGAGACATTACTATGCCAACAAAAGTCTATATAGTCAAAGCTACGGTTTTTCCAGTAGTTATTATTAATTTGAAAATTGAATCATAAAGAAAGCTAAGCACCAAAGAACCGATGCCTTTGAACTGTGGTGCTGGAGAAAACTCTTAAGAGTTCCTTGGACTGAAAGGAGATCAAACCAGTCAATTCTAAAGAAATAAGCCCTGAATATTCTTTGGAAGGACTGATGTTGGAACTGAAGCTCTAATGCTTTGGCCATCTGATGCAAAGTTCTGACTCATTAGTAAAGACTACTGGGAAAGATTGAAAGCAAGCAGAGAAGGGAATGACAGAAGATGAGATGGTTGGTGCCTCACTTACTCAATGGACATGAGTTTGAGCAAACACTGGGAGATGGTATAGAACAGAGAAGCCTGGTGTGCTGCAGTCCACATGGTGGCAAAGAGTTGGACACTCCTGAGTGACTGAACAAAATATTTCCATAGTTCCTACTCAAGAGAATCTTTACTCAAACATCACTATTTAGAAAACCTTCCTAACAATTTGGGTAAAATGGCAACACATCCCATTGTCATCTCCTAGCTTCTTTGGGCTTCCCTGGTAGCTCAGTTGGTAAAGCATCCACCAGCATTGCAGGAGATTCCAGTTCAATTTCTGGGTTGGAAGATCCACTTAAGAAGGCATAGGCTACCCACTTCAGTATTCTTGGGCTTCCCTTGTGGCTCATCTGGTAAAGAATCCGCCTGCAATGCAGAAGACCTGGGTTTGAGCCCTGGGTTGGGAAGATCCCCTGGAGAAGGGAAAGGTGACCCACTCCAGTATTCTGGCCTGGAGAAGTCCATGGATTGTATAGCTCCTTCACAGCATCAGTTTACCTACAACATTTTTCTTCTGATATACCACACCATTTTTTGTCTCATTTATTTTCCCTGATAACCCACCAGAATGTCACCTTAATGAGGGAGGGTCTGTTGATGCTACAGCATTAAAGTTCATCTCCACCTCTTGGAAGGCATTTAATAAAAACAGCTGCTGAGTAGATAAAATGTGAATATTTTTTGCCCATAAAAGATTATCAAGCTGAATGCTATATACAAAGAGCAGTAAAGAGGAGAAAGAATAAAAAACAGATTGAGTCTCAAAGCAGTAACATAAAAAAGGAAGTCCCAAGGCATCTGGTCATTTAAAGTTCTAGGAGGGAATGTATGGTGCCACCCCCAGGGTGCTCCCCATATGTGGATAGTAGAAATATTTCTAGCAAAGTTTTCATGTTGGATTGCCCAAGTGTATTTTAAATTCATTTTCTTATCATGTTAATACAGGGCATGATGGCTACTTGGACAAGTTTTACAGCTTCATGAGCTGAAGCTCATTTGAAGGCTGAATACCTTGTCCAGAATTCCAAAGCAAATCAATGATTGAGCCAGAAAAATAAACTACGGCTTCAGTGTCCCTCAACACCATTTGAAGTCACTAAATGCTACTTTATAAGACAAATACATTTAGAAATATATAGCATTTTGAAATTTTTTAGTATTTTCCTTAAAGAATAATGGCATGAGGTTTTTTAATATTATTACATCTCTACTCTAACTCACAGGCAGAAAAAAAAGGATAGCTAGGCCAGTGGAAGAGTCTATTTTCATGCCAAATTGCAGCCATTTAGAAGGATGAATTCACATATAACATAAGGCCCAAGTCCTATTGATTTTGCTTATGACTATTAAGTTTCCAAAGTGTTAGATGTTAAAACATCTTGTTCCCATTTGTGCTAGCTTAGTTATTCCCATTAACATTAATAGGAGTTCTAGAATGCATTCAGAGAATATGTGGTGTTTCATAGAATTTTATTACCGATTATGTTATGGCCACTTATGATATTTCCAGTCATGTTTACTAAGATGTAACACAAGCATATTTCCCTGAGAGATATTTCAAGTGATCATCAAAGGGCTGTGGCATATTTTAAATAGAATTGCTATTGTGTATGATTAACTTTTCATTTGTGAGGGTTAAAAGCATCATCAGTCATTTCTTCTGTATTTAGACCAGGGTATCATTACCATATATCACCTAAATGAAGGCTAAGAAGCAGCGCAATAACATGCAAACACCCCACCTTTTATGGCTCACTGTCTTTGAAATGTATACCCAAGACGGATGTCCAGCTTCTGGTTTTTAAATTATTTTATTAATCTATTTCAGAGGCTGTCAATGGAGATAATAATTTCTCCTGTGTTAACCAGTTCGTTGTTAACATTTTTATAAAGTGCATTTATGTAGTCTGAACATGATGTCTTCTTTAGCAGAGTTGGTCTTTGCATTTTGTGTGTACATAATGTAAAAATGCTGTGGTTCCTGAAAGCTAAGAAAACATTGCAAATATAAAATAATGAAGCTAGAGGAAAGCTAATCAGTTGCTTCTTTGTCTGACTTTCCTTCCTGCAGAGTGTTAAAAGGGGGCTCCCAGGCACCTGTAGGTTGTGAAAGTAATTTCCTCTTATTTCCTGGAAAGTCCAAATTATTTTCTATCCATCCTGCCTTCTCTAGTGTCAAAGCAGTGGAACAAAACCTCTATTTTCTATCTAATTTTTTTTCACTCTGACTCACAGTCTCTATTTTCTATTGGAATCATAATTCACTAGGCTAGTAAGTATGTTACTTTTTGACTTTTATATCTTTTTTTGACTTGTTTCTTAATATTTTCTTCTGTTTTCATTGAGGTCAAACAGAAAGGATCAATAAAACCTGCAGCAAATAAACCATAAAAAAGCAGACTGCGCTGTTTATTGGACTAGACTTATTCTAACAGAGCATATCAGCTGAATGTTAAAATGTTAAATTGTTTGTAACAGAACAAAGTGAATTACTAACAGATTTATTTATCCTGCAAAGAAACTTGAAAGCCTCATATGTATGTTTATTCCTCTTTATATGTATATATCTCTGTGTGTTGTTTGTGTTTGGTGTAGGGTGTGTGTGTGTGTGGCCAACATGCTATCAATTTTAATATTTTAGGTTTTATATTTTGTTTGTTTTTTAATTTATTTATTTTAATTGGAGGCTAATTACTTCACAATATTGTAATGGTTTTGCCATACATCAACATGAGTCCACCATGGGTGTACATGTGTTCCCAATCCTGAACACCCTTCGCACCTCCCTCCCTGTATCAATTATTTTAACTAAAACATATCCGAACTATGTCTCATTCATTTTTGATCCTATATTCTGACAAAAGTTCACCAAATTTAGCTAATAACTAGAAATAGTGCATTAGCTTTCTATGTTTTCCCATTCTCTTTATTAAATTCAGCTGAGATTAGAAAAAATCTACCTTGCATTTTAAAGGAAATAAGTGCTGAATATTCATTGGAAGGACTGATACTGAAGCTGAAACTCCAATACTTTGGCCACCTGATGTGAAGAACTGACCCATTTGAAAAGACCCTGATGCTGGGAAAGATTGAAGGTGGGAGGAGAAGGGGATGACAGAGGTTGAGATGGTTGGATGGCATCACCAACTCAATGGATATGAGTTTGAGTAAACTGCAGGAGCTGGTGATGGACAGAGAGGCCTGGCATGCTGCAGTCCATGGCATCACAGAGAGTCAGACACGACTGAGAGACTGAATTGAACTGACCTTGTATTTTCCTTCAAGTTCTCCGAAAAAAGGTTTGTGTTTACATAGTGTGGTTGTTGGGAGGGAAAAGGAAATGGCAACCCACTCTAGTATTCTTCCCTGGAGAATAATGTGGACAGAGGAGCCTGGCGGGCTGCTGTCCATGGGGTCGCATAGAGTCAGACATGACTGAAGCGACTTAGCATCCATGCACGCATTGGAGAGGGAAATGCCAACCCACTCCAGTATTTTTGCCTTGAGAATCCCAGGGACAGAGGAGCCTGGTAGGCTGCCGTCTATGGGGTTGCACAGAGTCAGACACGACTGAAGTGATGCAGCAGCAGCAGTGTGGTTGTTTCTACTTGACTTTCTCCATTCTCCATGAAGGAGACAAAAAGATCCAAAGAATTATCTTATGTTTCTAATCTATTAAAATTGTTAATTTACCTCAAGACCTAAGATGAGCCATTTCCTACTTCATTAATTTATTCATTTATACATTCATGTTTCATTCAACATTGAGTGTCTACTTTACAATGTGAGCCTCAAGTTCATAGTTTAGTGAGAAAAATAGCACATAAATACAATACATTGTGATAAATGTCACGAGAAGATATATGTGGACAAAAAGGAATGAAATGATTCTACCTGGGAAACTTAAAGAAAGCTGTACATGCTCTAAAACAGTGGTATCCTATTCCATCACTTCATGGCAAATAGATGGGGAAACAATGTAAATAGTGACAGACTTTATTTTCTTGGGCTCCAAAATCACTGCAGATTGTGACTGCAGCCATGAAATTAAAAGACAGTCGCTCCTTAGAAGAAAAGCTATGATCAACCTGGACAGTATATTCCAGTAGTCATGTATGCATGTAAAATTTGGACCATAAAGAAAACTAAGTGCCAAAGAATTGATGTTTTTGAACTGTAGTGTTGAAGAAGAATCTAAAGAGTCCCTTGGGCAGCAAGGGAATCAAACCAGTCAATCCTAAAGGAAATCAGTCCTGGATATTCATTGGAAGGACTGATGCTGAAGCTGAAACCCCAAAACTTTTGCCACTTGATGGGAAGAACTGACTCATTGGCAAAGACCCTGATGCTGGGAAAGATTGAAGGCAAGAAAAGTAGGGGACAACGGAGAATGAGTTGGTTGGATGGCATCACTGACTCAATGGACATGAGTGTGAAACTGCTCTGGGACTTGGTAATGGACAGGGAAGCCTGGCATGATGGAGTCCATGGATGGGGTCACAAAAAGTCAGACATGACTGGGCAGCTGAACTGAACAGAACTGAATACATGTTCTAATATAAGTTGAAATTTAAAAAATAGGGATATTATAGGCTGCTTTCTCTGTCTCAAATGGGGTCCTAGCATGCCTTTATAAATCAAAATTACCTCGAGGCATTCAAGAACACAACTAACAGAAAACTGCAAATTGATCTATATGAATGGAATAGTGTATAAGGTAGGAGAAAGGTATAGCAGGAAATAAACCTATGGAGAGCTAAGGAAAGTTATTAAGAAATTTTTAAGCCACATTAAAACTTATGACTTTACTATATTGGTAGTTAGGAAATAAATGAACTGACTTGATTAAATCAGAATTATTAAAAGAGAAATCTTGTGGTACTGTCAGATGAACCAGTTAGGGGGGCCTCCAGATATCATTTTTTTTCAGTATGAAGATAATACTTGACCAAATAAAAGGGGTTTTCATGATGACACCAAGTGTAGCTATTTTGGAAAAAGGCATTCATAGTGACCTATAAATGTAAATTAAACTGGAGAATCCAGAGAGTATTAGAGTTGAGAGTGAATATATCAATATTTTATTTATATTCTTCTTTGGAGAAGGAAACAACCCACTCCAGTATTCTTGCATGGACAGTTCCATGGACAGAGGAGCCTGGCGGTCTACAGTCCATGGGGTCACAATGAGTTGGACACGACTGAGTGACTAACTTTCACTTTTCACTTATATATGCCAAAAGGATTTTATAATGGCTTGGAGAAATAGAAATACTTCAATAAGATTGTAAAATATAAAAAAATTCGGTATAAAGAATAAAGAAAGGTCAAAATGTGAAGTGAAATCAGAGAGAATAATCCATGTATATCCAGGCAATGAGACTAGGCATCCTTTCTTGATACATTCTATTTCAACATGGATCAATCCAAATTTTATCATCTGTCTTTTGGAGAAAACAATTCTAATAGAAACAAATGTGTTTAAAATCAATATATCTAAAAGCAAACATGTGGAGAAATAGGTAGTAAAATAAATAATCAGAGACTAGAAGTTCAGGATAGATAACAATGAAGTATAAAGGGAAAAGGAAGTAAAATATTTATTAAACACTACTTTGATATAGGCGCCTTATAAGAACATGCATGAGAGTTATAGTTCTCAGGTGCTTTTGATTGATCTTCTGTACTTCTTTCCATACTCTGTTACAGTGGGATAAGTGTGGATATGTGGAATCTCAAAAAAATGATACAAATGAACATATTTACACAATAGAAATTGACTCATAGATGTTGTAAACAACGTTGTAGAAGCTGTAAACTCACAGTTATAAAAGGGGAAAGTAGGTGATGGGAGGATAAACTAGGAGTTTTGGATGAATACATACAGGCTGCTGCTGCTGCTGCTGCTGCTGCTGCTGCTGCTGCTACGTCGCTTCAGTACAGGCTACTATGTATAAAATATATAACCAATAAGGACCTACTGTTTAGCACAGGCAACTATACTCAATATCCGTCATAGCTTATGAGGGAAAAGAATGTAAATAAGAATAGATACAGTATATATAACTGAATCACTTTGCTATTCACCTAAAACTATCACAAAACTGCAAATCAACAGTATTGTGGTATTCTTTTTTTAAAAATAAGTGTGAATAATTTTTATCTTCTAAATTGTTTATGTCAAAAATATTAAACCTATTTTTAAAATCTATATTATCTTTTTTTTACTTTAAATATAAATTTATTTTAATTGTAGGTTAATTACAATACTGTATTTGTTATCTTTTCCATTCTTAATGAAATAATAAACCATGACATGCTAAATTTGTAAGGATCAGAATCATAAATTCACATATGAAGCATCTTTTACATCTGGGGAGTCAGAATCCCAAAGGCGAAAAATTGTCTGTGCAAAGTATGTGGAACTTACCAAATCTAAAGCCTCATTCTCAGCATTAAGGTAAGTGCTATGAACTGATTGCACTTGGTTTCCTCTGGTTTTAGCAGGAAGAGTTATATAGTAATTTTAGCATGATTTTTCACTTGAAATGCAAACACATACGAACAGATGACTGTCTACAACTTTATCGCTATACAGTTTTCAAATACAGTGCACATATTAAGCACAAATTGAAAAACAATAATACTCTTTCAGGAATATAAGGCAAAATAAAGTAGAAAAGAATAAGAATAAAGGATTTTCAACAAAATTTGGGAGATAAGGGAAAGTATAGAAATAAACTTAGATCTACTTTCCCATTTAAGTTAAGAAAGAGATCATTGGAATACATGTAAGTCAATTTGTCTTATGTGCTTTGACATGATTTATTATGAGCAAGATTAAGACTGTCATTGTATATCAGGGAGAAATGCCAATGCACCTATGAACAGTAGGTTAGAGGGTTTAGTCAGCATTTTTCAACTAAAAAAGCCATCTTACTCTGAGACCACAGTGAACAAGGGTCAAATACAAGGGTCAAATACGACAAAGGTCAAATACCAAAAAGGCATTGGATATTTGAATACAGAAAGTCACTCTACCCAAAAGTCCTGATATTAAACACTTCCAGTATTTCTCAGCAAAGTCAAAACAATTTACAAGCAAGTTATCACAGCAATAATATGGGTCTTATAAAGCTTCTATCACAGAGAAGATGATGCTATGTCTATGAGTATTATTATAAGATACAGAAATGGAATTGATACATTTATGGACTGTGTTTATTGCTTTAATTTTGTGAAAGCAAAAAAAAAAAAGTGTCTTCAGGATTTTATTGGTGCTCTAAAACCAGTGATTTCTCTGTGCCAGTCCACTCAACCCCTTCCTTATGGGAAAATTGCACAGCAAAAAATGGGCCTGACCCTTCACATTGAGCAGCGTGAAGCAAGAACTTAAAATGAATGCCCAATCTTGGATGGAATGCTTAAGATATAATGGTTATCACCTTCCTTTCAACCCTCACTTATTTCTGATTTTGATCTTCATTTAAAATATGCATTTCCTGAATTCTTCTTAATGCCTTCAGAATAAATGAATATGTGATCAGAACAAGCAAATGCATATCTTCCTCTCCTGTCAAATAATAATTGATCGTCAGAATAGGGTGAATTCAGGTCTCTGTTAAGATATTATAATGTTGACACCTTCTGCAGAATTTTGGGGTTTGATACATAGTTCTACATTTATGTTAGAAATAACTACTAGAAAACCAAGCAAGAAATTAGGAGGAACCATCATAAAGAATGACAGTTTACAATGCATAGACACTAAAACAGTTCAGAATAGGGCTAAGGAGCATTCAGAAAATGGTAACAAAAGTAACAAGAAAAATTACTGTTGCTACAGCCATATTAGTTTTATTATAACAATTGTCAGTTTGTTCTACCTTCTTTCGATTTTGCTGATTTTCAAATTTTTAGTCACCAGAGAGCAAGTCAAGTTCAATCAATCAATAAGTTCAAATCTGAAATCAGTCTGTAAAATCACACTTCTAAAACATGTTTCAGCTTTGCAAAGGAGATAGTGACATAGACCATGTCTCTATGGCCAGCCAAAAGTGAAAAATTGGAATTTTCTTAATTTGTTCTGAGAATTTCCACATTTATGATGGCTATAGAAACCTTAGCAGAGTACATGGCCATTAAATTTAAGTTTCTCTGCAGACTTAATCAAATTTCAAAGCTGGATGGGACTTGAAACATCATCCCATGGTTAATTCATCTTCATTTTAAGGAGACAAGATTTACATTTAAATTTCTATTTTCCTTCTTCTGAATATAAAATGAAAGAAAATGGACATTTTTACTGAGTGATATCTTAATTCAAATGACACCTCTTTAACTTCAAACTGAGCTAATATGTATGTATTCATTCATCTTTAGAAAAGTAATTATAGAACCTGAAGGAGCACTTTAAATAAGACAAACACTAATGTAAAAGTGATGCTTGTCTCCCCTCTCTTACAGAAAGAAACAGAACCAAAGTAAGAAAAGAGAATATTTACAAATAGATTCTATAAATCAGCAGTAAATAAGCTTTTTTACTTTAAAAAATATATATCATGAAAGCAGAAAAAGTTTTGTACACTCTTCCTTTGGGTGAGTGATTTCTTGATGTCATCTTCTGTATTTCATATCTTAATTTTACTTTTTTATCTCATTACTAGAGTGTGTCTCTTTAAAGATACCACCATGGAATCACAGAAAATAGTGCATTTTCTGTTGTTAATGGAGTATTCTAGTAATCATAGAACAAATACCTGAACTTTTTTTAAATAAGAAAAATACTGATATATGTCAAAAATGTTTACATCCTCTTAAGTGTTTTAATGGTAGCAATTCATATCTGCCTAGTTCCTTTGAACTTCCAGATGTTCAAGGTGGTTTTACAAAAGGCAGAGGAACCAGAGATCAAATTTCCAACATCCGCTGGATCATTGGAAAAGCAAGAGAGTTCCAGAAAAACATCTATTTCTGCTTTATTGACTATGCCAAAGCCTTTGACTGTGTGGATCACAATCAGCTGTGGAAAATTCTGAGAGAAATGGGAATACCAGACCACCTGACCTGCCTCTTGAGAAATCTGTATGCAGGTCAGGAAGCAACAGTTAGAATTGGACATGGAAAAACAGACTGGTTCCAAATAGGAAAAGGAGTACGTCAAGGCTGTATATTGTCACCCTGCATATTTAACTTATGTGCAGAGTACATCAGTAAAAACGCTGGGCTGGAAAAAGCACAAGCTGGAATCAAGATTTCTGGGAGAAATATCAATAACCTGAGATTTTCAAATGACATCACCCTCATGGCAGAAAGTGAAGAGGAACTAAAAAGCCTCTTGATGAAAGTGAAAGAGGAGAGTGAAAAAGGTGGCTTAAAGACCAACATTGAGAAAACTAATATCATGGCATCTGGTCCCATTACTTCATGGGAAATAGATGGGGAAATAGAGGAAACAGTGTCAGACTTTATTTTTTGGGCTCCAAAATTACTGAAGATGGTGATTGCAGCCATGAAATTAAAAGATGCTTACTCCTTGACAGGAAAGTTATGGCCAACCTAGAGAGCATATCGAAAAGCAGAGACATTACTTTGCTAACAAAGGTTCATCTAGTCAAGGCTGTGGTTTTTCCAATGGTCATGTATGGATGTGAGAGTTGGACTGTAAGGAAAGCTGAGTGCCAAAGAATTGATGATTTTGAACTGTGGTGTTGGAGAAGACTCTTGAGAGTCCCTTGGACTGCAAGGAGATCCAATCATTCCATTCTAAAGGAGATCAGTCCTGGTGTTCTTTGGAAGGACTAATGCTAAAGCTGAAACTCCAGTACTTTGGCTACCTCATGCAAAGAGTTGACTCATTGGAAAAGACCCTGATGCTGGGAGGGATTGGGGACAGGAGGAGAAGGGGATGACAGAGGATGAGATGGCTGGATGGCATCACCAACTTGATGGACATGAGTTTGGGTGAGCTCCGGGAGCTGGTGATGAACAGGGAGGCCTCGCATGCTGCAGTTCATGGGGTCACAAAGAGTCGGGCATGACTGAGTGACTGAACTGAACAGAACTGAACTGAATAATCCTTTCAAAGTGAACACAATTTTACATCACAAAAAATTCTCTTACTTTTATCACAGAGCCAAAATTTGAATAAAATTTATTTATATTAAAATTTTAGTAAGTATGAAACTAAGATAAATATATTTATTAGAAATAAATTTTATTAACTGATCAGGCTTTAATATTGATATTGTGAAATGTCTTTTGATATAAGAAGTGCTGTGAACCCAGTACCTTATCTTGGTTTCTTCTTTTTTCTAACTTTCCCTCAAGAGTGAAAACAAATATATTTTAAAATAATAAAAATGGAGTAAGTGTAAATTTGATACTATGTTTCTAACCCTAAATATAGGAATGCATACCTGGTATGGCTCTTATGAGATTGTCCAGGAAAAAAAAAAAAAAAAACATTACCATCTTTCTAAATTCCATATATATGTGTAAGTATACTGTATTGGTGTTTTTCTTTCTGACTTACTTCACTCTATATAATAGACTCCAGTTTCATCCACCTCATTAGAACTGATTCAAATGTATTCTTTTTAATGGCTGGGTAATATTCCATTGTATATATGTACCACAGCTTTCTTATCCATTCATCTACTGATGGTCATCTAGGTTGCTTCCATGTCCTGGCTATTATAAACAATGCTGTGATGGAGAAGGCAGGGTGGGATTATTTGAGAGAACGGCATTGAAACATGTATATTATCATATGTGAAACAGATTGCCAGTCCAGGTTCAATGCATGGACAGGGTGCTCAAGGCCGTTGCACTGGGATGAACCAGAGGGATGGGATAGAGAGGGAGGTGGGAGGGGAATTCAGAATGAGGGACACATGTACACCCATGGCTGATTCATGGCAACGTATGGCTAAAACCACTACAATATTTTAAAGTAATTAGCTTCCAATTAAAATAATTATACCTACCTAAAGAAACTAAAGACCTATATATAGAAAATTATAAAACACTGTTGAAAGAAATCAAAGAGGACACTAATAGATGGAGAAATATACCATGTTCATGGATCGGAAGAATCAATATAGTGAAAATGAGTATACTACCCAAAGCAATCTACAGATTCAATGCAATTCCTATCAAGCTACCAGTGGTATTTTTCACAGAGCTAGAACAAATAATTTCACAATTTGTATGGAAATACAAAAAACCTTGAATAGCCAAAGCCGTCTTGAGAAAGAAGAATGGAACTGGAGGAAACAACCTGCCTGGCTTCAGGCTTTACTACAAAGCCACAATCATCAAGACAGTATGAAACTGGCACAAAGACAGAAATATAGATCAATGGAACAAAATAGAAAGCCCAGAGATAAATCCACACACCTATGGACACTTCATCTTCGACAAAGAAGGCAAGAATATACAGTGGAGTAAAGACAATCTCTTTAACAAGTGGTGCTGGGAAAACTGGTCAACCACTTGTAAAAGAATGAAACTAGATCACTTTCTAACACCATACACAAAAATAAACTCAAAATGGATTAAAGATCTAAATGTAAGACAAGAAACTATAAAACTCCTAGAGGAGAACATAGGCAAAACACTCTCTAACATAAATCACAGCAGGATCCTCTATGATCCACCTCCCAGAATATTGGAAATAAAAGCAAAAATAAACAAATGGGATCTAATTAAAATTAAACGCTTCTGCACAACAGAGGAAACTATAAGCAAGGTGAAAAGACAGCCTTCTGAATGGGAGAAAATAATAGCAAATGAAGCAACTGACAAACAACTAATCTCAAAAATATATCTATGATCCACCTCCCAGAATATTGGAAATAAAAGCAAAAATAAACAAATGGGATCTAATTAAAATTAAAAGCTTCTGCACAACAAAGGAAACTATGAGTTACTTTTAAAATCATATATGCTACAAATATTTTCTAGTACCTGAAATATTGATTATGTATTTTATCTTATAACCAAACAATATAGATTGAGCTATAAAACAGCTCCAGTGCTGAATAAATCTGTGTGATTTGACAATTTTTCCCATTTTAATGATTATGGAGGTGATATGATTTAGCAGTATTTTCTTGTTCAGTTTCTGTTGATAGCAGTGATATGATAGCCAGGTAATAGAAGAATGGAAACTGCTTCTGTGTAAGGTAAACCTTTGTCTTGGCAATATTGACATGAAGATCCTACCAAATAATTAAACACCCACAGTCTGCAGTAATCATGAATCATCAACCATGTTTAATAAAATCATGAAATTGAGGTAGAAACATATTCTTATATTTAACTTGTATTTATATCCTCTTTTAATATCTATATATAATCTATATATTATCTATCAATAATATGAGTTCTTAAGAGCTCTTCTATTCTTAAGAGCTCATCTATATATATTCAAATATATAGATGTAGCAGGGTAGATAATAGGTGATCAGGGTGCCTACATAACAACATAAAGTATGAGAATACATTATTTTTAAAAATCTCTAGACTATTCTCATATTAATTTTTTAAATTCTAAAATTATGTAAAGCAAGTGGCAATCCATCGTGAAAGCAGAAGTCTACTTTGAATAGTCATAGCACTTCAAAGAGTAGAACAAACTTCTTCCTCAACTATATGGCCTTTCAAACTTTCCTTTTCCATTCCAGTGACAAACTGGGAACATTCATCTGAAATTATTGTCTTTTTGTTCTCCACAATACTGGTTACAATTCACTTCAGGAAGACAAGAAGGACTTTTTCCTTCACAATAGCTTCGATGAGAGAGGATCTTGCCTTTTATCTGTCTTTTTTTTTTTTGCAAGATAAATGGAGCAGGTGTAAAGGAATTATGAAGCAACTGCCAAATTGCAGGGGTCATTGGTGTGTTGAAAGCTATAAATTAGCCAGGTCTTGTGGGAAATTACCCTTTACCTCTATTGAGATTCTGCCATTTCTAAATTCAAGACAAGAGAAAAAGCAATTTGAAAGTTAAAAATAAAAGTACTATTAATAGTTAACTTTCATTATTTGGGGTGAAATAAGTGAAAAACATATTTGGGGTGAAATAAATGAAAAACATATTTAAATATTTCAAAATATTAACTATATGGTTGAATCTACCAATATAAACATAGTTAAATTTTTATTCTGTAGAAGAAAATACAGTTTGCATTTTATTAAAATCATATTTATCACATTAGAAGCATTTTTAAACTACCAGGAATATAATATAAACCTGGTGGTTGCAAAGATACTGAGCTGCAGAACTCATATTAAGTCCAGTTTTCTCAAAAAATAGTTCTAGAATTTTTAAAGGCTGGGGATTTAAAGAAATTCAAATTTAAATATGAAATCATAAGATATAGTTATATCACCTGCTGCCACAGACTCTCATTGAGGGGGAGGGGGGTCTGGATTGGGAGTTCATGTACACTCATGGCTGATTCATATCAATGTATAGCAAAATGAATACAGTATTGTAAAGCAAAACAAACTAAAAAATAAAAATTAATTTAAAAAAAATCAGAGGGAAAATGCTCTCCTTTTAAAGCACATTTGAGATCATCAGATGCAATCTGAAAGGAGAAAATATTAAAAATCTTTTGAAATAGTGTTAATTTTATTTATATTATTTAAAAGTCACAATGAGCAAAGCAAGAAATCTACTGTAGTTATGATGCAAGAAAAATGATTTACTTGAACAACAGGCAGCCTTGTAAATCATGTCAATTTTTATAAATATCTTGCTCTTAAAAGAACCTATAATTTTAGTTCAAATATACATGTCATTGTAAATTAATTTAGAAATAAAATATTCTCCAAAATGAGGCAAGTATAGAATATATGGTTTTGTTTGGAAAATAAGGGAAAAGTAGTAAAGCTTATGTATATATTAAGTATGTCTTAAGTTAGATGTCAGATATATACAGCTTGATAATTATTTTTCTCAATTTATGTCATGCACTCATTGTCTGTGGATCATAAAAGAGTCAAACATGGCTTAGCAAGAAAACAGCAACAAGTAGACTGCTGTCTGTGCATGTATACTCTAGTTTTCTTTTCTTTTTTGTCTTATTTTGGTTATCCACATTACTGTTCGCTTCTTCTCCAAAATATATGCTATTTCAATGTGTTGGATAACCATCTTAGAATACATCTCTACCATTAAAAAAAAAATAGTATGATTTTTGTGTGTATGTTTTTAATTTTAATTTGTGATGAAAAATATTTCCCATTCTTTTTTTGTTGTTCTTCTGCTTTAGTTTATCAGTCAGGTTTATGTATATAACATTATCTATTCAGCATCGTGTGAGGTGTGTACCATTACATTCTCCAGCCACGTTGTTACTTCTTATAAAATCATTGCTTGTATTGCTGAGGATGTTGCTTTATATGCATCCATCACATTTTATTTTCTATTCTTTTCCCTACTGAAGAAACACATCTGACTTTCAATAACCAATTAGACAAAACTACACTGCAAGTCTCGAAACGTGTTCTTTGTGGGCTAAAGAAAACATTTTCATTTGTATATATGTAGGATGGAATGCTGGCTCCTAGAGTGAATATTTGTCTAATTTCATTACATTTTTCCAAGGTTGATCTCCAGAATGATTATATTGCTCTACAGACCCCAGAAAAGGCAAAATGGCTGTCTGAGGAGGCCTTACAAATAGCTGTGAAAAGAAGAGAAGATAAAAGCAAAGGATAAAAGGAAAGATATAAGCATCTGAATGCAGAGTTCCAAAGAAGAGCAAGGAGAGATAAGAAAGCCTTCCTCAGTGATCAATGCAAAGAAATAGAAGAAAACAATAGAATGGGAAAGACTAGAAATCCCTTGCAAAAAACCTAGAGATACCAAGGGAACATTTCATGAAAAGATGAACTCAATAAAGACAGAAATGGTAGGGATCTATCAGAAGCAGAAGATATTAAGAAGAGGTAGCAAGAATACAAGAAGAACTGTACAAAAAAGATCTTCATGACACAGATAATCACGATGGTGTGATCACTCACCTAGAGCCAGATATCCTGGAATGTGAAGTCAACTGGGCCTTAGGAAGCATCATTATGAACAAAGCTAGTGGAGGTGATGGAATTCTAGGTGAGCTAGTTCAAATTCTGAAAGATGTGCTGCACTCAATATGCCAACAAATTTGGAAAACTCAGCAGAGGCCACAGGACTCGAAAGGTCAGTTTTCTTTCCAATCCTAAAGATAGGCAATGCCAAAGAATGCTCAAACTACCACACAATCGCACTCATCTCACATGCTAGTAAAGTAATGTTCAAAATTCACCAAGCCAGACTTTAGCAATACCTGACCTTTGAACTTCCAGATGTTCAAGCTGGTTTTAGAAAATAGTCAGAAGAACAAGAGATCAAATTGCCAACATCTGCTGGATTATGGAAAAAGCAAGAAAGTTCCAGAAAACATCTATTTCTGCTTTATTGACTATGCCAAAGTCTTTGACTGTGCGGATCACACTAAACTGTGGAAAATTCTGAAAGAGATTGGAATACCAGACCACCTGACCTGCCTCTTGAGAAGCCTGTATGCAGGTCAGGAAGCAACAGTGAGAACTGGACATGGAACACAACAGACTGGGTTCTAATAGGAAAAGGAGTAGGTCAAGGCTGTATATTTTCACCCTGCTTATTTAATTTATATGCAGAGTACATCATGAGAAATGCTGAGCTGGAGGAAGGACAAGCTGGAATCAAGATTGCTGGAAGAAATACCAATAACCTCAGATATGCAGATGACACCACCCTTACAGCAAAAAGTGAAGAACTAAAGAGCCTCTTGATGAAAGTGAAAGAGGAGAGTGAAAAAGTTGGCTTAAAGCTCAACATTCAGAAAACTAAGATCATGGCATCCAGTCCCATCATTTCATGACAAATAGATGGGGAAACATGGAAACAATGCCAGACTTTATTTTTTTGAGCTCTAAAATCACTGCAGATGGTGATTGCAGCCGTGAAATTAAAAGATGCTTACTCCTTGGAAGGAAAGTTATGAGCAATCTAGAGAGCATATTAAAAAGCAGAGACATTATTTTGTCAACAAATGTCCATCTAGTCAAGGCTGTTGTTTTTCAAATAGTCATGTATGGATGTGAGCATTGGAATATAAAGAAAGCTGAGCACAGAAGAATTGATGTTTTTGAATTGTGGTCTGGAGAAGACTTTTGAGTGTCCCATGGACTGCAAGGAAATTCAACCAGTCCATCCTAAAGGAAATCAGTTTTGAATGTTCTTTGGAAGGGCTGATGTTGAAGCTGAAACTATAATACTTTGGCCACCTGATGCGAAGAGCTGACCAATTTGAATAAGACCCTGATGCTGGGAAAGACTGAGGGCAGGAGGAGAACCAGAAGACAGAGGATGAGATGGTTTGATGTCATCATCGACTCTATGGACTTGGGTTTGGATGGACTCAGGGAGTTGGTGATTGACAGAGAGTCCTGGTGTGCTGTGGTTCATGGGGTTGCAAAGAGCTGGACACAACTGAGCGATGAACTAACAGACCCACAAGCAATATATTGGACAATTATTTCCCAAAGTATCAATGGAGTTATCAACTCTACAGATTTCCTGTTTATTCACTATCCATAATATTCTAATACTCAAGCTGAATATATGGAGGAATACTTTGGTATTCTAGAGATTAATCCCTGTTCAGATTTAATTGATGCAAATATCTTCTCTTACACTGTTACCTGTCTCTTATTCAGGATAGTTGTTCATTGAAAAGAAATTCTTAATTTTTACTTATTAGTAAAATTGATAGTTCTGCTTATGATATCTTATCTTGGGATTTGTTTAATATGTCCATATCTATCCTTAATAAATAAGTTGTCTGAATTTTCTTTGATTAAGCTAGTATTTTTCCCTTTTACATTTTGATCATTACAGTACTGTGGTTTATTTTCTATGACCTTAGCAAAAATGTATAGCTCTAGTTTCCAATAAGTTTTTCTTCTATGTACCTTAGGAAAAATGTATAGCTTTAGTTTTTCATAAACTTTTCTTCCAAATGATTCATTAGAAATTCATCCTTTTCCTACTGATATGTCATATCCCTTCTATCCTGTCACCATTTCTCATATGTGTGTGCATCTAGTACTAAGCTTCCAATACTGTATCATCATTTATTAATTTCACTGTCTGGATTATCTTTTTTTGTCTATATGATTTTGTGGCAAACAATTATTCATGCTGCTGCTAAGTCGCTTCAGTCGTGTCCGACTCTGTGCTACCCTGTAGATGGCAGCCTATCAGGCTCCTCCATCCCTGGGATTCTCCAGGCAAGAACACTGGAGTGGGTTGCCATTTCCTTCTCCAATGCACGAGAGTGAAAAGTGAAAGTGGAAGTCTCCCAGTCTTGCCCGACCCCCAGCGACCCCATGGGCTGCATTCCACCAGGCTCCTCCGTCCATGAGAGTTTCCAGGCAAGAGTACATGGATCATTATAAACTCAAAAATGTGTACAGTTAGATGTTTGAGGTCATCAGTGAAGTCCTGCCATTATTATTACAGGGATTACATTTAGTCTGTAGATCAATATGAAAGAAAAAACATAATATGGAATTGTTTTATCAATGAAGAAAGCATAATTTTTCATTTACTCATCACTTTATCATCTTTATAGCAATGAAGTTTCAAATTCTATCAATTCTGTCAACTTTGTATTGCCCTTTACATACATTCTTTCAACATCTTAATTTTCTTTTTTTAATTAATTAATTATTTATTTTTTACTTTACAATATTCTATTTAATATTTTAGCCCCTTCAACATCTGTCTTAGTACTGCTCAGATCCATATTTCACCATCATAAACCTCACTTACACACAACCATAATTACCTTGCGACAAACCACTATTTTCATAATGTTGGAAAAGTCCAATTCACATCCATAGTAGGACTAGCAAAAGTGGCTGGCTAAGGAGATATAAATCTTGTGGAGTACTCTTACTTTGAAGCAACTATAGCATCAATTATGCTCTTGCTGATTCCAATCCTACTGTATTTCAGCAAGTCCATTTATTCTTTCATTTTCTTAATTTATACTTATCTCCCCTTTTCAGATACCTCTTTGAGTCTCATTTCAACTAACAACCTTGATTTCTTTTTCACTGATGGATTTTAAAGCAATGAATTAAAAAAAAAGAAAAGAACTTGCAGGTGATCTCAATCTTCCATTACCACAGACGTTTTTGTTAATTTGCCCTCATTTCTCTGGACTCAAATAATGGAGTGCATCAGAGTACCATCTTCAATTCCCTTTTAATGCTCACTCTATCAGTGATTTTAAGTATCATTTAGGTGATAGCTTTTTGCCAACTTAATGAGTTGCCAAGGCTTTTCCCTCTCCTGAAAATACACACATCCAGGTTCCTCATCAAAAACTCCACTCAATATAAGACATCTAAAACTCTTCTACAGCTTCACATATCCAAAACAAAAGTTCCAATCTTTCCCTCCAAGAATCAGCTCCATCTGAACTCTTCTCAGTAAACTGCACTTTCATTCAGTTAGTTACTTAGGCTGTGGCAGAAGTGTGCCTAATAGACTAGCAAAACTTATTCCCTCTTTATAGACACTATGTTCCAATTTCCACTGTGGTAGATGAGACAGTGTTACTAATTATAGTCATTAGAATGTGTATAGAATTGAATTATGCCACTTCAAGTTCTAGCTTGAAATAAACAACACTTAGAATCTTCTCT
Source organism: Aepyceros melampus (assembly GCA_006408695.1). Classification (NCBI taxonomy): domain Eukaryota; kingdom Metazoa; phylum Chordata; class Mammalia; order Artiodactyla; family Bovidae; genus Aepyceros; species Aepyceros melampus. Next base: position 25,194 of record SJXQ01001524.1, on the reverse strand, counting down.
GCTCCTTTGTGCTCTGATGGGTGGTACAGAGACAACCCCAGAGCTGTCTGACAAAGGCAGAGCTATAGAATGGAAGAGCTCATATCCCTACTTTACTTCAGGGATGAGATGCTTCTGTCCAAAAAGAAAAAAAGAAAAAAAAAAAAAGATGATTGATATGTGTGCAAGAAATGTGCAAATGCTAAATCCTAGACCCTTCAAGAGTTTACTGGCATTAGAAGATAGAGTCACAGTAGGTTCAACTATGTAAACATCCCAACTCTTCATATTGCATTGCCATTCATCAACTATATTCATTTGATCATCTTTTCAGCTTCTTTGTTATAAGCTACTACCCTAAATCCCTGTTGTCTCCCAACAGGTTTATTTCAGTAATTGCAGAAATACTTCCCTTGGAGATATATTTATATCCTTATCCACTGTAGTTTTGTTTTGATATGATCCTGTTAAAACTTCAATCAGACAATGTCATGCTTCTGCTCAAAACTATGCAATAGATTCTCTTCTCAGAATAAGCCACATAGATTTATAGAAACTGTCTCTCCCTCATTACCACTTTGACCTGTCCTTCCACCTTTCTGTGCCTCCCACTCCCCTGTAATTCTCTGGCTATTTAATAGATCCTTTATTATGAGCCAGGTACAGTTGCTCTTTTGTACCTTTGCTTCAACTATTCCTTCTGCTTGAAAGGCTTTTAACCTGAGATATATACACAACCTTCTCATTCCATGCATTCAGGCATCTGCTGAAATTTGTTGCATAAGCATATTACACTATCTATTTTATTTTTATTATTTCCATTTTATGATATATGGACTTTTTTTGGTTTTATGCATTTACAAGCAATGCACATCTTTGAGTATATGTGAAAACCTTCCAGTGCAATACTTGCTTAAGTTATGTATCCTGTGTTATAGTTAAATTGCTCAGCCATGGTATATGGAATGGTCAAACTATGTCAAGTAATGCCAGTTTGTACTCCCACCAACAGTGGATAGATGTTTCAAGAAATCAAATTTATTACCAAAATCAAAGTTGTCCCATTCAATTTTTAATATTTTTCTGATAATCTAATGGATGGACTTTAATTTTCAAGTGCCCTTATCACTGACACATTTTGACAACTTTTCAGGCATTTATAGATCATTTGTGCAATTTGTTTGTCAGATATCTCAAAAAACATTTAGTCTATTTTCTCCTGTGCTTTCCTTCTTTTTGACTATATGAGCTAGTTTGTCATTAATTCTCTATGTGCTATATTTGATGGATCATTTTCCTTCTAACTGTGACTATTCTTTAAATCTTTCTCTCTATTTTAGTAATGCATGTCAAGGATAAGAATTATTTAGGCTCTTTGTTCTTTTAAATCCAAGCAGATAAATGTTAGACTTTCTCAGCAACATCCCCTAAAAGCTCACATTCATATTCCTATCTCCTTGTCTCAATCAATTTGGGTCATATCTTTATTTTTGTATTTAAATTTTCTAATGAACTGTTTACTTATCCTCACATGAAATTGAGTTTACATTTTAGTTGCAATTAATGTAATATTCTCATCTTCAAGGTTTGAAGTGAGAAATAGGGGAAGAAATGGTTTAATTTTACCAGCAATTGCTTTCCCTTTTGTGTACCCTTCTTTCTAGTCAGGGTTCAGGTCCCTAGAGCTTGGTGGGTGTTCATTAAACTCTTCTTTCAACCAGGCTTAGGGCAGGCAAATACTTCACAGCCTATACTTGCTCCTTGGATTTCAACCCCTCTCATCCCCAGAGTTCTTATAAAACCACCTCCCCACCAGCCTAGTGTCATTCATATTAACTAGCCATAAGAAAGTCATAGGAAGTTTTTGAATTATTTTCAGGACTTTGTCCCTATTTTGATTTTCCAGACTTATATTGAATAAGAAGAAAGCAGTAGCCCAATGTCATTGTGCCACATTGTCAGAAAATTTTAAATCATATTTATGGAGCAAATTATATGCTATCTACCATAGGGAATGAAAAACAGCAAGTCAGTTATTGTACTATAAATATGCTTTAATGCCATATCTTAACAAACCAACAGATACTTTTGAAAACTAGAGGAGAACAAATTTTACTTTAGAAACTCCTCTATGCTTTACTATTCTTTAAATAAAGTAATGAAAATCAGTTAATGAAAAATCTTAGGTCTTCAATAACTTCAATTGCAGAAAGGGATAATCACAATGTAAACGTGCTAGGAATATATGATATCCATTTCATGACTTCTGTGCTTTCTATAAATGAATGAAAGTGAAGTGTTGGTTACTCAGTCTGTCTGACTCTTTGTGACTCCATGGACTATAGCCGGCTAGGCTCCTCTGTCCAAGGAATTCTCCAGGCAAGAGTACTGGAGTGGATTGCCATTCCCTTCTCCAGGGAATCTTCCCAATCTAGGGACTGAATGCAGGTCTTCCTCATTGCAGGCAGATTCTTTACCATCTGAGTTATAATACATCTAAAATATATATCATTAGGGATTCCATTTGTATATGATTCTTTATATGTACTTCACATTAACTTTATATGTACTTTCACATCAATTACATTATTAAATAATGATTTAATTCTAGTAAATTATGCATGGCAAAACACTGGATTTGAAATAGTTGCTATTTTAATTAACAAATATCAAAAGTATCTTTTTCTGTTATTTGTCAAATATAAGAAAATTCAGTGAAATAATAACTCTACACAATAATGACAGAGACTTTTATGTCTTTCATATCTTAAAATAAATGTCTGAGTACATTCTTTATTCATTTAGAGTTATTCTTGAGATTTAAGTACAAATTCAATATCTTAAGATATTTTGGAGACTTATTTGGGACTTCTCTGGTGGTCCAATGGTTAATACTACATGCTTACAATGCAAGGGGCACAGGTTTGATCTTTGGTCTGGGAACTAATATCCCACATGCTGTGCAGCCAAAAACATAAATTAAGAAATAAGTAAATTATTTAATACACTTACTTATTTAAAATTTATAGCAGTGTTCAGAGATTATTTCATGGTTTGCATGTTTCCAAGTTTGAATATTATTCTCTATTATTTTTGTCTGAAATTGAAAGTATTCAAGCAGCAGCCCTCTTTACAGAGAATGAACCCTGAGAGAATTTTACTGATTGTGTTTTGTTTTAAAAAGATGAGAAGTACTAAGATTTCAGTTCCATATTATTTTCTTGATGGAGAAACTCTTTATTCAATGATGCAGAAAATGTTCATTTTCCTCTTAAATTCATAGATTCCTATTGAGATATAAATGAATTGGTTCTAGTCTTAGAAGATTAATGTTCTATTTTCATTTTTAATAAATGTGCTCTTACTTTTTTAGCTTTGTCTTACTTTTCAGCAGATATGTGTATGAATATGAAATGGACAAATTCTGTCTTAATAGTATTTATAGTCTCTAATCACAAGTCAGGCTAAATATCCCTAATAAAATAACCGAAGACAAGAGTTCTTAAAATATATGACCAAGACACTAATAAGCACGCTTTTTAAAGGGAGGTGCTGGTGAATAATGAGAAAAAGTGAAAGAAATATTGTGTTAAAATGAAGCAGAGTATTTCCAAGAGAGCCAAGACATTCTAATTGTTTAAAAGATATGGAACATTTCCAATTGGAAATGAACTATTTAATACTTTCCTAAACTTATTTGCAATGCTTCATAGGTCTAGCTCTAGCAAATATTTTGGGAAATGCTAATGTAAGGGCATTTTTTTTTTTTTTTTAGGAAAATGTGGTCGTAATTGATAATAAATAGGTTAAAAGGTAAAGATAAGTATACTGACATATTTTAATGAAAAGAGCAATTATTTTCTACTGCAAAACGTGGACAGAAAATAGAAGGCCCTGGTTGTAATATCATTGGTATCATGATTTATGGAAGGAATTGTGAGCCAGACTAAAAGATGTTTTGTGTCATCAGGAACAAAGTACAATAAATACACTAGTTTAGATTTGCATGTCTTTCTTATGTACGTATGTGCTTAAGAAGCTCAAAGGAAGGCTCTTAAAAATAAAGATTCCCACAGTTTGCTTAGGAACAAAAGAGTTGAATTCAGGCACACAAATGTTCAAGTTCTAGGTGATTTCAGTGATAAACAAAGTCTGAGAACTAATGTTTTAGATGAAGAGTAGGAAAATTACAGTAAATGGGTCACACCTGGCCCACACCCTGTTTGGGCTAGAATGGTTTCCATAGTTAAGTTCCTAACAGTTCAGTCACTCAGTCGTGTTAGACTCTTTGTGACCTCATGGACTGTAGCATGCCAGGCCTCCCTGTCCATCACCAACTTCCAGAGATTACTCAAACCATGTCCATTAAGTCAGTGATGCCATCCAACCATCTCATCTTCTGTCGGCCCCTTGTCCTCTTCAATCTTTCCTAGCATCAGGGTCTTTTCTAGTGAGTCAGTTCTTCACATCAGGTGGCCATAGTACTGGAGTTTCAGCTTCAGCATCAGTCCTTCCAATGAATATTCAGGACTGATCTCCTTTAGGATGCATTGGTTGGATTGCCTTGTGGTCCAAGGGACTCTCAAGAGTCTTCTCCTATACCACAGTTCAAAAACATTAATTCCTCAGCACTCAGTTCTCTTTGTAGTCCAACTCTTACATCCATACATGACCATGGGAAAAACCATAGCCTTCAGTAGACAGACCTTGTTGGCAAAGTAATGTCTCTGCTTTTTAATATGCTATCTAGGTTGATCATTGCTTTCCTTCAAAGAAGCGAGTGTCTTTTAATTTCATGGCTGTAGTCACCACCTACAGAGATTTTGGAGACCCCAAAAATAAAGTCTGTCACTGTTTCCATTGTTTCCCTATCTATTTGCCATGAAGTGATGGGACCAGATGCCATGATCTTAGTTTTCTGAATGCTGAGCTTTAAACCAACTTTTTCATTCTCCTCTTTCACTTTCATCAAGAGGCTCTTTCATTCTTCTTCACTTTCTGCCATAAGGGTGATGTCATCTGCGTATCTGAGGTTATTAATATTTTTCCTGGCAATCTTGATTCCAGCTTGTGCTTCATCCAGTCCAGCATTTTGCATGATGTACTCTGCATATAAGTTAAATAAGTAGATGATAATATACAGCCTTGACGTACTCTTTTTCCTATTTGGAACTAGTCTGTTTTTCCATGTCCAGTTGTAACTGTTGCTTCTTGACCTGCATAAGATTTCTCAGGAGGCAGGTCAGGTGTCCTGGTATTCCCATCTCTTTCCTGCAAAAAATAAATAAATAGAAGAGTATGTGACAGAGACTACTTGCCCAAAAAGCCGAAAACATTATTCTTTGGCCCACTACCAACCAAGTTTCTTACCGGTAGTCTAATTATTTTTCTAAGTATCAGCTTTATTAAAATATAATTTCAGTTCAGTCACTCAGTAGTGCCCAACTATTTGCAACCCAATGGACTGCAGTATGCCAGGCTTCGCTTTCCTTCACCAACTCCAAGAGCTTTTCAAACTTATGTCCATCAAGTTGGTGATGCCATCAAACCATCTGGTCTGCTGTCCCCTTCTCCTCCTGCCTTCCATCTTTCCCAGCATTAGGGTCTTTTCCAGTGAGTCAGTTCTTCGCATCAGGTGGCCAATTTTGGGGGTTTCAGCTTCAGCATCAGTTCTTTCAGTGAACATTCAGGACTAATTTCCTTTAGAATTGACTGGTTTGATTTCCTTGCAGTCCAAGGGATTATTAAGAATTTTCTCCAACACCACAGTTCAAAAGCATTAATTTGTCAATGCTCAGCTTTCCTTATAGAGCTGAGGTATAATTTACATAACATATATTCAATCTTTTAAAGTATATAACATGGGTGCTTTTTAAGATATGTGAAGATACTATCTGATGCTATCAAATATGAAAGTTCACAAAAGTTTTGTATATAAGCAAATTTTACTTTTAGTCTAAATAGCAGTCTTCAATTGGGCTTCCCTGGTGGCTCAGTGGTAAAGAATCTGCTTACAATGCAGAAAATGCAGGAGACTCTGGCTGAATACCTAGGTCTGGTGATCCCCTGGAGGAAGAAATGGCAACCCACTCCAGTATTCTTGCCTGGAGAATCCCATGCTAGAGGAGCCGGGTGGGCTACAGTCCGTGGGGTCAAAAGATTCAGACATGACCGAGCACATAGCACAGCAGTCTTCAATCTAGGTGTGTTAATATATTTAATATTAATTGGGTCAGAAACATTTCCTAATTAAACCACAATGGATAATGTACAAATGTTTCCTATTAACAAACTTGTTTGAAAGTTTCTCTGCTGTGACTAATCTAAACAAAAATGTCTAAGAAAGTATATTTCAAAGTAACTGCATTTATATATGACAAAGTAGCAGGTATGGCAGGAATTCTAAAAACGTGGCAACTCTTGTGTATGAGTTAAGGATAAACTTCAGATTCTCTTAGCAAAAGCAACAGAATTCCAAAATAAGCAACAATCAAAATACACATAATTTATTTTGGCAAAGAAAAATAGTACCTAATGTAAACTATTTTATTGTTGCCATATTCTTTCTTTTCACTACTCACAAATAATTTAATATATTTCTACTGTTGATCATTTTTCCTATTTGAAGTGTCTTGTTACTGTTTGTGGTTCATTAGTGACCCTGAATTCTATACAAATGTATAATGAGTTAGCTTTCCTAGGTAACTTGGCAGTTTGACTTTATTATTAAATATAACCATATCACAGCACCAAGCTTAATGGTCCAAATTGTAGTTTATACAAAGAAAGTTCATTTACTATTTAACGTCATGCTTTTTATTATTTTCTCCACATGCTAGGGTCTTCAGTAGGTTATTAAGAATTTACAAAAGAATTGTTGAAAACCCACTGTGTGAAATTATTGTGTTTTGAAAGAACACATTGGAAAGATTTTACTCTATCTATATATTGGTTTGGTATAATTTCTGTTGTACTGCGGAGAAGGCAATGGCAACCCACTCCAGTGTTCTTGCCTAGAGAATCCCAGGAACGGGGAAGCCTGGTAGGCTGCCGCCTACGGGGTCGCACAAAGTTGGACACGACTGAAGTGACTTAGCAGCAGCAGCATCTCTTGTACTGAAGTCACTCTTGTTGTGGTAAATTATTTCAATTTAGCGATTCTATGTTATGTTTCATGACAACAAGGTTTAAATAAATGTAACAATGTTCAAAATAACCTAGTGATTTGTTAGCATGCTTACTAATTATAATGTGAAGAGTATGTGATATGTACAAGGTTGCAGCTAAAAATCAGGAAATCTGAATCACAGATTTAGAGAACAAACTATCAGTTCCCATTGGGGAGAGGGAAAGGGTGAATGGGCAATATATGGGTAGGGGATTGACTGGTATAAACAATTATCTATAAAGTAAACCTCAAGGAATATTACACAATACAAGGAATTTAGTCAATATTTTATAATAGCTATAAATGGAATATAACTTTTAAAATGTGTCACTATATTGTACACCTATAACTTACATAAAATTGTAAATCAACTATATTTCAATAAAAAATAATTTTTCAAATGTGGGAAATCTTTTTATAAATAAGCTGTCAGATACCAAATTTTCAGTTGCTGCATCAGAAGGTGCTGTCAGATACCAAATTTTCAGTTGCTGCATCAGAAGGTGATGGTGAAAAATTAAACACCAAAGAGAGCTCATTTATTTTGTATTGTATGCAGCAAAAGCTTTAAGGTTTTTTTTTTTTCTAAGTCATTTTCCAATTTCTAATGAAACACACATATACAAAATTAATCATAAGAGCTAATGTTGCTGAAACATGACATCTCCATGATCACTGTGACTATATTTAAGCTTCAGTATAAATTTAATGCCAGAATATGTCATCACCTGAGGTACACATCATACAAAGTTGTAAGGGAGGAATAGGGCCAGAGCCTGAGATCAGAGACAATGCCCAGAAAAGTATTATTTAGACTCCAGTACATCCCCAAGCAGGTACAAAGAACATGAGAAGAGTGAGGAAAAAAGGCCTGTGTGTGGTTGATGTTCATCCAAATATCATTTGGGTAACATGCAAATCAGCAATTGCACACACACACACACACACACACACAATTTGAAATTCTAAATAACATTGAAAGAGAGACAAATCAATGGAAGACCATTATAAAAAAAAAAAAAGAGAGAAAAGTAACACTTCTTATATTTTGCCTGTAAAGTTCCACTTAAAGTGATCACAAAACATATCACCATTTTAATTAGTCTTAACACAGGTTGTGCAATATTCTAATTCTGTTCCTGTGCATCAGCTATGAAAATACTTGTGTAGATTTACATAAATAGACCCATTTAGTGTTTACTTTCATACCTAGAAATTGAACTATTGATAATTAATTAGCTTCTTTATGTTGTTTTATTGCTTAAAACAGCACAAACATTATCTATTTGCAGTGACACTGTTTCTGTTAGATTATTAAAAGAGAGTAATTTAGAAAGAGATTTCCGTGTTCCAACAGTGATAAATCAATTGCCCAATCTTTCCTTCATAGGATTTTTGGAATGTTTAAGTATATTTTGCTCCAGAAAACTGGAGTTTCTAAATATACCCTAACTTCCATGATTAATCAACCAAAAAGTGATTCCACTTTGTAAAACTGAAATAAATATCAATCAAAAAGTGATTCCACTTTGTAAAACTGAAATAAATATCAGGGCATGATATTAGTCTCAAATGTGAGATGCTTTATATTCTCTTTATGATTATGACATAAAATATGTGTGTGCATGTTTGAACAGAAAAAAAAAAAGAGAAGATCATTTTGAAAAATTGAGGGCACATATTTTTTCTTCAAAGACAATATTTCACCTTTTCTCAAACATTATTTTTGTTCTAATGAAAGTGCTGCTCCAACTAAAATATCACATGCTTTGAAACACAAAATGCAAACTAGTTGGAAATCATAGCAGTAGAATATTCAGTTAGACATAATAATTTTCCTCTTCATAATTAGCACATGGCAATTATATATTTTTCCCTTCCTGTGAAGAAGGATATTTCTACTTTCTGTTTTTGTTTTTGGTCAAGTATACATGACAAATAGCCATTTATCTGTATTGAGATGCTAAAAAATAGTGTAATTATCTATTCTGCTTTTTCTGTGATTAACTGAAGGAACAAATGATAATGCAGCTCCACTGTTATTAAAACACTGTTATTTAATGTTTGATTTAGGTGTATACTTCCAGTGTTTTTCTATTGAAATTATCTTCTGAATAGTGGCATTAAAATTTGAGAGAATTATTCTACAAAGATTAAAAAAAGAGTCTAAAATTTCCTAAATTCAATTTCAAGAAAAGCTTAAAAATGGGTTTTATTTATATAAGTTTCAGGATGTTTAAAAATAAAATTGAGAAATTAATGTTTGTATCTCAATATTTGACTTAAGAAAATGATAGCGCTTCCAGTATTTTAAACTGAAAGAGTAGCAACTTGTGGAGTTAAAACCTCCTGATGTAGAATTAACCAGAGTCCTTCCAAGTGGCCTGAGAAGAAATCTTAATAAGAACTGAAGCAGCTGAAAAGAGATATCCAATTGTGAGATGTGATCAGCCCTCCAAGGCCATATGTTCAAAGGTGATTCTTTTTCCAGTAGTTAGCATAGAAATAGGCACATGACTTTCTGATTCAAACCAAGTGAAGTCAGCTAGGAAATGTTTCTTCACTAACTAGAGTTAAAAGGTATAAAAATCTTTTTTGTTTTCTGTGTGCAAATCTATGTTCACATAATGACTAGGAATACAGAGTGAGTGTTTAACAAGTAAAGGACATTACAGAGGAAACACACAAAAAATAGGGCATTTTCTTCCACTACTCCTTAAGCCGGGCTTATGAGTTTCGCTTTCCTAGCTTAAAAAATATATATATTCATTCATCCAGGTAGTTTTAGCCTAAGGCTTTACAGGTAACTCAAAATCCTTTCCACAACAGTGACACAGTACGATAAGTAACTGTTCTCTAAGTCTTTTCCATTTTTATGGGGAAGGAAAAAACCTATGTAAAGAACAAAAACATGGTAAGAGATAATTTGTTTTGAATATATAATAATTTTATAATTGGAGGAGCGGATAGGACTATTTTTAGTAGGAACATATAACATAGGAACATATAAATACTTTTCAGAATATGTTATTTTGCCATGAAATGCCAACTGATTCAATATGAATTCTCATGAACTCCTGAAGAGTTTTAAAAACAATCTCTAACACAGATACATAATAGTCAATGCTTAAATTGTTTGTACTACACTTGGTTATTGAACAATGTTTGAGAAAAGATGAAATACTAATAGAATCAACACAATTTTACCATGTATTGGATCAAAAATTGCTATATATACTGCTGCTAAGTCACTTCAGTCATGTCTGACTCTGTGCGACCCCATAGACGACAGCCCACCGTCTCTGGGATTCTCCAGGCAAGAGTACTGGAGTGGGGTGCCGTTAGCTATATATACTAGATATTCATTAGTGAGTTTTTTTTTTTCTTCAATTTTTTTATCATCATAAATATCAACTTCTGATATTTTCAAAATTTGAAAAATCCAACAAAAAGTTAGATCCAGTTTGACAATTAATATATAGCACATCAATATTAGTACTGACAGGATATTTACTGAATGTTTAATAGATATCTTGCTTTTTTTTTTTTTCCTTCAAACACATAACTTCTCTGTGAAGTAGTCAACAAAATTTTGAGAAGTCCTATAGCATCCACAAAGTTTTCCACTCAAGAAAAAGATCTACGGAAGTGATAAAAATATATTATGTTTGTTTGGGTAATAAGTATATATTTGCACTCTTAAAATTATTACATTAATAACTATTTTTAAATATGTGAGGAATAATCTAGAAACATTTTTAAAAATGCATAAATATGAAAGGGAAAAAATTTAGCACAGTTGATAATTTTCTTCCCTTAAAATATTTCCTTCAAAGGACTTCTAGGACACTAAATTGCACTCACCTCACTGGGTCTTCATCATTTGGACCTCTCCTGCTTTGTCTCCCTAGAGATTCTTCCTCATATTCCTGCCCCTGTCACACCAAACGAAGTGCTCCAAGGAAAAGTCTGTCAACTTCTCCTGTTCCTAGCGAGTCTCACTCTGTTGATGATTTTACTACACACATTGGAAAAGACACTGATGCTGGGAGGGATTCGGGGCAGGAGGAAAAGGGGACGCAAAGATGAGATGGCTGGATGGCATCACTGACTCGATGGGCCTGAGTCTGAGTGAACTCTGGGAGTTGGTGATGGACAGGGAGGCCTGGCATGCTGCGATTCATGGGGTTGCAAAGACTTGGACACGACTGAGCAACTGAACTGAACTGAACTGACTGAGAGGTTTAAGATTATCTGATGTCTCAGATGGTAACTAAACTGCCTGCAATGCAGGAGATTCAGGTTGAACCCTGGTTTGGGAAGATCCCCTGGAGAAAGGACTTACAACCCACTCCAATATTCTTGCCTGGAAAATCCCATGCACAGAGGAACGTGGCAGGCTACAATCTATGGGGTGGCAAAAGAGTCAGATATAACTGAGTGACTAAACACAAACAGAGAGGTTTAACTACTCTTCACATGTGAAAATTTGCAAATTTATCTCTACTACTCAGATATATCTATTGTATTCTGCTCATGTATCTTACTACCTATTCAGTACCTCAATTTCAATACTGGTAACTAAACTGCCTGCAATGCAGGAGATTCAGGTTGAACCCTGGTTTGGGAAGATCCCCTGGAGAAAGGACTTACAACCCACTCCAATATTCTTGCCTGGAAAATCCCATGCACAGAGGAACGTGGCAGGCTACAATCTATGGGGTGGCAAAAGAGTCAGATATAACTGAGTGACTAAACACAAACAGAGAGGTTTAACTACTCTTCACATGTGAAAATTTGCAAATTTATCTCTACTACTCAGATATATCTATTGTATTCTGCTCATGTATCTTACTACCTATTCAGTACCTCAATTTCAATACTACAAATAGCCAACTCAGCAAGTCCAACTCACATTCTCACAAGTAATGCTTTCCCTATAGTTTTCTCAGCTCAGTTAATCAAATCTAAATTTTTCCAGTTTATTAAACCAAAAACAGAATCATCATGGACTCCTTTCTCTCCCATCTAAAATACCATGTGTTCTTCAGTAGATGAATAGATAAGCAAATAAGGGTACCTCCAGACGATGAAATATTATTCATCTCTAAAGAAAGATGAGCTATCAAGCCATGAAAAGACACAGAGGAACACTCTTTCAAGTTTTGGAAATTATGAATAAAACTGTTATAAAATGCAATGGCTCCAGCAGTCCAGTTCATACTGTTATGTACAGAGTTGCTCCCCCCGCCCTCAAGTTAATATGGTAAAGTCCTAACCTTCAATGTGACTATATTTGTCAATAGGACCTTTAGGGAGGTAGTTAAAGTTAAGGAAGGTCATAAACAAAGGTACTAATCTGGTAGGACTGATGTCTATATAAGAAGAGAAAGAGAAATCAGAACTATGAGTGAAGAATGGCAGTATCTTTCTCTTTTACTTTGTGCAGATACAGATGAGAAGCAATGTGACAGCACAGTAAGAAAGCAGCTGGCTACAAGCTAGGATCAAGACTATCCCCATGGAAAAGAAATGCAAAAAGGCAAAATGGCTGTCTGGGGAGGCCTTACAAATAGCTGTGAAAAGAAGAGAAGCAAAAAGCAAAGGAGAAAAGGAAAGATATAAGCATCCGAATGCAGAGTTCCAAAGAATAGCAAGAAGAGATAAGAAAGCCTTCTTCAGCGATCAATGCAGAGAAATAGAGAAAAGGAACAGAAGGGGAAAGACTAGAGATCTCTTCAAGAAAATTAGAGATACCAAGGGAACATTTCATGCAAAGATGGGCTAGATAAAGGACGGAAATGGTCTGGACCTAACAGAAGCAGAAGATATTAAGAAGAGGTGGCAAGAATACACGGAAGAACTGTACAAAAAAGATCTTCATGACCCAGATAATCATGATGATGTGTTGACTAATCTAGAGCCAGACATCTTGGAATGTGAAGTCAAGTGGGCCTTAGAAAGCATCACTACGAACAAAGCTAGTGGAGGTGATGGAATTCCAGTTGAGCTGTTTCAAATCCTGAAAGATGATGCTGTGAAAGTGCTGCACTCAATTTGCCAGCAAATCTGGAAAACTCAGCAGTGGCCACAGGACTGGAAAAGGTCAGTTTTCATCCCAATTCCAAAGAAAGGCAATGCCAAAGAATGCTCCAACTACCGCACAATTGCACTCATCTCACATGCTAGTAAAGTAATGCTCAAAATTCTCCAAGCCAGACTTCAGCAATATGTGAACCGTGAACTCCCTGATGTTCAAGCTGGTTTTAGAAAAGGCAGAGGAACCAGAGATCAAATTGCCAACATCCGCTGGATCATGGAAAAAGCAAGAGAGTTCCAGAAAAACATCTATTTCTGCTTTATTGATTATGCCAAAGCCTTTGACTGTGTGGATCACAGTAAACTGTGGAAAATTCTGAAAGAGATGGGAATACCAGACCACTTGACCTGCCTCTTGAGAAATCTGTATGCAGGTCAGGAAGCAACAGTTAGAACTGGACATGGAACAACAGACTGGTTCCAAATAGGAAAAGGAGTACGTCAAGGCTGTATATTGTCACCCTGCTTATTTAACTTATATGCAGAGTACATCATGAGAAATGCTGGACTGGAAGAAACACAAGCTGGAATCAAGATTGCTGGGAGAAATATCAATAATCTCAGATATGCAGATGACACCACCCTTATGGCAGAAAGTGAGGAGGAGCTAAAAAGCCTCTTGTTGAAAGTGAAAGAGGAGAGTGGAAAAGTTGGCTTAAAGCTCAACATTCAGAAAACGAAGATCATGGCATCTGGCCCCATCACTTCATGGGAAATAGATGGGGAAACAGTAGAAACAGTGTCAGACTTTGTTTTTTTGGGCTCCAAAATCACTGCAGATGGTGACTGCAGCCATGAAATTAAAAGGCGCTTACTCCTTGGAAGAAAAGTTATGACCAACCTAGATAGTATATTCAAAAGCAGAGACATTACTTTGCCGACTAAGGTCCGTCTAGTCAAGGCTATGGTTTTTCCTGTGGTCATGTATGGATGTGAGAGTTGGACTGTGAAGAAGGCTGAGCGCAGAAGAATTGATGCTTTTGAACTGTGGTGTTGGAGAAGACTCTTGAGAGTCCCTTGGACTGCAAGGAGATCCAACCAGTCCATTCTGAAGGAGATCAACCCTGGGATTTCTTTGGAAGGAATGATGTTAAAACTGAAGCTCCAGTACTTTGGCCACCTTATGAGAAGAGTTGAATCATTGGAAAAAACCCTGATGCTGGGAGGGATTGGGGGCAGGAGGAGAATAGGACAACCGAGGATGAGATGGCTGGATGGCATCATGGACTCAATGGACGTGAGTCTGAGTGAACTCCGGGAGTTGGTGATGGACAGGGAGGCCTGGCGTACTGCGATTCATGGGGTCGCAAAGAGTCGGACACGACTGGGCGACTGAACTGAACTGATAAGCTAGGAAAAGAATCTCACCAGAAAGTAACTCTGGTCCTTTGATCTTGGACTCCTATCCTTTAGAACTGTGAGAAAACAAATGTTTATTGTTAATAGTGCCCAGTTCTGTGATATATATATATATATTTTTTAATGACAGTTCAAGCAGACAAAGGCACTGTCTTTGTTACAGAGTCTCACCACCTAACATGTCTTTTTCTGCCTTCAGCCTGCTCCAAGCCATCATTATCTTGCCTATGTAATTGCAGTGACCTCAGAGCTGGTCTCTTCTTTCTGTCCTTCTTCCCTTCAGTTAGTCTCACCGTAGCATCCATGGTGAGCCTCTCAATTGGAAGTCATTCTTCTATTTAACAATTTATTTTATATTGGAATATAATTGATTAGTAATGTGTTAGTTTCAGGTGTATAGCAAAGTGATTCACTTATACATATCACATCTATCTTTTTTTCTAATTCTGTTTCCATTTAGATTGTTACATAATGTTGAGCCGAGTCCTCTGTGCTATACTTCAGGGAGTTGGGATTGACATATACAAACTGCTATATTTAAAACTGGGAGTCATTCTTGCTCATAATCCACTGTTGCCTTCAAAGTAGATGATGAGCCAAAGTACTTTAAATGATTTGGCCTTCTCTTACTTCTTGTAACTCATGTACTATTACTCGTTCCATCCTTCATACAGTTGTAGAAACACTGATCCTATAATAGAACCTGGAATATGCCAACTGTCTTCCTACATCATGGCTTTGCACCAGCTGTGCCTTTTCTGGGAATTTTCCGGAATATATCCATATGGACTCTCCCTCCACCCGCTTCCCTTATTTTGTACTCAAATTACACTGTGCACCTCAGCTCTTCTCTGACCTCTAGTTCACTTTGACCTCTTCCTAAACTCACTGTTGTTTTTCCTAAGCTTTCCTTTTCTTCAGTCTTTCAGTCAGTTCAGTCACTCAGTCGTGTCTGACTCTTTGCGACCCCATGAGTTGCAGCACACCAGGCCTCCCTGTCCATCACCAAATCCCGGAGTTCACTCAGACTCACGTCCATCAAGTCGATGATGCCATCCAGCCATCTCATCCTCTGCTGTCCCCTTGTCCTCCTGCCCCCAATCCCTCTCAGCATGAGTCTTTACTCCCATGTAAATTATTGTACCTGTCTGCAGGGAGCAGTGGAGACACAGACATAGAGAACAGATTTGTGGACACAGCAGGGGAAGGAGAGGATGGGATGCCTTAACAGAGCAGCATTGTATCATATTGCTTACCATATGTAACATGAGATAGCTAGTGGAAATTTACTGTACGATGCAGGCAGCTCACATCCAGTGTGGTGTGATAACCTAGAGGGAGTGAGATGGGGAGGGAGGTGGGAAGGAGGTTCAAGAAGGAGTGGACATATGTATACCTATGAATGATTCATACTGTAAAGCAATCATCCTCCAATTAAAAATAAAAATAAATAACAAAATATTAAAAATAAAGTATTGTAATATTAATCATTTGCTTTGTTTTCATAAGTTGTATATTTTGCCCTTTCTCATTAGAATATAGTCTATCAGGTATAATAGTTTTTCTATTGCTGCTTTAACAAACTGCCACACAACTATCAACAGAGAATAAAACAAATGTTATTTCCGTTTCTGTAGGTCTGAAGTCCAGATTCTGCATAGCTCACGTGAATTCTCTGCTTAGATTCTTACCAGCCTGACATCAGCAGAACTGCATTATTTTTTGAAGGCTTGGGGTCTGGATCTGCCTTCAGACACATTCAGGTTGTTGGCAGATTTAAGTTCCATGTAGTTGTTGACCGAGGTTCTTTTTGTTGATTGTCAGATGAGGGTGATTCTCCACTCCTAGAAGACACCCTCGTATTCTGGCCACTTTCATTTTCAAAGTCAGCACTAGTTTGTTGAGATTTTTTCATGCTTTTCTTCTTTCTGATCTCTCCTTTTGCCTCCTTCTCTATACCACTTCCAGCCAGAGAAAATTCTCTGCTTTTGAGGGCTCACATATTCAGATTGTGCCCATTCCAATAATCCAGGATCATCTCTTTATATTAAGATCCATAACCTTTACCTATATCTGCAAAGTTCTTTTGGCCACATAGTGTAACACATTAAGAAACTTCAGGGATTAGGGCCTGGACATGTTTGGAGAACATTATTCTACTTACCATGAGATTTATTGATTTGTAATGAGTGCATGCATTTTTTTTCCACCTTACCTGGTTGAGAGTCAATGCAAATTAATATGCATTTAATAAATTTTAATAACAAACTCAAAAGATCTCCAGTTTAACACTGAAATATCAGTCTCATATATTCTAGTAGTGCTTAAAATAACATTTCAAATTAAACTGCTACATTCTTTCTAACTTATTGCTCAAATATTTTAGATTCATTTTAGTGCTATCATTTGTCTTAGAAGTTCTAAGAATTATAACAGAAATTTAGTGCTTGGCATTGTTACCAAGGAATTTATCATTTACTAAAAGGCAAAAAGAAAGGTCAGAAATAACTATAACACAATAAATGATATGATATGTCATGAAGGGATTTATGCCTTTTTGAATATTATGAGAATATGTGGCCATAATGGTGGGAAGAATAAGGAGTAGTTTCATTAAGAAATATGACTTGAAGAATTAAAATAATTTCAAAGGATGTGGTGCTTGGGGGAAAAGACACCCCTAGTCAGAATAAAATATAATAAGAGTGTAGAAGTAAGAAAATACAGAGCTTGTTTGAGCAAAAACAAGCAAGATGTGTGATTTTTTTCTGAAAATAAATGGTAGGAATCAGATAGCCAGACATGAATCTGGAAACAATTACATTAACAATATATATTTATTAGTATCAGGGAAGAACATAAACCCATCATTTGGGTACATAACATAATAGAAAAGAAAAACAAAGTTCCAATGGGTAGGCATGAATATAAACAAATACAAACATATATCACCTATCAGTTATACAGGAAATAATTCTAAGCCACATTGGTCTTGGAAGGAATAGATTTCTAGGGGAAGAAACTGAATGCAGAAGGATCTGAGATGAAATAAGCCAGGAAGCAGTTTAATTTATTAAAAAAGAAAAAAAAGAAGAAGAAACACAGAAGAAAAGCTCATCTTATTGGAAAAGGAAGATCATGTGTTGGAGAGGCGAGTGGAAGGAGATGCAGTCATAAAGGCATTCGTAGCCTTGCAATGGAGGACCCTGCTTGAAAGACTGAAGAATGATGATTAGTTTCATAAACTGGGCTGCCACTAAGTTACATGAAAATAATTCGGAGCTGTTTTTGAAAAACATGACTGAAAACAGTATACTGCTTGACACTGAAGTGAAATAGATCAGGGGCAGGAGACAGATGAGGGGGTATGACAATGATTTTGTAGAGAAGCACACTTGCACTTGCAAATGGGGGCATTGACAGTGTCTAAGTCAAACAGGAAGTAAGATGCTGCAGGAGAACTATTGAGAGGAGACAGAAAGGAATAAAATTTGGTAAAGAATCTCCAAACTTAGGTAAACGGAAGTAAGTTAGGACAGCAGATTCATTTTGGTGAGAGAAAACTTACTTCAATTTAAAATATTTCATGTGTTACTGTTAGCACATTTTATCTGAAACCACTTTTATGGATGCCTTGGATTCTTGCTTGCATCCATGTTCTCCTTAGCTTGATTCAGATAGAAGTACGTGCAGCACCTTATTCATTTTTGGTTCAGTTCAGTTCAGGCGCTCAGTCGTGTCTCTTTGTGACCCCATGAATCGCAGCACGCCAGGCCTCCCTGTCCATCACCAACTCCTGGAGTTCATTCAGACTCATGCCCATCGAGTCAGTGATGCCATCCAGTTGGGCTGCCACTAAGTTACATGAAAATAATTCGGAGCTGTTTTTGAAAAACATGACTGAAAACAGTATACTGCTTGACACTGAAGTGAAATAGATCAGGGGCAGGAGACAGATGAGGGGGTATGACAATGATTTTGTAGAGAAGCACACTCGCACTTGCAAATGGGGGCATTGACAGTGTCTAAGTCAAACAGGAAGTAAGATGCTGCAGGAGAACTATTGAGAGGAGACAGAAAGGAATAAAATTTGGTAAAGAATCTCCAAACTTAGGTAAACGGAAGTAAGTTAGGACAGCAGATTCATTTTGGTGAGAGAAAACTTACTTCAATTTAAAATATTTCATGTGTTACTGTTAGCACATTTTATCTGAAACCACTTTTATGGATGCCTTGGATTCTTGCTTGCATCCATGTTCTCCTTAGCTTGATTCAGATAGAAGTACGTGCAGCACCTTATTCATTTTTGGTTCAGTTCAGTTCAGGCGCTCAGTCGTGTCTCTTTGTGACCCCATGAATCGCAGCACGCCAGGCCTCCCTGTCCATCACCAACTCCTGGAGTTCATTCAGACTCATGCCCATCGAGTCAGTGATGCCATCCAGCCATCTCATCCTCTGTTGTCCCCTTCTCCTCCTGCCCCAATCCCTCTCAGCATCAGAGTCTTCTCCAATGAGTCAACTCTTCTCATGAGGTGGCCAGAGTACTGGAGTTTCAGCTTTTGCATCATTCCTTCCAAAGAAATCCCAGGGCTGATCTCCTTCTGCCTGCTAATTTCCACCACCTGCAACTGTTGCCTAACATCTGACCTTCTCCTCCTCAAAACCTCTATTTTGAGACAGAGCTTGTAATCAACTCTCATTCACTTGATTATGTAAATTGAAAAATATATCAACCAATTACTACCCCAAATTATTTGAAGAGTTTATATAGAAAAAAAAATGCAAAAGATGGAAGATCAGAGCAATGACAAAGCACAGATTAGAAATTATACACCCAGAGAGATAGAGACAGGTATTTGGATACACATGGTCAAGTTGCATATTTGAATTTTAGATCATAGGCAGACAAAATTAAAAGTTTAAGAAAAGCATTAACCATATTGTCATTGCTTATAGCGTTAGTACATTACTTTCCTTTGAGGAACCTAAAATTTCTGGAATTATTTCTGCCCCTGCTCTCTGTGGGCTTTACATCCATGACAATGAAAGGCATAATGTACAATGGCATCAACTACATTTTCTCAACAAATGTAATTGTGGGTTTTAAAATCTGATCTTCATGGGTCCTTTGAAGAAAGATGAAACTGAAAAAAAAAAAAGTGAAGCTCAGAAAAATTGGGGAATAAAAGTCAAGAAAAGTAAGAAAATAATCTATCATTATTATGGTAGAAAATCCAAAATTAAATTACAAATACACAAGTTTACAAATGGTCCATCTTATTCTTCCCTAAGGTAGGAATAGTATGTCCTCTGCTATTAGAAGTTTGGGCATGCAAGTCTTGGCCTTTTTTTTTTTTTTTTTAAATTTGGGGCTTAGAAAGATATCAAGGATCCTAACAGATACCTAGATACCTTTATATTTCTTATTATAACAGGACAGATAGCCAATACTGTCCAGCCATTTCTGTTTTTATAATGATAAATTCATGATTACCCAAAATTCTTAGGTATCCATGTCCTAAGATATTTAAAATCTAGTCCCACAAATGTTTCTTGTATCTATAGATATAAATTAGCAAGATTTACAATTCATGTGTCCGTTTCTATGCTTATCACTTTTATTCTTTTTATTTCTTTCCAGTGCACACACTTTTCTTCTTGCTAATACATACTCTTCAATAGTTTCTTCAATGAGTGCTCTGGATGGTATATTTCTTACTGTTTTTGTGTTGGGGTTCATTTTAATAGTATGTATTTTATCACTTCCAGGTTTTAATATTTTCTTATTACTAATGTTTGTTACACTCATCACATTTAATTTTCTTTTTAATTTGAGAATGCATGCTTTCTCTTAGATACTGCTTCCAGACAAATTTCAGTTATTAACTAGCAAATCAAATTAGAACAATTTATGAACCATAATTCAGTAATTTGAACTCTTAATTTTTGTTTCTTATTTTATAAGAAGTTAAAATTTTGATTTTCCAGGCAGATATGTTTCCTTTTCTGTCTACCATTGTAATGTATTTGGAGAGAGTGATGAAGTTAAAAGCATGAAATCACAATATTCATTCTGAATTATAAATGTGTGGCTAATATGCTAAATTTCTTGTGAACTCTCTAAAATAATATAAATAAAAGAGCTCCATATTTCAATTTTGAAATGGTATATTTTATCCAGTATAAAATATATTTTAGATGAATGAAAAATAAATTAATTTAATATAAAAAGTTCATATGCAAATATATTGGTAAAATGTTTGTTTCGGGGAGGGATTTGCCACTATGGAATTCTGCTCAGTATTAATGCCAAGACCTTCCCTTCTACCTTATCTTTGCTCTTGTGTATCAAGTATCTAAGCACTTAATTTGGTAAGTGTGAGAATTTGAATGACTGGGTTATTAAAAATGTACATATAGTTTAAAAAGTTCAGATGAGTTTTAGCCCATCTGGGACATTGATAAACATTATTCTGGTAGAATATTTAAAATAAAATTACTGGAAACTCTCTATGAAGGCACACACTCCATAGCTAATAGAGGTTTAATGATAGAGCATTACATATATTTCAGGGCTCTGTCCAGAGGGGAAGCTTATAGTGTCTCTAAATGTGGTCTTCTGTCTTTGGCTCCACCTCAGGGGACAGCTCCTATCCCTTCCTCCCTACCTATACCCAAGGAACTCTTCCTGTATATTCCTGAAACCAGGAAAGTCTAGTTCATTTTATATTTCAATGTGAGTTCTATTATGACATAAACTCAATGTTTATTTTCTTCAGTTTGTCCTTTTTTATTATCAGGAGTATCTCTTGCAAGTTAAAATTCTGAACAGAATTTTTAAAATATTTATTTTTTCTCTTAGTTCCACCTTGAGGGATTCCTCTTGGGATATGTGAACTTTTTAGACTGATTTGATATAACTCAGGTGTCCCTATACTTCCCGTCATGCAAAGCTCCCTTTTTTGGCCTCAACCTATAGTGAATCAAGGAATCTGCTTACAACTCTATGTGACCTGGAAAAGAAGGAAGCTTAACATCCCAAGTTATTATCTCTCTGAACAATTGTCTTAGATAATTTCTATATACTTCTCATTTCAGCAAGGATAAAACTTGCATCACTGTCTCATATACTGGAATTCTATCATAAATATGCATGTTACAAACAATGAGGCAAATTTTTAAGAAATCAGAGAATGTTTTATAGTCATTGAACTCATCATTCTGTTTTGTAGAACTACTCCTAAAACACAGATGTACAACATCTTTTCTTTAAATTTAGACAAAATATATCAGTCTTTTTGTAGATTCAGCAAAGACACTAGCATTTACCAGATTCAGCTTATGAGCTGCATACAGCTACTTTACATTTTGGAGGATTTCCAATATCACTACTTACCTAAATGACATTCAAGGTGGTGGCACTTAATGAGGTACATGCAATACAGTACTTAACTCATGACATCTACCAGGCAGAAAAATGCTTTATTAGCTGATCCTGTTCTATGAATATAAATTGATTTTCCCCATGGTTAGTAAAATTGGCTCTTCAACAATACTTAAAGATAGAGTTAACTGGATCCATCTAGCAAATTAGAGTAGATTTCCTTGCATAAATGACAGTATAAATGGGAAAGGGTACTTAAGTCTAGTGATCTTTGTCCCTGGGCATCATGTTTATTGATTGCCCTACATTTAGGTCAAGAAGAACAGGCTTACCTTACAGTTTGTAGAGACCCTGGAAGTATAATCACTTTGCTACAAAGCATTAGGTAATTCTTTTTTAATAAATGGATTCCTTAAATGTCAGGGCTTTAGCACTAATAGACTAGGACCTTTAAAAAATTGTTTTTTTTTATCTAAATTTCCGGTTTCTGAATCACGCTGTCTTTGATCCATAAATGCAAATAGTTTTCAGCTATTGTTACAGTTACTGGTATTCTTGAGTACACACTGGAGGCCTCCCTCAAGGTCATTTAAAATGGAGGTGGTGAAAGAAGGATGAGGGAACTTTCCTTTTATCAAAATTCAACAAAAGAACCGAGATAAAGGTAAAGGGAGAGGGAGAAACAGAATGAGTGGGAGTGTGACATAGAGAAAAAGACAGAGGGATAGAGAGAAAATAAAATGAAGAAAGAAATATTGATTGTAGATATTTAAAAGTGAGTAACTCACTCTTCAGAACAATGACTAATCAGAAAAGGAAAATATTCCCTTAGATACAGGAAAGAAGAAAAGCTAGTAGAGGAAGGAAGACCAGGCTGAGACATGGTGTCACTGGGCTGCACCTTTTGCCAACTATGTAACTTCATACGTGAAGCCTTATTTAGAAAATGTAAGCTCCTATATTTTGTACAGAATAGTGATGGAAGTCTGGAACTTATGTTACATGAGGAATGACTAGAAAATGAGGTGATGTTTGTGTAAACTATTTTTAAAATTATACTTGCTGGTTGCTTTTATACATTAACTTTTAATTATACTACTGATGGCTTTCCAGGAAAGAGAAGATTGAGAAAATATATAAAACTTGCCAGTTAACATGTGACTGGCTGTCATTTAAAAGAAATACTGTATGATTATGTATGATGCCAAACCAACTAGGTAAGAATTACAAGCAATTTGGGATCTAGCAAAATAATAAATAGTTCCCATGGAGTCAAATATTAGAGAGGCTTAATAATAAGGAAATGCCTCATTATTAACTGTACTTAAAGGATAAATTATCTTTAGACAAGGATGCTATAGAAGTAAACATTATTTATTCGACATTATTTTAGATAGCATCTGGGGTACCTTCTCTAAAGAAGCTGATATTTTATCAGTAGATTCACTATGATAGTCAAAGTGTAGAAGTCTTAGGAGTAAATGTTAAGTATTCATTCTTGATATTACAGTCACAAAGGAAAGAAACTAAATTTTGTTAAAAAGATAACCACAATAGTGTGGCAATGATTAAGGGGATATTAATCCAGTAGCGACAAGAAAAAATAGAAACAAACTTTAGGGAATTATTATTAAGTTATTAAAAATGCATGGATCATATAACTCTGTGAGATGTCTTGCCTTAGAGCTAAGGAGGACACATAAGAGAGATCATAAAAGAATATCTTGATTTTTGGTAGTAATAGCATGGACTTGTTCAACAATCTTTTAAGATATGTGGCATAATATGTGAACTATACATGTGTGTTCACAAATGTACATGAACATGTTTAAGATATTTTTTAATAGGGGACATTCATCTGCATGCAGGAGAAAGTGCACATTAAGTGGTTTAAATGATGACAACACTCATCATCACATATAACAAGTTCCAAGATATTTATATTATTCAGTGTATTGATTAGACATTATGTCAATATGATGTCATCAGCAGAAATGCTTTTCATGTTTTTTGAGTCTCATATTCAGTGTACTGCTTTGATCTTTAACTTTTTGTACAAGATGCCACATCAAGACCTTAGACTTTTAGGGGTCAGTAACAGGCTCCACATCCTTTCTATGTGTTCAAGAGGTAGGAGATCTTTTGTAGAAGACACACCATCCTCTAGCAGACTTCTATCACATCTCATTGGACAGAAACTGATAACATCATTATCCCAGAAACCTGTTACCTTCTAAAGGATAGAACTAAGATTGACTTAAAGAGAAGTTGCCTATGAATCAGGTAAATGCAGATACTGGAACAAATTCAGACTTTACCAGTAAGGTTTAGAGGAAGGCATAGCTGCCACACAATAATATATGACAATTTACCTATAACTAATGAGTAAATCACATATATCTCCTCTGCATGCTATTGCCACTGACAGTTTCTTGCTGACTAAAGCTCTTGGAATAAAAAGTACAAGAATTATGAAACAGAACCACGTTTAAATTTACTACTGCTATAATCAAACAATTTGGCTTGGCAAATGAAAACTAAAAATAAATACACTGTAATGTACTCATGATACTGTTCTCTTTTTAAATGTTAGCTAGAGAGAAAGTCTGTAATTCACCAGGTATCTGCCTACATGAAAAAAGTTACACAGTGTACATGCAGGTAAATTCACAAAAACACACATACACACAAACAAACATACATGATGACTCATGGACACTTAATTATCTAACAACTGATAGTTATCAGTTTACACTTATTTATAGCTAGCATCTAAGCTATGAATAAAAAGAAACTATAATTGACTCAAGTACTTGTAATTAAATATAAGAATTATTAGGTAAGCCATAGCACATGCTTACCATCTTAATTTGGGGTTCCCTGGTAGCTCAGATGATAAAGTCTGCCCACAGTGCCAGAGACCTGAGTTTGATTCCTGGGTCAGAAAGATCCCTTGGAGAAGAAAATGACAACACACTCCAGTATTCTTGCTTGGAAAATTCCACTGATGGAGGAGCCTGGCAGTCTACAGTCTGTGGGGTCACAAAGAACTGGACACAACTGAGTGACTCCACTTCACTTAATCACAGAATCTGAAAAAGTAGGGAAAAGATTCCTTGCTGATTGAGAAGTCTGATGCACTGAATTATTAAGAAAATAACAAATTTCCTATGCTCTTATCTTACATGTCTTCCACTGTGGTCCA
>SJXQ01001523.1:2327-64166 GCA_006408695.1 Aepyceros melampus | reverse complement strand
CAGAGGAAGGTAAACTTCCAAACTCATTCTATGAGGCCACCATCACCCTAATACTGAAACCTGACAAAGACGCCACAAAAAAAGAAAACTACAGGCTAATATCACTGATGAACATAGATGCAAAAATCCTTAACAAAATTTTAGCAATCAGAATCCAAGAACACATTAAAAAGATCATACACCATGACCAAGTGGGCTTTATCCCAGGGATGCAAGGATTCTTCAATATCCACAAATCAATCAATGTAATACACCACATTAACAAATTGAAAAATAAAAACCACATGATTATCTCAATAGATGCAGAGAAGGCCTTTGACAAAATTCAACATCCGTTTATGATAAAAACTCTCCAGAAAGCAGGAATAGAAGGAACATACCTCAACATAATAAAAGCTATATATGACAAACCCACAGCAAACATTATCCTCAATGGTGAAATATTCTTTTCCTCTGAGCCGCCTCGGAAGCCCGAACTGAAGAGCATTTATTTCAATGAAATATTTCATTAGAAACAATTTTGATTTTCAGTAATGTGATGCTCTTGCTTCCGTAAGACTTTTATTTATACTACTTTATTTTCTTTTTCTTCTATACAAAATCAACTCTCCTGTGAAAGTTGCTTCCCTTCCACAAGCACTGCCATCCTAAGGCTGCCCTCTAACCCTATCCACAGTTGAGAACATATAGCAACTTTCCAGTAACCAGTGCTGTGCTCTACTAAATCTTGCTTCTGTTCTCATTATTTTACATTCACCATAGGAATCTTCTTTATTGGTGATAATATCTGTGCCTGCAACCACTAGAATACCACTGCACTCATCTTTTTTTCCTACTGGATTCTCTGCTCTGCTCTAAAGGCCTGCTTCAGAAGTTTCTTTCATTTATGCATAAACTCAAGGTCAATGGAATCTCTATCCCCTTATCCTTCTGTAGACATGAATTGCAGCTGGATTTATTTTCTCTTTCTGTTGAATGCTATAGTTTTCAAGGATGTGGATGGCAGTTTATGTATCATAGTAACTTATGTTACTGTCATCCCTGATGACTCAGATGGTAAAGAATATGCAGGAGACTGGAGTTTCATCCCCAGGTCAGGAAGAACCCCTGGAGAAGAGAATGACAACCCTCTCCAGTATTCTTGCCTGGAGAATCTCATGGACTGAGGAGCCTGGTGGGCTGCAGTCCATGGGGTCACAAAGAGTCGGACATGACTGAATGACTTTACTTGCTTACTAAAGAGTCAAATACTGCTGAGTGAGTAACACACTACACCCTAGGAAAGCATCTATGCATCATTGTTAGTTGTTTTGAGGGGAGAGGTAGGAGGGATAATATCTGAATAGTTTTATAAATCTTAGCAATAATTTATGCAATTGAAAGATATAGTTATATAAAAAGTTAAAGCATGTTTAAAGACAAAAAAAATGTTTCAATTTTTATATTATAGTCTTTTAAAATTCTTGCTATATTCAATTGTTTCTAGTTGTATATGAAACATTTATATTTCAGATACAACATGATGTCTGTTGCATTACCTTCATATCACACACTTTGTAAATTATTGTTCTTAAAAAGTAATATACTGCCTATAAAGGGCAACAAAATTTGCCATGCTAAATTGTGTATTTTTGGCATAAGGATAATTTTAGATTTTTTTTTTTTTACCCAGAAGTGAGGATCAGGCTGCTTGTTGCTCTAGTCAATAGGCAAGGTTAATGGAAAAGAAACTTTGCTTTTTTTCAGAGGCTGGTAATGGGTGATGTGTGTGTGGTGATGACGGTGGTGGTCGAGGGGTGGGGGATTCCTGTCCAAAGGCTGACTCTCCCACACTAAAAATCATTGGCCATAAATTTCATAGGGAAAGCTAGAGAAACATACAGTCAGCTCTGTTCAGTTCAGTTCAGTTCAGTCTCTCAGTCGTGTCCGACTCTTTGCGACCCCATGGACGCAGCATGCCAGGCCTCCCTGTCCATCACCAAATCCCGGAGTTCACTCAGACTCACGTCCATTGAGTCCGTGATGCCATCCAGCCATCTCATTCTCGGTTGTCCCCTTCTCTTCCTGCCCCCAATCCCTCCCAGCATCAGGGTCTTTTCCAATGAGTCAACTCTTCGCATGAGGTGGCCAAAGTACTGGGGCTTCAGCTTTAGCATCTTTCCTTCCAAAGAAATCCCAGGGTTGATCTCCTTCAGAATGGACTGGTTGGATCTCCTTGCAGTCCAAGGGACTCTTAAGAGTCTTCTTCAACACCATAGTTCAAAAGCATCAATTCTTCTGCGCTCAGCCTTCTTCACAGTCCAACTCTCACATCCATATATGACCACAGGAAAAACCATAGCCTTGACTAGATGGACCTTAGTCGGCAAAGTAATGTCTCTGCTTTTGAATATACTATCTAGGTTGGTCAAACTTTTCTTCCAAGGAGTAAGCTCTGTTAGTCATCTTGAAATTATTCATGCAGTGGTCTGATCAGCATCATCACTTTTAAGTACAGTTCATCACTTTTAAGTACCCTTTTATTCTTCAGTTCCAGGGTCAGTTTGTTCCCATGTCTTTGAGGCCAGCTCTTGAAATATGGCAGCTATATCACGGTTGCAGCCTGGTCATCTTACTTCTTCCACCTAATGGGGCTTTTAGATTCTATGAGACAGCTCACATGATATGGTTCAAGGTATTATCTCTCGCCCTTGTTGTTCAGTAGGTAAATCATGTTTGACTCTTTGCTACCCCATGGACTGCAGCACACCAGGCTACACTGTCCTTCAATATCTCCCAGAGTTTATTCAAACTCATGTCCATTGGGTTGGTGATATTATCTAACCATCTTATCCTCTGTTGCCCCCTTCTCCTTTTGCCTTCAGTCTTTCCCAGGAGTAGGATCTTTTCCAAGAAGTTGGCTCTTTTCATTAGGTGGCCAAAGTGTTAGAGCTTCAGCTTCAGCATCGGTCTGTCCAATGAACATTCAGGGTTGATTTCTTTTATGATTGACTAGTTTGATCTCCTTGCAGTCCAAGGGACTGTCAAGAAGCTCCTCCAGCCCAAAATTCAAAACTGTAGTTCTTCAGGTCTAAGCTTTCTTCATGGTACAACTCTCACATCTGTACATTACTATTGGCGAAATCAGTTTTGAATATATGGATTTTTTCAGCAAAGTGATGCCTCTGCTTTTTAATACACTGTCTATGTTTGCATTGCTTTTCTTCCAAGGAGCGAGAGTCTTTTAATTTTATGGCTGCAGTCACTATCCCCTTGAAAAAAAACTAAGTTTCTTGACTTATCTTTATAACTAAATATTAGTATTTAGTCTTGCTTAACTGTTTTCTTTTGTTTTTTTCACTTTCTCACTTCTCTGATTAAGTTTTTTCTTTGGCTAAAGTTTTTCCACAGACAAAAGGTGTTGTAGCCACACGTTCTGGGAAACAAACTCACCAGAAGGACAATGCAGATAGTGGAGTGTAGTTTATTACACCAACGGGCCCAAGGCAGAGTCTCCTCTAAGCCAAAGACCCTGACCAGCGTTTGTGAAAATCTTTTATACCCCGTGTGTATGTGTCCAAACCCACCACTTCAAATTCCTTGAGACTACATAAACAAAGGAAGAGTTAATACAATCCCAATAACCTCATCATTCACGTGTTATGTATTCAAACAGTTAAACAATTGGCCAGTAATCAATAAGCCCGAGGTTACACTCAGAGAAGTACAGAAAAAATTATGGCCTATCCAGAAGCAGAGGTGATTAGTATATGTTTTCTCTTAGGCGATGAGTAACCTGGATACAATCTTAAAGGTACCCCTGTCCAGAAGGGGTCTTGTCATTCTGTTGTTGTTTCCATAGTCACTAAACACAGAGTTCAGCATCCATTGGCGAGGTGGCCAAGCATGATCAGCATGAACAGGCCTAAGATGGAGTCCAGGCCCTATGAATTCCTCTTCAAAGGCAGGCTGAGGGTGTGGGAGAAAGGATCAGAGGGCCCTGTTCTATTTCAGGCTGATTATTTTTAAGAAACAACAGACCTAGACACATCTCTGAAAATAAAGTTACACTTTTGTCAGAGATATTAATATTTATAAGAGAAATATCCATTTCTAAGGGTATACTCTTTTCTTCTAGGTGGAGAAGAATACTTAATTCCCTAAAAAGTCTTTATCAATGGAGAAGGCAGGTATATAAATCTGCATATCAATACAACCTTTTAAAATGTTTTCTTTTGATAGCCTTCCTTAACTGCCCTCCTTCCCTTACATGTTCTTTTGTTTTTAGCTGGAGATAGTACTTATGACGGTGTGTGTGTGTGTGTGTGTGTGTGTGTGTGTGTTAGGTTCTCAGTCCTGTCTGGACCCCATGGACTGTAGCCTGACAGGCTCCTCTGTTCACAGGATTTCCCCAGCAAGAATACTGGAGTGGGTAGCCATTTCCTTCTTCAGGGGATCTTTCCCACCCAGGGATCTACCTGGATCTCCTACATTGCATGTGGATTCTTTACCATGTGACCAGCAGGAAAGGCCACTTATGTTGTTTGTTTGGGCTAATTTAGATAGTTACTAAGTTTTCCTGGTTATCTTTCTTGTACACAGGTAGCATACATGTCATTAAGCTTGTTTGTTTTGCTCTTGTTGATCTTTTATTGCATCCAAGTACTGCATTTCGGACTTTTGTTGACCATGATGGCTACTCCATTTCTTCTAAGGGATTCCTGCCCGCAGTAGTAGATATAATGGTCATCTGAGTTAAATTCACTCATTCCAGTTCATTTTAGTTTGCTGATTCCTAGGATATCAACGTTCACTCTTCCCATCTCCTGTTTGACCACTTCCAATTTGCCTTGATTCACGGACCTGACATCCAAGGTTCCTATGCAATATTGCTCTTTACAGCATCAGACCTTGCTTCTATCACCAGTCACATTCACAGCTGGGTATTGTTTTTGCTTTGGCTTCATCTCTTCATTCTTTCTGGAGTTATTTCTCCACTGATCTCAGGCCGCTAATGACCTGGAGAGTTCCTCTTTCAGTATTCTATCATTTTGCCTTTTCATACTGTTCATGGGGTTCTCAAGGCATGGATCAGACTGTGTCAGATCGCTCCACCATGCTTGCCTGTTTTGGGTGGCCCAACAGGGCATGGCTTAGTTTCATTGAATTAGACAAGGCTGTGGTCCTAGTGGGATTAGATTGATTAGTTTTCTGTGAGTATGGTTTCAGTGGGTTTGCCCTCTTGCAACATCTACCATCTTACTTGGGTTTCTCTTACCTTGGACATGGGGTATCTCTTCACGGCTACTCCAGCAAAGTGCAGCCACTTCTCCTTTCACCTTGGATGAGGGGTATCTCTTCAACACCACTCCTCCCAACATTGAACATGGAATAGCTCCTCTAAGCCCTCCAGCCCCCACTGCAGCCACTGCTCCTTGGATGTGGGGTCTCTCCACCTGGCCACCACCCCTGGCCACCACCCCTGGCCTTGGGTGGGGTAGCTCCTCACGGCTGCTCCTGAGCTGTCACAGCCTGGCACTCTTGGCCACTGCCCCGACCTCGGATGCAGTGTAGCTCCTCTCAATTGCCACCCCTGACCTCAGACGCCTGGTAGCTCGTTTTGGACACCACCCCTGACCTCAGACCTGGGGTAGCTCCTCCCGAACTCCTAGTAACACTGAAGAAGCTGAAGATGAACAGTTCTATGAAAACCTACAAGAACTTTTAGAAGTAATACCCCAAAGATGTCCTTTTCATTAAGGGAACTGGAATGCAAAAGTAGGAAGTCAAGAAAAACCTGGAGTAACAGGAAAATTTGGATTTGGAACATGGAATGAAACAGGGCAAACACTAATAGAGTTTTGTCAAGAAAACGCACTGGTCATAGCAAAAACCCTCATCCAACGACACAAGAGAGGACTCTACACATGGACATCACCAGATGGTCAACACCAAAATCAGATTGATTATATTCTTTACAGTCAAAGATGGAGAAGCTCTATACAGTCAACAAAAACAAGACCAGGAGATGTCGCTCAGATCATGAACACCTTATTGCCAAATTCAGACGTAAATTGAAGAAAGTAGGGAAAACCACTAGACCATTCAAGTATGGCCTAAATCAAATCCCTTATGATTATACAATGGAAGTGAGAAATAGATTTAAGGGTCTAGATCTGATAGATAGAGTGCCTGATGAACAATCGAAAGAGATTGGTGACATTGTATAGGAGACAGGGATCAAGACCATCTCCAAGGAAAAGAAATGCAAAAAAGCAAAATGGCTGTCTGGAGAGGCCTTATAAATAGCTGTGAAAAGAAGAGAAGTGAAAAGCAAAGGAGAAAAGTAAAGATACAAGCATTTGAATGCAGAGTTCCAAAGAATAGCAAGAAGAGATAAGAAAGCCTTCCTCAGTGATCAATGCAAAGAAATAGAGGAAAAGAACAGAATGGGAAAGACTGGAGATCTTTTCAAGAAAACTAGAGATACCAAGGGAACATTTCATGCAAAGATGGGCTGATAAAGGACAGAAATGGTCGGCTGAACAGAAGCAGAAAATATTAAGAAGAGGTGGCAAGAATACACAGAAGAACTGTACAAAAAAAATCTTCATGACCAAGATAATCACGATGATGTGATCACTCAGCTAGAGCCAGACATCCTGGAATGTGAAGTCAAGTGGGCCTTAGAAAGCATCACTACGAACAAAGCTAGTGGAGGTGATGGAATTCCAGTGCTATTTCAAATTCTGAATGAGGATGCTGTGAAACTGCATCACTCAATATGCCAGCGAATTTGGAAAACTCAGCAGTGGCTACAGGACTGGAAAAGGTCAGTTTTCATTCCAATCCCAAAGAAAGGCAATGTAAAAGAATGCTCAAACTACCACACAATTGCACTCATCTCACTAGTAAAGTAATGCTCAAAATTCTCCAAGCCAGACTTCAACAATATGTGAACCGTGAACTCCCTGATGTTCAAGCTGGTTTTAGAAAAGACAGAGGAACCAGAGATCAAATTGCTAACATGCGTTGGATCATGCAAAAAGAAAGAGAGTCCCAGAAAAACATCTCTTTCTGCTTTATTGACTACGCCAAAGCCTTTGACTGTGTGGATCACAATAAACTGTGGAAAATTCTGAAAGAGATGGGCATACCAGACCACCTGACCTGCCTCTTGAGAAATCTGTATGCAGGTCAAGAAGCAACAGTTAGAATTTGACATGGAACAACAGACTGGTTCCAAATAGGAAAAGGAGTACATCAAGTCTGTATATTGTCACCCTGCTTATTTAACTTATATGCAGAGTACATCATGAGAAAGGCTGGGATGGAAGAAACACAAGCTGGAATCAAGATTGCTGGGAGAAATATCAATAATCTCAGATATGCAGATGACACCACCCTTATGGCAGAAAGTGAAGAGGAGCTAAAAAGCCTCTTGTTGAAAGTGAAAGAGGAGAGTGAAAAGCTGGCTTAAAGCTCAACATTCAGAAAATGAAGATCATTGCATCTGGTCCCATCACTTCATGGGAAATAGAGGGGAAACAGTGGAAACAGTGTCGGACTTTATTTTTGGGGGCTCCAAAATCACTGCAGATGGTGATTACAGCCATGAAATTAAAAGACACTTACTCCTTGGAAAAAAAGTTATGACCAGTCCAGATCGCATATTCAAAAGCAGAGACATTACTTTGCCAACTAAAGTCCATCTAGTTAAGGCTATGGTTTTTCCTGTGGTCATGTATGGATGTGAGAGTTGGACTGTGAAGAAGGCTGAGTGCCGAAGAATTGATGCTTTTGAACTGTGATGTTGGAGAAGACTCTTGAGAGTCCCTTGGACTGCAAGGAGATCCAACCAGTCCATTCTGAAGGAGATCAACCCTGGGATGTCTTTGGAGGTTATGATGGTGAAGTTCAAACTCCAGTATTTTGGCCACCTCATGCGAAGTGTTGACTCATTGGAAAAGACTTTGATGCTGGGAGGGATTGGGGGCAGGAGGAGAAGGGGACGACAGAGGATGAGATGGCTGGATGGCATCACTGACTCAATGGACGTGAGTCTAAGTGAACTCTGGGAGTTGGTGATGGACAGGGAGGCCTGGCGTGCTGCGATTCATGGGGTTGCAGAGTCAGACAACTCAGTGACTGAACTGAACTGAACTGATCTTTTATTACAGGTGATCTCAGCCTAGAGGAAAATTCTTTTTCATACCCTCCAATTACAGCTCTTCCTAACAACTGATTTTTTGGTTATTCTAAAAATTAGTTTATTGTTCTAGGATGCTTCTCTTTCTTGCTTTCATTCAGTGTACCTGTGATTATTATTCTCATCCATTACATATCTTTTATAATAAATATTTTCACAGAAAGACATTTTAGTAATATCAGTTTGTTGAGAAAGTGAATTAAATTTGATATACTATCATACTCAGCTGAATTCTAGCTATTCTGCCTTCTCTGCCCAGGGAAATTAAATAATATTGAGCTGAAAAATAGGTCCATCGAAAGATGCACATGAATTCATACACGCAAAACCTTTTTGAAAGTTCTTATTTTACCATTGTGTGTGCTCAATAAGTCATGTCCGACTTTGTGACCCATGGACTGTAGCCCACCAGACCCTTCTCTCCATGGAATTTCCCAGGCAAGAACAATGGAGTGAGTTGCTATGTCCTCTTCCAGTGGACCTTCCCAACCCAAGGATAGAAGCTATATCTCTTGCATCTCCCTCATTGACAAGTGGATTCTTTACCACTGAGTCACTGGGAAAGCTCCATTTTACCTAATCAAATTAAAATTGTTGTAAGAGTAGAAGTAATCATATATAGTAGAGTTTTTCTAACAATGACATTAGATATTATTTGATTTCAAAATAACACTATAAGAATGTTTTAAAAAGCAGTTAATAGCACAGTCACATGAGGCATGGCAAGATGGTGGAAAAGAAAGATGTGTGCTCATCTTCTGTGAAAACTCCAAAATTGCAACTCGTTGCTGAACAACCACTGACAGGAGAATGTTGGATTCCACCAAAAAATATACTTGATGTCCAAGGGCAAGGGAGAAGATGATAGGAGGGGTGACATTGCATTTAGAATCAAACCACATCACACCAGAAATGCTCAGAAGGCTCAAAACACCTTGTGTGCACAGGACCCAGAGACCCCACAAGAGACTGAGCCAGACCTGCCTGTGAGTGTTTGAGGGTCTCCTGCAGAGCAATGAGTCAGCAGTGGCCTGCCACTGAGACAGCAGCACTGGCTGCAGCAGATCTGGAAAACAGTGTGTGTGAGCCCCACTATAGAACCACCAAGCAGACAACACACAAACTGAAGAACAATTATACCAAAGAAGCTCTCCCACTGTTGTGACAGTTCTGGGTCCCATGGCAGATTTCCCAGCCTAGGGATCTGCAAAAGGACTGAGAACCCCTAGGGAATTTGACCTTGAAGCCCAGTGGAATTTGACCGCAGAACTTCCACAGAACTGGGAAAACAAACTCTTGGAGGGCACAAACAAAACCTTCTGTGTACTAGGACCCAGGAGAAAGGAGCAGTGACCCCACAAAAGACTTATCTAGACTGTCTATGAGTGTCCAGGAATCTCCTGTGGAGGTTTGGGTCTACAGTGGCTTGCTGCGGGATCAGGGACACTGAATACAACAGTTTGGCATAGCCCTTTGGAAGGAGATTTCCATTAACTCCTTACCCCTACCATAGTTTGGGCTCAGGCCACACTACAGGTAGGGAAGACAGTCCCACTCTTCAACAGAAAATTGGATTAAATATTTACTGAGTATGGCCCCACCCATCAGAGTAAGAAGCAAATTCCTCACAACCAGTCCCTCCCATATGGAAGCTTCCATGAGCCTCTTATCCTTACCCATCATAGGGCAGACAGAATGGAAACCACAATTACTGAAAACTAACCAAATTGATCACTTGGAACACAGTGTTGTCTAACTCAGTGGAAGTATGAGCCATGACGTGTAGGGCCACCCAAAATGAATGGGTCATGGTGAAGGTTTCTGACAAAATATGGTCCACTGGAAAAGAGAATGGCAAACCTCTTCAGTATTCTTGTCTTGAAAACCCAATGAACAGTATGAAAAGGCAAAAGGATATGACACTGAAAGATGAACTCCCCAGGTCAGTAGCTGCCCAATATGCTACTGGAGAAGAATGGAGAAGTAGCTCCAGAAAGAATAAAGATGCTGAGTCAAAGTGGATGCCCAGTAGTGCATGTGACCAGTGATAGAAATAAATTCCAATGTTGTAAAGAACAATATTGTCTTGGAACTTGTAATATTAGATCCATAAAACAAGGTAAATTGGAAGCAGTCACACAGGAGATGGCAAGAGTGAACACTGACATTTTAGGAATCAGTGAACTAAAATGTACTGGAATGGACAAATTTAATTCAAATGACCATTATATCTACTACTGTGAGTAAGAATCCCTTAGAAGAAATGGAGTAGCCCTCATAGTAAACAAGAGTCTGAAATGCAGTACTTCAGTGTTATCTCAAAAAAGATAGAATGATCTCTGTTCATTTCCAAGGCAAACCATTTTCTATCAAAGTAATGCAAATCTGTGTTCCAACCCTAATGCCAAAGAAGCTGAACTGTTCTATGAAGACCAACAAGACCTTCTAGAACTAACACCAAAAAACAAAACAAAACAAAAAAAGTCCTTTTCATTATAGGGGACTGGAATGCAAAAGTAGGAAGTCAAGAGATACCTGGAATAAAGGTAAGTTTGGCCATGGAGTACAAAATGAAGCATGGCAAAGGCTAACAGAGTATTGCAAAGAGAGCACACTGGCATAGAAAACACACTCTTCTCACAACATGAGAGGCAACTCTACACATGGACATCACCATATGGTAAATACCAAAATCAGATAGATCATATTCTTTGCAGCCAGAGATGGAGAAGATCTATACTTTCAGCAAAAACAAAATGAGGAACACCTGAGGCTCATACCATAAACTCATTATTGCAAAATTCAGACTCGAAGAAACTAGGGAAAGCCAGTAGGCCATTCAGATATGATATAAATCAAATGAAAGTGACAAATAGATTAAAGGGATTAAATCTCATAGACAGTGTGCATGAAGAACCATGGACAACGGTTTATAAAATCGTACAAGAGATGGTTACCAAAAACATCTCCCAGAAGAAGAAATGCAGAAAAGGCAAAATGGTTTTCTGAGGAGGCCTTACAAATAGTTGAAAAAAGAAAAGAAGAGAAAGGCAAAGGAGAAAAAGAAAGATATATCCATCCAAATGCAGTGTTTCAAAGAATACCAAAGAGAGGGAACAAAGCTTTCCTAAGTGATCAATGCAAAGAAATAGAGGGAAATAATAGAATGAGCAAGACTAGAGATGTTTTCAAGATAACTAGAGATAGTAAGTGAACGTTTCATGCAAAGATGAGAACAATAAAGGACAGAAACTGTATGGATCTAAAGAAAGAGAAGATATTAAGAAGATATGGCAAGAATACATGGAATAGATACAAAAAAAGATCTTCATGACCCAGCTAACCATAATGGTGTGATCACTCACCTAGAGCCAGGCATCCTAGAGTGTGAAGTCAAGTGGGCCTTAGAAAGAATCACTAGAACAAAGCTAGTGGAAGTGACGGATTTCCAGTTGAGCTATTTCAAATCCTAAAAGATGATGCTGTGAAAGTGTTGCACTCTATATGCCAGCAAATTTGGAAAACTCAGCAGTGGCCACAGGACTGGAAAAGGTCAGTTTTCATTCCAATCCCAAAGAAAGCTAATGCCAAAAAATGTTCAAATTACATGCACAATTGCACTAATCTCACACACTAGGAAAGTAATGCTCAAAATTCAACAAGCCAGGCTTCAACAGTACATGAACTGAGAACTTCCATATGTTCAAACTGGATTTATAAAAGGCAGAGGAACCAAAGATTAAATTGTCAACATCTGCTGGATCATAGAAAAACCAAGAGAATTCCAGAAAAAAAAAAAAAAAATATATATATATATATATATATATATATATATATATATATTTCTGCTTCATTGACTATGCTAAAGCCTTTGACTATGTGGATCACAACAATCTGTGGCAAATTCTTAAATAGATGGAAATAACAGACCACCTTACCTGCCTCCTGAGAAGTCTGTATGCAGGTCAAGATGCAACAGTTAGAGCCGAACAAAGAACAATGGTCTGGTTCCAAACTGGGAAAGAAGTATGTCAAGGGTGTATATAGTTACCTTGCTTATTTAACTTTAATGCAGATTGTGTCATGTGAAATGCTGGACTGCATGAAGCACAAGCTGCAATCAAGATTATCAGGAGAAATATCAATAACCTCAGATTCACAGATGACACCACCTTTATGGCAAAAAGTGAAAAGTAACTAAAGAGCCTCTTGATGAAAATGAAAGAAGAGAGTGAAAAAGTTGGCTTAAAACTTATCATTCAAAAATGAAAAGCACGGCATCCGGTCCTATCACTTCATGGCAAATAGAAAGAGAAACAATGGAAACAGAAACTATTTTATTTTTTTTTGGGGGGGGGGAGGGTGCTCCAAAATCACTGTAGATGGTGACTACAGCCATGAAATTAAAAGACACTTGCTTTTTTGAAGAAAATCTATGACCAACTAGATACATATTAAAAATAGAGACATTACTTTACCAGCAAAAGTCTGTCTAGTCAAAGCTATGATTTTTTCCAGTAGTCATGTATGGATATGAGAGTTGATCCATAAAGAAAGCTGAGCACTGAAGAACTGATGCTTTTGAACTGTGGTTTTGGAGAAGACTCTGAGAATCCCTTAAATAGCAAGGAGATCACACCACTCAATCGTAAAGGAAATCAGATCTGAATGTTATTGAAAGGGCTGATGCTGCAGCTGAAGCTCCAATACTTTGGCGGCCTGATGTGAAGAACTGATTCAATGGAAAAGTTCATGATGCTGGGCAAGATTGAAGGCAGGATTATAAGGGGCAACAGAGGATGAGGTGTTTGGATGACATCACCAACTCAATGGACATGAGTCTGAGCAAGATCTGGTAGATGGTGATGGACAGGGAAGCCTGGAGTGCTCCAGTCCATGGAGCTGCAAAGAGTCAGACATGACTGAGCTACTGAGTTGAACTGACAGCAGTCACCTGTATATAGGTTATGCAATACACATTAAATAGATATTAAAGTCTACAGAAGGCAGTATACACCCTATAAACACATTTCTGGAACTTCTAAATTTAATATCTTAAATTATAAATATTTTTATCTCTTTTTAGCTTCTACTTATTAGCAAATCTCCTGTGATTTATTACATTGTGTATTCTCAGTATCTCCTAAAAAATCTTTTTTTTTTTTTTGGTTTGTGTATGAGCTTGATTTGGAATTGTTAAAGGGTAAACTGGAGCATGGGTTTCCTGGGCAACTCAGCTGATAAAGAATCCACCTGCAATGCGGGAGACACCATTTTGATTCTTGGGTCTAGAAGTTTCCCTGGATAAGGTATAGGCTACCCACTCCAGTATTCTTGGTCTTTCCTGGTGACTTAGGTGGTAAAAAATTCACCTGCAATGTGAGAGACATGGGTTCTTTCCTTGGGTTAGGAAGTTTTCCTGGAGGAAGGGCATGGCAACTGATTCCTATATTCTTGCCTAGAGATTCCATGGATTAAGAGCCTAGCAGGTTACCGTCCATAGGGTTGCAAAGAGTCAGACCTGGCTGAGCAACAAAGTACAGGACAGAAAACTGAAGCATATTAAAATGTTAAGAGATTATTTGAGCTAGGAAAATTTGAATCAGGTAGTGCCAAGCTGGGAGTGTTTAAGAGTGCTCCACCAATAACACAGGGATAAATTATATAAAGGTAAGGTGAAAGTAATTAAGAAAATCATTGATCGTCCATAGCTTAAAGTCTCGTTTGTAATTCATAACTTTGACAGACTTAGATTTTGGTTTGCCTATATAGGTGTCCACAGCATTAAAGCTACCTTGTTCTAATGGCTG
This sequence comes from Aepyceros melampus, assembly GCA_006408695.1. Taxonomy (NCBI): domain Eukaryota; kingdom Metazoa; phylum Chordata; class Mammalia; order Artiodactyla; family Bovidae; genus Aepyceros; species Aepyceros melampus. The sequence goes on along the minus strand of SJXQ01001523.1, from coordinate 50,168 downwards.
TTTCTTTAATTAATTTAACAAAATTTGCATCAAAGAACTTGAAGCTCAGACATCACTGACTCGATGGACGTGAGTTTAAGCAAGCTCCAGGAGTTGGTGTTGGACAGGGAACCTGGTGTGCTACAGTCCGTGGGGTGGAAAAGAGTTGGACACGACTGAGTGACTGAAATGAACTAAACTGAGTTCAGAAATATTCCTACCAAATAATCTTCATGCATATTAGATACAAAACTCCCTGCCCCGCCTTATTCATAAAGTTAATGTCCTATATTGAAACTTGGGAGAATCATCTGAGAATGCATCTATATATTTTTATATCTGTCTCATAGAGAAAAATCATAATTTATTTCACACAGAATATTTTTGCCATGTGCAGAAGGCTGCACATGTAAAAATGCAAAAATACACACATGTAAAAATACAATTGTGTTTTTATAATCACTTACCTACATGAAGCAAAGGGCCTGGTATTCAGTATTCAAAAAGCAGAAGTTATATTTGGTAAATAAATTTATAAATGGATAATTTGGATTTTTATGTATAAATTCATTAAATTTATTAAGTGTTTGAAGGAAGTTTGCTGTTATTCACTGCTTAAGTCATGCCTGACTCTTTGCAACCCCATAGACTGTCGCAGTCCAGCATTATCTATCCTTCACCATCTCCTTGATTTTGCCAAACTCATGTCCATTGAGTCAGTGATATCATCTAATCATCTCATCCTCTGCTGCCCCGTTTTCCCCCTTCCCTCAGTCTTTCCAAGCATCAGGGTCTTTTCCAGTGAGTCAGCTCTTTGCATCAGGTGGGCCAAAATGTTGGAGCTTCAACTTCAGCATCAGCCCTTCCAATGAATATTCAGGGTTGATTTCCTTTTGATTTTCTTTAGAATTCACTGATTTGATCTCCTTGCTGCCCAAGGGACTCTCAAGAGTCTTCTCCAGCACTACAACTTGAAAGAATCAATTCTTTGAAACTCAGCCTTCTTTACAGTTACACTCTCATATCTGTGCGTGACTACTGGAAAAACCATAGAGTTGTCTATACAGACCTTTGTCAGCAAAGTGATGTTTCTGATTTTTAATTAAAAAAAAAAAAAAGAAAGAATAGTGATGGAAAGAAGAGTTTTCTCTCATTTAGGAAAACTCAGTCACAAAATTCCTTACTTTTGCCAACTACACACTGTTACTTACTGTAGACACTTTCAGTCCACCTCTACAAGGATTTAATCATGTGCTGCTGCAGCTGCTGACCTTCAACTGTTACTGAAAGTAGTTAAGGCTGGAGAGTAGAAATGAGAATCTCTGTGCTCTGGGAAAACTGGCAGAACATGTCTTCAGATACATATTTTCAGGACCTGATTTTATGAGTTCAGTCTTTGCATCCGCATATCTAGAAAAACATTGAATCCCTTCATGATGACAGCAGCTCCTCGTGACTAACAGAAATTTTTGCAAAGGTTTTTGATTGCATGAACTCCTCTTTCACCAAAATCACATATATTGAACTATCCCTCTCCCCAGACATACACCTCTTTGGAATAGTTTCTCAGAGCTATTTGAGGTGCTGGCTCCTGGGTTGCAGTCCTCATTTTGCCCCCAATAAAATGTAACTAGCAACTTTCATTTTGTGCATATTTTAAATTCAATACCTTTACCTTCTAGATGGTGGCCCCTTCAGTCCCTTCTGGACAGTCTGGTGTATGATCTATGTGCATGCTAAATCAGTTTCAGCAGTGTTCCTACTCTTTGTGATTCTATAGACTGTCACCAGACTCCTCAGTCCATGAGATTCTCCAGGGAAGAATACTGGAGTGGGTTGCCATACCCTTTTTCAGAGAATCTTCCTGGCTCAGGTACGGAACCCACCTTTCTTGTGTCTGTCGCATTGACAGGTGGATTTTTTTTTTTTTTTTTTACCACTAGGGACACCTGGAACTTCATGCAAACTGATTGCAGAATCACCCAAGAAAGTGTTTGGTATTGCCCCATGTTGGTCATATATATATATATATATATATTTTTTTTTTTTTGTTGTTGTTGTTGTTAATCAGCTCTGCTGCTACTGCTAAGTTGTGTCAGTCATGTTTGACTCTGTGCGACCCCATAGACGGAAGCCCATGAGGCTATCCCGTCCCTGGGATTCTCCAGGCAAGAACACTGGAGTGGGTTGCCATTTCCTTCTCCAATGCATGAAAGTGAAAAGTGAAAGTGAAGTCGCTCAGTCGTGTCCAACTCTTAGCGATCCCATGGACTGCAGCCGACCAGGCTCCTCCATCCATGGGATTTTACAGGCAAGAGTACTGGAGTGGATTGCCATTAAAATCCCTTTAAAAACCCTTGTAGATGACACTAGGGTTCTAACTAGGTATGTATCTTTTTTTTTTTTTTTCTTAAAGATAGAATTCAGTGACTGCCTCCATTTCCTGATAATTCAGTTCAGTTCAGTTCAGTTCAGTTGCTCCGTCATGTCCGACTCTTTGCGACCAGGCCTCCCTGTCTATCCCCAACTCCCGAAGTTCACCCAAACTCATGTCTGTCGAATCCATGATGCCATCCAGCCATCTCATCCTCTGTCGTCCCTTTCTCCTCCTGCCCCCAATCCTTCCCAGCATCAGAGTCTTTTCCAATGAGTCAACTCTTCACATGAGGTGGCCAAAGTATTGGGGTTTCAACTTTAGCATCAGTCCTTCCAGTGAACAACCAAGACTGATCTCCTTTAAGTGAACTGGTTGGATCTTCTTGCAGTCCAAGGGACTCTCAAGATTCTTCTCCAACACCACAGTTCAAAAGCATCAGTGCTTCGGTGCTCAGCTTTCTTCAGAGTCCAACTCTCACATCCTACATGACTACTGGAAAAGTCATAGCCTTGACTAGACAGAACTTTTTGCAAAGTAATATCTCTGCTTTTTAATATGCTATCTAGATTGGTCATAACCTTCCTTCCAAGGAAAAAGCATCTTTTAATTTCATGGCTGCAATCATCATCTGAAGTGATTTTGGAGCCCCCAAAAATAAAGTCTGACACTATTTCCACTGTTTCCCCATCTATTTCCCATGAAGTGATGGGACCAGATGCCATGATCTTTGTTTTCTGAATGTTGAGCTTTAAGCCAACTTTTTCATTATCCTCTTTCACTTTCATCAAGAGGCTTTTTAGTTCCTCTTCACTTTCTGCCATAAGGGTGGTGTCATCTGCATATCTGAGGTTATTGATATTTCTCTCAGCAGTCTTGATTCCAGCTTGTGCTTCTTCCATCCCAGCATTTCTCATGATGTACTCTGCGTATAAGTTAAATAAGCAGGGTGACACTATACAGCCTTGATGTACTCCTTTTCCTATTTGGAATCAGTCTGATAATTAGTGCAATATACATTGCCAGTCTGTATAATTATCGGGAACAAGTCCTGATAATTAGTGCAATATATATTGCCAGTCTGTATAATTCATAAATTCTAAAAATTAAGAATAAAAATAATCCATTTTTTCATTTTTAAGATGAAACCACTGTGCTAATCCTAGACATAAAAAATAATGCATTAAAATGATGCTTAAAAAATGATTAATTATAAACCTCACTTTAACACATTTAGCAAATACTTTCCAAAAATATCATGGCAATTCAATCTACCACAGTTAAGGAAGCCGTGTTTATTTCTCAAACCTTTTCCATATTGAACATTGCAAAACTTAAAAAAAAAATTTTTTTTTCAAGTTTTAAGTTGAAAATGGCATGTTTTAATAATACATTTCATTATAAACCAATGAAACTTAGAAAAATTAGTTTAATCTTATCATATATCTATTTTTCAAACATTTTCTTAAGCTTTATTCATATAGATTAATAACATTGTAAATATTTTGCATTACAAATCCTCATTTTTAAACATTTTCATAAATTTATACTTAATTTTCCTGTCCACAACTGCTGGTTTTTTTCTTTTAGTATTTTTTAAAATTATTATTTTGGAAATAATTTCCCAGTAAAAAGAAATGTTTTTCCTAAATTATACTTAATAAAGTTTCAATAGAATTTTCTGGGCAGGAATGCTGAAGGAAGTTACATTTCCTACTTCAGGGGCTCCTTCCTGACCCAGGGATTGAATTGGCATTTCCTACCTTGGTTGGCAGTTCATTAGCATCACTTGGGAAGTCCTTATAAAGGTTTACAAATCTGTATTTTACTAAGCCTTTGTATTCTAGCCTTTTAAAATTTTTGTTTGGCAAATACACATCAAACAAATAGGTCATTTTCAATTTTTTAAATTATACATTCCAGTGGCTTTAAGTTAAAAACTGTTACCACACTGTATCTCCAGAATTTTTCATCTTCCCAAGCTAAATCACTGTACCTATTAAAGACAAACAAACAAACAAAAATATTTCCATCAACTATTTGTTTCAAGCTCTGTTAAATGCCTGTCTACTTTCTGTCTCCACGAATTTTAACACTCCAGGTATCTCATATAAGTGCATCACATTAAAAAATGTTCTCTCAGTCTGACTCCAGTCCACATGATCTATTTCCTGACAGTGACATCAGGCCTATTCCAGCCACAACTTTATATCTGACAGTATGATGTTAGTGTCTAGCACTGGTTGGAAGCCTGATACTTTAAAATCTCCATGACAATCCCTCAAAAAATTGCTGAATTTAACCAGATCGGTAGAGTTCAAAGATAGTCACTCAGGCCACAAATCCAATTTTGTTATTACCATTATGTGATAAAGCACTTTGAACTCCAGCTTTATCACAGGTGGGAATACATCAATCATTTCAGTCACTCAGTCACGTCCAACTCTTTGTGATCCCATGGAGTGCAGCACTCCAAGCCTCCCTGTCAATCACCAACTCCCGACTCATGTCCATTAAGTTGGTGATGCCATCAAACCATCTCATCCTCTGCAATCCCCTTCTCCTTCTGCCTTCAATCTTGCCCAGCATCAAGGTCTTTCCAATGACCCAATTCTTCGCATCAGGTGGACAAAATATTGGAGTATCAGCTTCAGCATAAGCCCTTCCAATGAATATTCAGGACTGATTTCCTTCAGGATTGACTGGTTTGATCTCCTTGTAGTCCAAAGGACTCTCAAAATCCTTCTCCACCACCATAGTTTAAAAGCATCAATTCTTCAGTGCTCAGCTTTCTTTATGGTCCAAATCTCATGTCCATAAATGACTACTGGAAAAACCAGAGCTTTGACAAGATGGATTTTGTCAGCAAATTAACACCTTTGCTTTTTGATATGCTGTCTAGGCTGCTCATAGCTTTTCTTCCAAGGAGCAAGCTTCTTTTAATTTCATGGCTGCAGTCACCATCTGCAGTGATTTTGGAGCCCCCCAAAATAAAGTCTATCACTGTTTGCATTGTTTCCCCATCAATTTGCATTGAAATAATGAGACTGCATACTATGATCTTTGCTTTCCAAATGTTGAGTTTTAAGTCAGCTTTTTCACTCTCCTCTTTCACTTTCATCAAAAGGCTCTTTAGTTCTTCACTCTCTGCGATAAGGGTGGTGTCATCTGCATATCTGAGGTTATTGATATTTCTCCCATCAATCTTGATTCCAGCTTGTGCTTCATGCGGTCTGGCATTTCACATGATATAATCTGCATATATGTTAAATAAGCATAGTGACAATACACCCTTGAAGTACTCCTTCCCCGATTTGGAACCAGTCTGTTGTTCCATGTCCAGTTCTAACTGTTGCTCCTTAACCTGCATACAGATTTCTCAGATGGCAGATAAGGTGGTCTGGTATTCCCATCTGTTGAAGAATTTTCCACATTTACTGTGATCCACACAGATCGGCATAGTCAATAAAGCAGAAGTAGATGTTTTTCTGGAACTCTCTTGCTTTTTCAATGATCCAATGGATGTTGGCGATTTGTTGGTTCCTCTGCCTTTTCTAAATCCAGGTTGAACAGCTGGAAGTTCACAGTTCATGTACTGTGAAGCCTGAATTGGATGATTTTGAGCATTATTTTGCTAACATGTGAGATGAGTACAATTGTGTGGTAGTTTGAACATTCTTTGATATTGCCTTACTTTGGAATTGAAATGATGACTGACCTTTTCCATTCCTGTGGCCACTGCTGAGTTTTCCAAATTTGATGGCATATTGAGTGTAGCACTTTTCACAGCATCATCTTTTAGGATTTGAAATAGCTCAACTGGAATTCCATCACTTCCACTAGCTTTGTTCTTAGTGATGCTTCCTAAGGCCTGCTTGACTTCACATTTCAGGATATCTGGCTCTAAATGAGTGATCACACCATCATGGTTATCTGGGTTATGAAGATCTTTTTTGCATTTCTCTTATGTGTGTTCTTGCCACCTCTTCTTAATATGTTCTGCTTCTTTTAGGTCCAAACCATTTCTGTCCTTTTTTGTGCCCATCTTTGCATGAAGTTTTCCCTTGGTATCTCTAACTTTCTTGAAGAAATCTCTAGTCATTCCCATTCTATTTTTCTCTATTTCTTTGCTTTGATCACTGAGAAAAGCTTTCTTCTCTCTCCTTGCTATTCTTTGGAACTCTGAATTCAGATGGATATATCCTTCCTCTTCTCTTTGCCTTTAGCTTTTCCTCTTTTCTCAGCTATTTGAAAGCCTCCTTAGACAACTCTTTTGCCTTTTTGCATTTCTTTTTCTTGGGGATGGTCTTATCACTGCCTCCTGTACAATGTCACTAACTTCCATCCATAGTTGTTCAGGCACTCTATTAGATCTAATCCCATGAATCTATTTATCGCTTCCACTGTATAATCATAAGGAATTTGATTTAGCTCATATGTGAATGGTCTAGTAGTTTCCCTACTTTCTTCAATTTAAGTCTGGATTTGGCAATAAAGAGTTCATGATCCATAAGAGAATAGTATATGTGATAAAGATTTTGAACACCAGCCTTATCATAGGTGTGTGTGTGTGTGGGGGGAGGGAATAGCTAACATTTTAACCTTTTGCAGCTATAATGGCCACACCCTAAGAGTCAAATTTTCTTTACGATGCATGAGATGTACCCTCATGGATATAATGAAAAGTCTCAGAAGACAAGGAAAACTAGATACTCACAAACCTGTGATTGCTCTGGGCTCCCTGCATTTCCCCCAATAAATATTGATCCTATAGGTCTGGTTTGTATGCTATCAAACAATTTGTCTTTGATTTCTTTAAGTGTTTCTTCCCAGGAGCATGCATGCTTAGTCACTCAGTTATTTCTAAGCTTTTGTCACCCCAGGGACTGTAGCCCACCAGACTCCTCTGACCATGGGATTCTTCATGCAAGAATACTGGAGTGGGTTGCCATTTCCTTCTCCAGGGGATCTTCCCAACCCAATCCAGCAATCGAGTCCATCTCTCCTGCATTTCAGGTGGATTCTTTATCATCTGAGCCACCAGGAAATCCCTTAAATGTGACTTGCTATCTTCAAAATGACCTGGAATCTATATCTTACAAAAATATTTTAAAAGTGAATTTATGTATCATATACACACATATATGCAATGATTGTTGTAAAACAAGTTTCCATTAAAATATATGTAGACATTCAAATGAAGTATATTTTAAATTATCTTCTATTTAATAATATAAATTTTATAGTTTAAAAATAATTCTCTTTATTTTAGAGAACAGTCTTAGAATTTTTACCTTAAAAATCAGTTAATTTTTTTCTATTTCTTTTCTTAAATGTTAAATGGAGCTTCTGAATCAAAAGATTTATTTTTCTGTCAATAATTGACTTCCAGTTAAATTCAGAGCACAAAGCATCTGCATTGACTGTCACAGTATAAGATTTCCAGCAGTTTTGTCCTTTATATACTGCCTATCTCTTGTGGAAAAGCAATATACCACACTGAGAAGGAAGCCCTCTGGGTATAATGCTTATGTTTTTTTGAAGGCTATATATTCATTACTTATGTAACATTATAATATTTTCTATTCTTTATAACAATTAGCCATCTTAGAATTAAATATCATTAACTTAAAAAATATATATATCTTATTTTAAGATTATGTGCCTCTAATGGAATTTACTAGCAAGAGGAGAAGGGGGCAATAGAGGATGAGATAGTTGAATGCATCACCGACTCAATAAACATGACTTTGAACAAACTCTGAGATATAGTGAAGGACAGAGAAGTCTGGCATGCTGCAGTTCATGGGATCATAAAGAGTTGGACACAGCTTAGCAACTGAGCAACAACAACTAGTTCATTATGGGATTCCCAGGTGGCTTGGTGATAAAGAATCTACCTGCCAGTGTAGGAGACACAGGGAGACATGGGTTTGATTATTGAGTCAGGAAGATACCCCTAGAGGTGATATAGCAATCCACTCCATTATTCTTGCCTAAGAAATCCCATGGGCAGAGGAGCCTGGTGGGCCACAATCCATGGGGTTGCATAAAGTTGGATGGGACTAAGAAACTGAGTACAGACATACAGTAGTTCATTATACAATTGTAATAAGTGATATTTCAGAAAGGAAGATAATATAACACTCACATAATAGTGATCTAATGATAAAATTACCTTCCAATAAAAAATTCTTTCTTTAAATTTCAAGTTTTTACAGGATATAAATAGCAAAAAATTTTAAAGCTTTCTAGTATAATTAATCCACTCAGAATGTTATCTTTTAACTAAAATTATTAAAGAAATATTCAGCTGCCAGGTGGCTCAGTGGTAAAGAATCCACCTGTCAATGCAGGAAATACAAGAGATATGGGTTCCATCCTTGGGTCGGGAAGATATGCTGGAGGAGAAAATGGCAACCCACTCCAATTTTCTTGCAGGGAAATTCCCATGGAGAAAGGAGCCTGGCAGGCTACAATCCATAGCATCACAAAGAGTGGACAAGACTGAGTGACTGAGCACACACACGTTGCAAAAAAATCAATTCAAAATAGCTGATATGAGTGAAACAAAAATAATAGGCATGTATAGGATTTTAAACTTTATAACTACAAATACTAGTTAACATATAAATCATGAACAACTTTCATATGTCTTGAAATTTAATTGTGTGTAAATGAATGGCAACCCACTCCAGTGTTCTTGCCTGGAGAATCCCAGGGACAGAAGAGCCTGGTAGGCTTCCGTCTATGGGGTCGCACAGAGTCAGACACGACTGAAGTGACTTAGCAGCAAATGAATAGGCAGAGTAAAATACTGGCACACCTTTTAACTTTTACTCACAATCAAGAAGCTGGAGCTTAAGTAATAAATTAAAAATAACTCTTGCTAACTTCATATTCCTAGACTGTTAATTTAAAGATGTAGACTAGACTCAAGAAGTAGAAAAAACACAAGTTGACATATAGAATATGTAGATAGATTTTATCTAGGAGGGATGAATGTCTAACAGTGCTTTAAAAACACATTGATATAGTATTTAAATACTTCAAGAGGGTCTGATTAATATATCACAAATTTCACATGAAAATACACTTAGTAGTTTTAAGAAAAAATACATTTCTCAATTAGAAAATTTTGTTGAGTTTTTATAAAATAGAGATAGAAGGAATATTTCAGTTCATAGATCAGAGATTCATAGAGGTCAAAGTTATGTCATAAGAGACACATAAACACTTGTTTTTATTCTAACTCTAAATTAAGGAGAAGGGATATTAAACATTATTTAAAAGTAAACATTAATAAAAATTATGCCAGTTTTTATTGGTGTAATTTAGGAGAAAGCAACGAAGTTAAGAGAGAAAATAGAAACACAATATTGCATTCAATATGACCAAACAAAAGAGAATCTTTCAGTTTTTAATTTTAAATCAAGAAACAGTTTCTACAAACAAATGCAGCAGGTACCTCGTCTATGAAAACTCACAGAAGTAGAAAGAATGCGGGGGTCAGATTAGACCGGTATCAATGTCTGTTAGTTCTGAGCAACAGAAGTGTGTGGACGCAATGAAACTAATTGAACATTAGTCTAAGAATGTAAATAATGACTAGAACTTATTCACAAAGGACAACACGAGCAGTGAAATTCAGAGATAAGGCAGAATGTCTGCCAGACATCAAGCTGTTATTAGAAGTGGCAGACACACAGTGTGTGATTAAAGAAACCTCAATAGTTGAAATAATTTACCGTGTAAATGTCAGTTATCTGCATTTTCTTCCAGTCTGTTGGTAACGGTTTTTATCCTGACAAGGTCTTAGAAGTGGGGACCTCTAAAATTTACTGGATCTTAACAGTCAAGTAAACTAAAGATATAAGAAAGAAACTTAGACACTTGACACAAACAAGTGTAACCTTTCATAAATTGGCATTGCCACATTGTGCATTTTTTCCATTTATACTACTAAAACCTTTTAAGTCTGTGTCAGTTAAAATGACTGTCAACTTTGGTACAGTATCTATTCTCTTTTTTCACAATCCACATAAATCTGTTTTTCAGTGGCCTACAGGACAGAAGTTTATGACCAATAATTTCAATTATCTCAGAAAAAAATAAAAGGAAACAGATATTGGTCAAATGACTAAATCAAGGCCCTCAATGTAAATTACATATTTCAAAACTTTGAGGTGATGTTTTGAATCATAATTAGGGGTGAATGAATTCCTATAATCTATCAATCAAACACTATTTAAAAAATTAACTTCAAATCATATTCAAAACTTCAATGATTCAAAATAATATATAGTGCCAAAGTCATTCGTTTTGGTATAGATTAAAATTTTTCTCTAATTATAGTAGATTATGTCCATAAGTGTTTGAAGTACTCATTAAAGAAAAAATACACAAGTAAGTTAGCTAAAAGACAGCTTTTCTGCAGAGTCACAAAATTTCAAGCTTTGAGTTATCATTTCTATAAAAGTACACAACAGAATAGGAAGTAATCAGTTGTCATTTTACCTTACTTTCATGTTTAAGTAAATTATTCTTTGTGAGTAAAAAATGAATTAAAAAAAAAGATAAAAGGGGAGAAAAAGAAACAAAAATGTCTGGAAGCTTTGAAGGAATAGTCAAATTTTCAATTATACAATGCAACTTCCCTGATGGTTCAGACTGTAAATAATCTGTCTACAATGCAGGAGACCTGGGTTCAGTCCTTGGTTTGGGAAGATCCTCTTTCTTGGAGAAAGAAATGGCAGCCCACTCCTGTATTCTTGCCTGGAGAATCCCATGGACAGAGTAGCCTGGCAGGCTACAGTCCATGGGGTTGCAGAGTCAGACATGACTAAGCAACTAACACATACACACACACACACACACACACACACACACACACACAGCTTGTTAGGGAAGCATAGGAATTCTGAACACTTTTTCCGTGATTTAGTATTCAATAAAATAGACACTCATGCCTGAAACTTTGCAACCCCGTGGATAATAGCCCGTACCAAGCTCCTCTGTCCATGGGGTTTCAAGGCAACAGTACTGGAGTGGGTTGCCATTTCATTCTCCATGGAATCTTCCCAACCCTGGGATCAAACCCTGGTCTCTCACATTGTAGACAGACACTTTGTTGCCTGAGGTACCAGGGAAGTCATGGAAAAGAAATGCAAGAAAGCAAAATAGCCATCTGAGGAGGACTTAAAAATAGCTGTGAAAAGAAGAGAAGTGAAAAGCAAAGGAGAAAAGCAAAGATATAAGCATTTGAATGCAGGGTTCCAAAGAATAGCAAGAAGACATAAGGAAGCCTTCTTCAGAGATCAATGCAAAGAAATAGAGGAAAACGACAGAATGAGAAAGACTAGAGATCTCTTCAAGAAAATTAGAGATACCAAGGGAATATTTCATGCAAAGATGGGCTCGATAAAGGACAGAAATGGTCTGGACCTAACAGAAGCAGAAGATATTAAGAAGAGGTGTCAAGAATACACAGAAGAACTGTACAAAAAAGATCTTCATGACCACGATAATCACGATGGTGTGATTACTCACCTAGAGGCAGACATCCGGAATGTGAAGTCATGTGGGACTTAGAAAGCATCACTATGAACAAAGCTAGTGGAGGTGATGGAATTCCAGTTGAGCTATTTCAAATCCTGAAAGATGATGCTGTGAAAATGCTGTACTTTATATGTCAGCAAATTTGGAAAACTCAGTAGTGGCCACGGGACTGTAAAAGGTCAGTTTTCATTCCAATCCTAAACAAAGGCAATGCCAAAGAATGCTCAACCTACTGCATAANTCCCACCAACAGTATAAAAGGGTTCCCTTTTCTCCACACCCTCTCCAGCATTTAATGCTTGTAGACTTTTGGTACCTCATTGTGGTTTTGATTTGCATTTCTCTGATAATGAGTGATGTTGAGCATCTTTTTGTGTGTTTATTAGCCATCTGTATGTCTTCTTTGGAGAAATGTCTGTTTAGTTCTTTGGCTCATTTTTTCATTGGGTCGTTTGCTTTTCTGGAATTGAGCTGCAGGGGTTGCCTGTATATTTTTGAGATTAGTTGTTTGTCAGTTGCTTAATTTGCTATTATTTTCTCCCATTCTGAAGGCTGTCTTTTCACCTTGCTTATAGTTTCCTTTATTGTGCAGAAGTTTTTAATTTTAATTAGGACCCATTTATTTTTGCTTTTATTTCTAATATTCTAGGAGGTGGGTCATAGATGATCCTGCTGTGATATATGTCAGAAAATGTTTTGTCTATGTTCTCCTCTAGGAGTTTTATAGTTTCTGGTCTTACATTTAGATCTTTAATCCATTTTGAGTTTATTTTTGTGTATGGTGTTAGAAAGTGTTCTAGTTTCATTCTTTTACAAGTGGTTGACCAGTTTTCCCAGCACCACTTGTTAAAGAGATTGTCTTTAATCCATTGTATATTCTTGCCTCCTTTGTCGAAGATAAGGTGTCCATAGGTGCGTGGATTTATCTCTGGGCTTTCTATTTTGTTCCATTGATCTATATTTCTGTCTTTGTGCCAGTACCATACTGTCTTGATGACTGCAGCTTTGTAATAGAGCCTGAAGTCAGGCAGGTTGATTCCTCCAGTTCCATTCTTCTTTCTCAAGATGGCTTTGGCTATTCAAGGTTTTATGTGTTTCCATACAAATTGTGAAATTATTTGTTCTACCTCTGTGAAAAATAAGATAAGGATTGATTGAATAAGGATTGCATTGAATAAGGATTGCTTGATAAGGATTACATTGAATCTGTAGATTGCTTTGGGTAGTATACTCATTTTCACTATATTGATTATTCTGATCCATGAACACAATATATTTCTCCATCTATTACTGTCCTCTTTGATTTATTTTACCAGTGTCTTATTAGGTCTTTTGTTTCTTTAGGTAGATATATTCCTAAGTATTTTATTCTTTTCAAAGCAATGGTGAATGGAATTGTTTCCTTAATTTCTTTCTATGTTCTCATTATTAGTATATAGGAATGCAAGGGATTTCTGTGTGTTAATTTTATATCCTGCAACTTCACTATATTCATTGATTAGACAGAGCACCAACTTTGAAAGCCTTTCTTCATGCACTGAACTTTCACTGGTGATCTATTTTATACAGGGTAATACACATGTTTCAATGCTATTCTCACATATTGTCCCACCCTTGTCTTCTCCCATGTAGTCCAAAAGTCTTCTGTACATCTATGTCTCTTTTGCTGTCTTGCCTATAGGGTCATCATTACTTTCTTTCTAAATTCCATATATATGCACTAATATATGGTATTGATGTTTCTCTTTTTAGTTTACTTCACTCTGTAAAATAGGATCCAACTTCTTCCACATCATTAGAACTGACTCAAATGTATTCTTTTTTATAGCTGAGCAATATTTCATTGTGTATATGTACCACAACTTTGTTATCTATCCATCTGCCAATGGACGTCTAGGTTGCTTCCATGTCCTAGCTATTGTAAACAGTGCTGCGATGAAACTCGGGGTACATTTGTCTCTTTCAGTTCTGGTTTTCTCAGTGTGTATGCCCAGCAGTGGGATTGCTGGGTTGTATGGCAGTTGACTCATTGGAAAAGACTCTGATGCTGGGAGGGATTGGGGGCAGGAGAAAAGGGGACGACAGAGGATGAGATGGCTGGATGGCATCACTGACTCGATGGACATAAGTCTGAGTGAACTCTGGGAGTTGGTGATGGGCAGGGAGGCCTGGCGTGCTGCGATTCATGAGGTCGCAAAGAGTCGGACATGACTGAGCGACTGAACTGAACTGAACTGATGGCAGTTCTATTTCCAGTTTTTTAAGGAATCTCCACAGTGTTCTCCATGGTGGCTGTACTAGTTTGCACTCCCACCAACAGTGTAAGAGGGTTCCCTTTTCTCCACACCCTCTCCAGCACTTATTGGTTGTAGACTTTTTGATGACTGTCATTCTGATCAGCATGAGATGGTACCGCATTGTGTTTTGATTTGCATTTCTCTGATAATGAGTGATACTGAGCATCTTTTCATGTGTTTGTTAGCCATCTGTATGTCTTCTCTGGAGAAATGTTCTCTCTTCTCTGGAGAACAGTTGTTTGGCCAATTTTTTGATTGGTAGTGACCCATTCTTAAATGTAAACAATCAGGGACTACTTGACTCCTGAGGGAAAAAAAAAAATAACCTAAAATTGTATTTACCAGTACCTCTATATCCCAATGGAGAAGGAAATGGCAACCCACTCCAGTGTTCTTGCCTGGAAAATCCCAGGGACGGGGAGCCTGATTGGCTGCCGTCTCTGGGGGTCACACAGAGTTGGACACGACTGAAGCGACTTAGCAGCAGCAGCAGCTATATCCCAATATTTCTATTAGTTTGTAGTGTTCTTTTTGTGTAATGTCTGCTGGGTTTTGTTGCCATAGCAATTCTTACAAACTCATTTCTCTCATTCTTTGTATTGATAATTTTTTGTCTTCCATCATTTTTTCCTGACCATCCTACTCAGAAGTTAAATGATTTCACTGATCTCAAAAAAATCACTTTGTTTTCATTTATCTATTATTTTTCTAACTTTATTTTTTTAAAGTGATCTTTATTATTTTTTCATTTTCTATTCAATTTACATTTAATTTACTTTTCTTTTGCTGTTTTTTTGTGAAAGCTGAGGTCACTGATGTGAGACTTCTTTTCTCATATAGGCATTTAATGCTACAAGCTTTCTAATAACTACTGCTTTAGAGGAATTCCACAAAATCTAATGCCTTTTCATTAATATTCAATTCAAAGTACTTTATAAATAAATTTTCTTTTAATTTCTTTTTTGACACATGGGCTACATCAAAGTACGTTATTTAGTGATCAAATATTAAAAAAAATGTTCAGACATCTTGCTGTTATTTAAATTTAATTTAATTTCCATTTATCAGAGGACATAATTTGTATTGCTTATATTCTTTTAAATGTATATTTAAATATTTTATGAGCCAGAATATTTTATATCTCGATAAATTAGATGCCCTATGTGCACTTTAAAAACATGCCCATTCTTCTGTTGTTCAGTAGAGTATCCTATAAATGACAATCAGTCAAGTGAATTGATTGTTATTCAAGTCTCCTACAATATATACTATGATTTTCTCTCCACTGTTCTACCAATTGCAATAGAAGAGTTTTGAAAGTTTTGATTATGTGTATGGAATTTTATATTTCTCCTTTATCATTATAAAATGAATTTTATCTATCTAATAATATACTTTACTCTGTAATTTACTTTGCTGTTAATCTAGAATTTCAGTTTTCTTTTGATTAGTCTTAATAAGGTATATCTTTTACCATCTTTTTACTTTTGACCTATTTGTATCTTTTATTTCAAATGAATTTCTTATAGGTATCATATAGCTGGGTCTTGTTCTTTTTGTCTAATTTTTCTTTAGGCCATTTCCACAGAATGTAAATTATTATTGATCTCTAATTTTAGTTTTTGTTTCCCATATATCTCATCTATTCTTTGTCCCTTTTTCCTCTATCTGATTTCTTTTCTTCAGTTATATTTTATGATTGTCTTTTGTCCATTTATTATCTATTACTCTTCATTATTTTAGTGATTACATTAGGATTTAAAGTATAAATTTTAAACTTTTTGCAATCTTCAAATGATATTGTGTTAATTCATATCAGTGTTAAGACTGTCATAATAGTATATTTACTTTTCTCTTGGTTTTTGTACTATGGTCATTCATTTTATTCTGTTATAAATCTCTCTGTTTTTGTGCTGCTGCTGCTAAGTCGCTTCAGTCGTGTCCGACTCTGTGCGACCCCATAGACGGCAGCCCACCAGGCTCCCCCGTCCCTGGGATTCTCCAGGCAAGAACACTGGAGTGGGTTGCCATTTCCTTCTCCAATGTTTTTGTGCTATGGGTGTTCTTACTTTATTTTATATTAAAATTATTTTCATTAAAGACAGATTTGTAATTTTTTATTTAAAAAACTAGAAATTCTTACATTTATATCGTACATAGTTATGTAAGATATGTATTTCTTATGTATTAATTCATATTTCTGCCTGATACCATTTTTCTTCTACCTGGAGGAGATTCTTTAACATTTTGTATGAAATTCTACTAATGATAAATATTTTTAGCTATTATGTGCCTCAAAAATTCTTCACTCATCCTTTATGTTTTTTTAGGTATAATCCTTCAAGGAAATAATGAAGATATTGCATCCTTGAATCAAAGATATAATGCTAAAAAAAGAAAACAAAAACAGCTCCTGAAAATTAATATGACAGCAGAAACTTTAACATGTTATAGAAAGATTGGAAGATTAACATGAGGAAATTTCCCAGAAAGATCTAAATTTCAGAAGACTATAGTCTTACTTCAAACTAAAGTAAGAAAATTAGAGAGTCAGTCTAAGAGCTCCAAACTTGTCTAATTAAAATTTCAGAAAGAGAAAAAAAAAAAAAAAAAGATGAAGGGAAGAAATTATCAAAGATAATGTTTGGTTTACATTGAATGGATCCATTGAGTGCTTATGGTAGTAGATGAAAAAGTACCACACAAAAAGCAAGGAGCAATTTACAGAAATTTTGATATATTGGAGAAAACTAGTTTTCAAATAAAGGATCAGGAATCAGAATGTTATATGAGTATGAAACATTCATTCTGGGAGCTAGAGGACAGGGAATAATGCTTTTAAAATGCTGTGAAAAGTGAAAGCGAAATTGCTCAGTCCTGTCTGACTCTTTGAGACCCCATGGACTGTAGCTTACTACTGTCCTCCATCCATGGGACTTTCCAGGCAAGAGTACTGGAGTGGTTGCCATTTCCTTCTCCAGGGGATCTTCCCAATCCAGGGATCAAACCTGGTCTCCCTCATTGTAGGCACACACTTTACCATCTGAGCCACCAGGGAATTCCTTAAAGTGCTGTTCAGTTCAGTTCAGTTGCTCAGTCGTTTCTGACTCTTTGTGAACCCATGAATCACAGCACGCCAGGCCTCCCTGTCCATCACCATCGCCCGGAGTTCACTCAAACTCACGTCCATCAAGTCAGTGATGCCATCCACCCATCTCATCCTCTGTCGTCCCCTTTTCCTCCTGCCGCCAATCTCTCCCAGCCTCAGAGTCTTTTCCAATGAGTAAACTCTTCACATGAGGTGGTCAAAGTACTGGAGTTTCAGCTTTAGCATCATTCCTTCCAAAGGACACCCATCTCCTTTATAATGTACCTAGCTAAATTATCAATCTGATATGAACACAGAATAAAGTAGGAGTCAGCATAATTTTTATTTTTATTTTTGGTAGAAATGCATGGTGCTGTTGTCAACAACATAAAGAGAATTTTTACGGGAAGAAACTAGAAATGTCTGATTTTACTGAGAAGTCAAAGGAAAAGGAAACAAAAAATGTTAAATTGATTTTAGCATATGCTTACCTGGAAAGCTTTTTATTTCTCCACCTATATCAAGTGATAACTTACTAAGTATTATTGGCTATCATTTTTCCTTTTAGTAGTTTGAATATGACATGCTAATCCTTTCTGGGCTGTAAAGATTCTGCAAAAATCCTTTGATAGTCTTATGTTCTCTTGTATGCAAATAGTTTTTGTTTTATCTTGCTGCTTTTAAGAGTCTGTCTCTAACTTTTGACATTTTAATTATAATGTGTTGGTGTAGGTCTCTTGAATTTGTCTTGTTTGAGAGTCTATGTGATTCCTGGACTCAGATGTCTATTTCTTAATCAGGTTAGGAAAGTTTTAAGTTATCATTTCTTCAAACAAAGTTTTCGTCCCTTTTTCTTTCTGTCTTATGGGACTTCATATAACGCTAATGTTGGTGCATTGAATATTGTCTCAGAGGTCCCTTAAACTCTTCTCATTTCTTTAAATTCCTTTTACTTTCTGTTATTTATGCTGCTGCTGCTAAGTCACTTTGGTCGTGCCCGACTCTGTGTGACCCCATAGATGGCAGTCCATTAGGCTACTCTGTCCCTGGGATTCTCCAGGCAAGAATACTGGAGTGGGTTGCCATTTCCTTCTCCAATGCATGAAAGTGAAAAGTGAAAGTGAAGTCACTCAGTCGTGCCCGACTCTTAGCCACCCCATGAACTGCAGCCTACCAGGGTTGTCCATCCATGGGATTTTCCAGGCAAGAGTACTGGAGTGGGTTGCCATATTTGGTGATTTTCCTTAACTGTCTTCCAAATTTCTTTTCTCTTATTTGCATCTTCTAATTTGTTGTTGATTATATATATATATATATGTATAGTTTCAGTTATTGTGTATATATATATAGTTTCAGTTATTATATTCTTCAATTCTTGTTTTTTAAAATATATTTTCTATACCTTCATTAAATTTCTCACCGAGTTCAGCTATTCTTCTCCTGAGTTCAATGGGCATATTTCTGACCATGTCTTACTCTTTGTCTGATAAGCTTCTTTGTTTTATTCAAGTTCTTTTTCTGAGGTTTTGTGTTTTGTTTGGAAAGTATTCCTTCATCTTCTCATTTTGCCTTTTTTTTTTTTTTCTGCTTGTTTTTATATATTAAGTATATATGGTATACCTGTGGTCTTTAAAAATTGGCCTTATGTAGAAGGTATCCCATGTTGAAGGTCAGGAAAGGGGGCGGTGAGGAGATACCCTTCATCCAAGGTAAGGAGCAGTGGCTGCGGTTTGCTGGAGCAGCCATGAAGAGATACCCAATGCCCAAGGTAACAAAAACCCAAGTAAGATGGTCAGGTTGCAAGAGGGAATCAGAGGGCAGTCACACTGAAACCATATGCACAGAAAATTAGTCAATCTAATCACACTAGGACCACAGCCTTGTCTAACTCAATGAAACTAAGCCATGCCCGTGGGGCAACCCAAGACGGGCAGGTCATGGTGGAGAGGTTTGACACAATGTGGTCCACTGGAGAAAGGAATGGCAAACCACTTCAGTATTCTTGCCTTGACAACCCCATGAACAGTATGAAAGGCAAAATGATAGGATACTGAAAGAGGAACTCCCCAGGTCAGTAGGTGCCCAACACATTACTGGAGATCAGTGGAGAAATAACTCCAGAAAGAATGAAGGGATGGAGTGAAAGCAAAAACAATATCCAGCTGTGGCTGTGACTGGTGATAGAAGCAAGGTCCGATGCTGTAAAGAGCAACATTGCATAGGAACCTGGAATGTCAGGGCCATGAATCAAGGCAAATTGGGAATGGTCAAACAAGAGATGGCAAGAGTGAATGTCAACATTCAAGGAATCAGCGAACTAAAATGGACCAGAATGGGTGAATTTAACTCAGATGACCATTATATCTACTACTGCAGACAGAAATCCCTCAGAAAAAATGGAGTAGCCATCATGGTCAACAAAAGAGTCCGAAATGCAGTAATTGGACGCAAACTCAAAAATGACAGAATGATCTCTGTTCGTTTCCAAGGCAAACTGTTCAGTATCACAGTAATCCAAGTCTATGCCCCAACCAGTAACACTGAAGAAGCTGAAGTTGAACGGTTCTATGAAGACTTACAAGACCTTTTAGAACTAACACTCAAAAAAGAATGCAAAAGCAGGAAGTCAAGAAACACCTGGAGTAACAGGCAAATTTGGCTTTGGAATATGGAATGAAGCAGGGCAAAGACTAATATGGTTTTGCCCAGAAAATGCACTGGTCATAGCAAACACCCTCTTCCAACAACACAAGNGGTGCCATGGGGGGGGGGGGGCTCCAAAATCACTGCAGATGGTGATTGCAGCCATGAAATTAAAAGACGCTTACTCCTTAGAAGAAAAGTTAATGACCAATCTAGATAGCATATTGAAAAGCAGATATATTACTTTGCCAGCAAAAGTCCATCTAGTCAAGGCTATGGTTTTCCAATGGTCATGTATGGTTGTGAGAGTTGGACTGTGAAGAAAGCTGAGCAACAAAGAATTGATGCTTTTGAACTGTGGTGTTGGAGAAGACTCTCGAGAGTCCCTTGGACTGCAGGAGATCCAACCAGTCCATTCTGAAGGAGATCAGCCCTGGGATTTCTTTGGAGAGAATGATACTGAAGCTCAAATTCCAGTACTTTGCCACCTCATGCGAAGAGTTGACTCATTGAAAAAGACTCTGATGCTGGGAGGGATTGGGGGTAGGAGGGGAAGGGGAAAACAGAAGATGAGATGGCTGGATGGTATTACTGACTTGATGGATGTGAGTTTGAGTGAACTCTGGGAGTTGGTGATGGACAGGGAGGCCTGGCGTGCTGCGTTTCATGGGGTCGCAGAGTCGAACACGACTGAGCGACTGAACTGAACTGAGTGTAATTTGTTGCAAAGACCAGAATAAGGATTCCTCCTTTTCTTTCTTGTAGTAGAATTTCATGCAATTTCAGTTCAGTTCAGTTCATTCCCTCAGTCGTGTATGATTCTGCGACCCCATTGGCTGCAGCACTCCACACTTCCCTGTCCAACACCAACTCCTGGAGTTTCCTCAGATTCATATCCGTTGAGACGGTGATGCCTTCCAACCACCTTAACCACTATTGTCCCCTTCTCCTGCCTTCAACCTTTCCCAGCATCAGGATCTTTTCCAGTGAGTCAGTTTTCCACATCATTCAGCTTTCTTTATAGTCCAAGTCTCACATCCATAACTGAGTACTGGAAAAACTGTAGCTTTAACTAGATGAACCTTTGTTGGCAAAGTAATGTCTCTGCTTTTTGATATGCTGTATAGTTTGGTTATAGCTTTTCTTCCAAGGAACAGGAGTCTTTTAATTTCATGGCAACAGTCGCCATTGGCAGTGACTTTGGAGCCCAAGAAAAAAGTCTGTCACTGTTTCCATTGCTTCCCCATCTTTAACATCAGTCCTTCCAATGAATATTTAGGACTGGTTTCCTTTATGAATGAGTGGTGTGATCTTCTTGCCGTCCAAGGGACTCTCAAGAGTCTTCTACAACACCACAGTTCGAAATCATCAAATCTTTATCACTCAGCTTTCTTTATAGTCCAACTCTCACATCCATAATGAATACTGGAAAAACCGTAGCTTTAACGAGATGAACCTTTGATGGCAAAGTAATGTCTCTGCTTTTTAATATGCTGTGTAGTTTGGTCATAGCTTTTATTCCAAGGAACAAGTCTTTTAATTTCATGGCAGCAGTCGCCACTGGCAGTGACTTTGGAGCCCAAGAAAAAAGTCTGTCACTGTTTCCATTGCTTCCCCATCTATTTGCAATGAAGTGATGGGACTGGATGCCATGATGTTAGTTTTCTGAATGTTGAGTTTTTATTTATTTATTGAAGGATAATTACTTTAAGGAATTTTGTTGTTTTCTGTCAAAACTCAGCATGAATCAGCCATAAGTATACATATATCCCCTCCCTGTTGAACCTCCCTCCTACACTCCCTCTGCATCCCACCCCTATGGTTTATACATAGCACTTGTTTGAGCTTCCTGAGTGAGTCATACAGCAAATTCCTGCTGGCTATATTACATATGGTAATGTAAGTTTCCATGTTACTCTTTCCATATATCTCACCCTCTCCTCCCCTCTCTCCACATCCATAAGTCTTTTCTCTATGTCTGTATCTCCATTGCTACCCTGTAAATAAATTCTTCAGAACCATTTTTCCAGATTCCATATATGTGCATTAGAATGCAATACTTACCTTTCTCTTTCTGACTCACATCACTTTGTATAACAGGTTCTAGGTTCATGCTCCTCATCAGAACTGACTCAAATATATTCCTTTTTATGGTTGAGTAATATTCCATTGTGTATATGTACCACCACTTCATTATCCATTTATCCATTTGTTCATGGGCATCTAGGTTGCTTCCATATTCTAACTATTGTCGAAATGAACAATGGGTTACATGTGTCCTTTTCAACTCTAGTTTCTTCAGGGTATATGCCTAAGAGTGGGGTTACTAGGTCATATGGTGGTTTTATTCGTAACTTTTTAAGGAATCTGCATACCGTCTTCTATAGTGGCTTTCTCCACAACCTCTCCAACATTTATTGTTTGTAGACTTTTTGATTATGCCATTCTGACCAATATGAGGTGATATCTCATTGTAGTTTTGACTTGTATTTCTCTAATAAGGAGCGATGAGCATCTTTTCATGTGTTTGTTATCCATCTGTATGTGTTCTTTGGAGAAATGTCTGTTTAGGACTTTTTCCCACTTTTTGATTGGGTTATTTGTTTTCCTGGTATTGGATTTTATGAGCTGCTTGTATATTTTGGAAATTAATCCTTTGTCAGTTGTTTCATTTGCTATTATTTTCTCCCATTCCAAGGGTTGTCTTTTCACCTTGCTTATAGTTCCCTTTGCTGTGCAAAAGCTTTTAACTTTAATCAGGTTCCATTTGTTTAATTTTGTTTTTACTTCCGTTACTCTAGAAGGTGGGTCATAGAGGTTCTTGCTTTGATTTATGTCATCGAGTGATCTGCCTAAATTATCCTCTAAGAGTTTTATAGTTTCTGGTCTTACATTTAGGTCTTTAATCCATTTTGAGTTTTTCTTTGTGTATAGTGTCAGGAAGTGTTCTAATTTCATTCTTTTACATGTAGCTGTCCAGTTTTCCCAGTACCATTTATTGAAGAGACAGTCTTTACCTCATTATACATTTTTGCCTTATTTGTAAAAAATAAGGTACCCATATCTCATCATGGGAAATAGATGGGTAAACAGTGGAAACACTGTCAGACTTTATTTTTCTGGACTTTAAAATCACTGCACATGGTGACTGCAGCCATGAAATTAAAAGACGCTTACTCCTTGGAAGAAAAGTTATCACCAACCTAGATAGCATATTCAAAAGCAGAGATATTACTTTGCCGACTAAGGTCCGTCTAGTCAAGGCTATGGTTTTTCCTGTGGTCATGTATGGATGTGAGAGTTGGACTGTGAAGAAGGCTGAGTGCCAAAGAATTGATGCTTTTGAACTGTGGTGTTGGAGAAGACTCTTGAGAGTCCCTTGGACTGCAAGGAGATCCAACCAGTCCATTCTGAAGGAGATCAACCCTGGGATTTCTTTGGAAGGAATGATGCTGATGCTGAATCTCTAGTTTCTTCAGGGTATATGCCTAAGAGTGGGGTTACTAGGTCATATGGTGGTTTTATTCGTAACTTTTTAAGGAATCTGCATACCGTCTTCTATAGTGGCTTTCTCCACAACCTCTCCAACATTTATTGTTTGTAGACTTTTTGATTATGGCCATTCTGACCAATATGAGGTGATATCTCATTGTAGTTTTGACTTGTATTTCTCTAATAAGGAGCGATGAGCATCTTTTCATGTGTTTGTTATCCATCTGTATGTGTTCTTTGGAGAAATGTCTGTTTAGGACTTTTTCCCACTTTTTGATTGGGTTATTTGTTTTCCTGGTATTGGATTTTATGAGCTGCTTGTATATTTTGGAAATTAATCCTTTGTCAGTTGTTTCATTTGCTATTATTTTCTCCCATTCCAAGGGTTGTCTTTTCACCTTGCTTATAGTTCCCTTTGCTGTGCAAAAGCTTTTAACTTTAATCAGGTTCCATTTGTTTAATTTTGTTTTTACTTCCGTTACTCTAGAAGGTGGGTCATAGAGGTTCTTGCTTTGATTTATGTCATCGAGTGATCTGCCTAAATTATCCTCTAAGAGTTTTATAGTTTCTGGTCTTACATTTAGGTCTTTAATCCATTTTGAGTTTTTCTTTGTGTATAGTGTCAGGAAGTGTTCTAATTTCATTCTTTTACATGTAGCTGTCCAGTTTTCCCAGTACCATTTATTGAAGAGACAGTCTTTACCTCATTATACATTTTTGCCTTATTTGTAAAAAATAAGGTACCCATATCTCATCATGGGAAATAGATGGGTAAACAGTGGAAACACTGTCAGACTTTATTTTTCTGGACTTTAAAATCACTGCACATGGTGACTGCAGCCATGAAATTAAAAGACGCTTACTCTTGGAAGAAAAGTTATCACCAACCTAGATAGCATATTCAAAAGCAGAGATATTACTTTGCCGACTAAGGTCCGTCTAGTCAAGGCTATGGTTTTTCCTGTGGTCATGTATGGATGTGAGAGTTGGACTGTGAAGAAGGCTGAGTGCCAAAGAATTGATGCTTTTGAACTGTGGTGTTGGAGAAGACTCTTGAGAGTCCCTTGGACTGCAAGGAGATCCAACCAGTCCATTCTGAAGGAGATCAACCCTGGGATTTCTTTGGAAGGAATGATGCTGATGCTGAAGCTGAAGTTCCAGTACTTTGGCCACCTCATGTAAAGAGTTGACTCATTGGAAAAGACTTTGAAGCTGGGAGGGATTGGGGGCAGGAGGCATCACTGACTCCATGAGTGTGGGTCTGGGTGAACTCCGGGAGTTGGTTATGGATAGGGAGGCCTGGAGTGCTGCAATTCATGTGGTCGCAAAGAGTCAGACATGACTGAGCGACTGAACTGAACTGAACTGATAGTGCATGGATTTGTTTCTGAGCTTTCTACCTTGTTCCATTGGTCTATATTTCTGTTTTTGTGCCAGTACCATACTGATGCAAGGATTCTTCAATATATGGAAATCAATCAATGTGATACACCATATTAACAAATTGAAATATAAAAAAACATATGATAATCTCAATGGATTAAGAAAAGGCCTTTGACAAAATTCAGCACCCATTTGTGATTAAAACTCTTCAAAAAATGGACATAGAGTCACAAGGGAAGCAGAGTCTCTGATATTCCCATTTCTTTAGAATTTTACAGTTTTTTGTGATCCACTCAGTAAAAATTTTTGGCCTAGTCAATAAAGCAGAAGTTTTTTTTGTTTTTGTTTTAATTCTCTTGCTTTTTTTGATGATCCAACAAATTTGGCAATTTGATCTCTGGTTCCTCTGCCTTTTCTAAATCCAACTTGAACATCTGGAATTTCATGGTTCATGCAGTTTTGAAGCCTGGCTTGGAGAATCTTGAGCATTATTTTGCTAACATGGAGATGATCACAATTGTGCAGTAGGTTGAACATTCTTTGGCATTGCCATTCCTGGAGATTGGAATGAAAACTGATCTTTTCAGTTCTGTGGCCACTGCTGAGTTTTCCAAATTTGCTGGCATATTGAGTGCAACACTTTAGCAGCATAATCTTTCAGGATTTGAAATAGCTCAACTGAAATTCCCTCATCTCCACTAGCTTTGTTTGTACTGATGCTTCCTAAGGCCCATTTGACTTCGCATTTCAAGATGTCTGGCTCTAGGTGAGTGATAACACCATTGTGATTATCTGGGTCATGAAGATCATTTTTGTATAGCTTTTCTGTGTATCTTTGTCACCTCTTCTTAATATCTTCTGCTTCTGTTGGGTCCATATGATTTCTGTCCTTTATTGTGCCCATATTTGCATGAAATATTCCCTTGGAATCTTGAATTTTCTTGAAAATATCTCTAGTCTTTCCCATTCTATTATTTTCCTCTATTTCTTTGCATTGATCACTGAGGAAGACTTTCTTATCTCTCCCTGCTATTCTTTGTAACTCTGCACTCAAATGGGTATATCTTTCCTTTGATCCTTTGCTTCTCTTCTTTTCCCAGCTATTTGTAAGACCTCCTTAGACAAACATTTTGCCTTTTTGCATTTCTTTTTCTTGGGGATGGTCTTGATCACTGCGTCCTGTACAATGTCATGAACCTCCAACCATAGTTCTTTAGGCACTCTGTCTATTAGATCTAAGCCCTTGACTCTATTTGTCACATCTACTGTATAGTCATAAGGGATTTGATTTAGGTCATATCTGAATGATCTAGTGGTTTTCCCTCTTTTATTCAATGTTAAGTCTAAAATTTGCTTAAAGAAGTTCATTATTGGAGCCACAGCCAGCCCTTACTCTTGTTTTTGCTGACTGTATAATGTGTCTCCATCTTTGGCTGCAAAGAATATAAAGAATCTGATTTCAGTATTGACCATCTGGTGATGTCCAACCGTAGAGCCTTCTCTTGCATTGTTGGGGAAGGAGTTTGTACAACCTGTGCATTTTCTTGGCACAACATTGTTAGTCTTTTCCCTGCTTCATTTTGTACTCCAAGGTTGGATTTCCCTCTTACTCCAGGTATCTCTTGACTTCCTACTTTTGTATTCTTGTCTCCTATGTTGAAAAACACATCTTTTGGTGGTGTTAGTTCTAGAAGGTCTTGTAGGTCTTCATACAACCATTCAACTTTGGCTTATTCAGATTACTGGTTGGGGCATAGACTTGGATTACTGTGATATTGTATGGTTTGCCTTGGAAATGAACAGAGATCATTCTGTCATTTTTGAGATTTCACCCAAGAACTGAATTTCAGAATCTTTTGTTGATTATGAGGCCTACTCCATTTCTTCTAAGGTATTCTTGCCCATAGTAGTAGGTATAATGGGCAATTGAGTTTAATTCACCTATTTTAGCCCATTATATTTCACTGATTCCTAAAATGTTTACGTTCACTCTTGCTATCTCCTGTTTGACCACTTCCAATTTACATTGATTGGAATGTATGTATTACAATACATAGATGTTTTGTCCTCACAAATCTTGAGGTTGAAATTATGTAGAGTTCCTTCTTGTTCCTTAATGTTAATTTCAGAGCATTCCTTCCCTTTTTGATTATACATTTATACAAACATAGAGTGAGAAAAACAGCACAAAATAAAACACCACTGCTTTAGATCACATGCCATGGAATGTGCTGAACTTTTCCCTTACATTTTTTTTTTTTTAGTATACCAAACTCTTATCTCTATCAATTTTGGAAAATAGTAGGAACTGACTTGCAGATTTATTCGATATCCCAAATCATGTCATTATTCCCTGAAAATAACATGGGTATATCTATATGGATGGACATTGATATAGCCACCCATGCTGTATCCTGAACTGCATACCACCAATGATATTTCACTGTTCAGCGTAAACAGATTTCTATAAGTATGCTCTAGACTTACTGACTCTAGAAATATCACTTAAAAATTAGTAATTAAAACATCTCCTCAGGGTTTCCCTAGTGATCAGATGGTAAAGCATCTGCCTGCAATGTGGGAGACCTGGATTCGATCCCTGGGTCAGGAAGGTTCCCCTGGAGAAAGAAATGGCAACCCACTCCAATACTCTTGCCTGGAAAATTCCATGGATGGAAGAGCTTGGTAAGCTGCAGTCCACGGGATCGCAAAGAGTCAGACACCACTGAGCAACTTCACACACATTAAAAAAAAATATATATATATATCTCCTCAACCATTGTCTTTGAACCCACCATTCTCACGGCACTTTAATCATTAAATTTTCCTCTTCTTTTCATGTTTCTGCTGGTGTGGCAGAGATCGTCTGAGCCACAAATATGACAAATTTCCAAATAATTTAAACTGAATTTCATTATTTCCTTCTTCCATATTCTATAGAACAAAACAAAACAAAGCAGTTATTTGGACTCTCCTAACTTAAAATTCTCCACTGGTATCAATATATTTTGAATCTGAGAAAAGACATTTTTCTTTCTTACTTAGAATAATATGTCAATTAAAAAGCAGCTTGAACCAAAAAATTCAGTTGGGTTTTATAAAATTATGATTTAAGGTATTATAGACACAGGCATGCATACATATATATGCATGTGTGTGAATATATATATATGCATGTATATTAGTTCAGTTCAGTCACTCAGTCGTGTCCGACTCTTTGCGATCTAATGAACCGCAGATTCCAGGGCTTCCTGTCGATCACCGACTCCAGGAGTTCACTCAAACTCTTGTCCATTGAGTCGATGATGCCATCCAACTATTTCATCCTTTGTTGTCTTCTCCTCCTGCCTTCAATCTTTCCCAGCATCAGGGTCTTTCAAAAGAGTCAGCTCTTTGCATCAGGCAGTCAAAGTATTGGAATTTCACCTTCAACATCAGTCCATCCAGTGAACATCCAGGACTGATCACCTTTAGGATGGACTGGTTGAATCTCATTGCTGTCTAAGGGACTCTCAAGAGTCTTCTCCAACACCAGATTTTAAAGCATCAATTATTTGGCTCTCACCTTTCTTATAGTCCAACTCTCACATCTATACATGACTACTGGAAAAACCATAGCCTTGATTAGACAGACCTTTGTTGAAAAAGTAATGTCTCTGCTTTTGAATATGCTGTCTAGATTGGTCACAACTTTCTTTCCAAGGATTAAGCATCTTTTAATTCCATAACTGCAATCACCATCTGCAGTGATTTTGGACCCTCAGAAAATAAAGTCTGACACTGTTTCCACTGTTTCCCCATCTATTTGCCCTGAAGTGATGGGACCGGATGACATGACCTTAGTTTTCTGAATGTTGAGCTTTAAGTCAATGTTTTCACTCTCCTCTTTCACTTTCATCAAGAGGCTCTTTAGTTCTTCTTCACATTCTGCCATAAGGGTAGTGTCATCTGCATATCTGAGGTTATTGATATTTCTCCTGGCAATCTTGATTCCAGCTTGTGCTTCTTCCAGTCCAGCGTTTCTCATAATATACTCTGCATATAAGTTAAATAAGGATGACAATATACAGCCTTGACATACTCCTTTTCCTATTTGGAAGTAGTCTGTTGTTCCATTTCTAGTTCTAACTGTTTCTTCCTGGCCTGCATACAGGTTTCTCAAGAGGCAGGTCAGGTGGTCTGATATTCCCATCTCTTTCAGAATTTTCCACAGTTTATTGTGATCCACACAATCAAAGACTTTGGCATAGTCAATAAAACAGAAATAGATGTTTTTCTGGAACACTCTTCCTTTTTGATGATCCAACATATGTTGGCAATTTGCTCTCTGGTTCCTCTGCCTTTTCTAAAACCAGTTTGATCATCTGGAAGTTCACAGTTCACATATTGCTGAACCCTGGCTTGGATAATTTTGAGCATTACTTTACTAGTGTGTGAGATGAGTGTAATTGTGCAGCAGTTGGACATTCTTAGAGATTGGCATCAAAACTGACCTTTTCCAGTCCTGTGGCCACTGCTGAGTTTTCTAAATTTGCTGACATGTTGAGTGCAGCACTTTCACAGCATTATCCATCTTTTAGAATTTGAAATAGTCAGCTGTAATTTCTTCACTTCCACTAGCTTTGTTCATAGTGATCCTTCCTAAGGCCCACTTGACTTCACATTCTAGGATGTCTGGCCCTGGGTGAGTTATCACATCATCTTGATTGTCTGGTTCATGAAGTTAGTTTTTGTCCATGTTTTCTGTGTATTCTTGACATGTCTTCTTAATATCTTCTGCTTCTCTTAGGTCCATACCATTTCTGTCCTTTACTGAGCCCATCTTTGCATTAAATGTTTCCTTGGTATCTCTAATTTTCTTGAAGACATCTCTATTCTTTCCTATTCATACTAATTTAAATTATTATAAAAAGTATACCTAAATAGAAAAGAAAATTCTAGAGTGGTACCAACTGTTAACTTATTTGATACTACAATATATAGTGCAGTAAACAGAACAAGATGGATCATTAAATTACATATTAAATAATTATTTCCAGTTAGACTTCAGAAACATTAAGCAAAGAAATCAACTGCCTTTTAGTTAAAATTGTTGAGTATATGATGTGAAAAAATTAATATTTCAAATGAAGAGCTCCTTAAGTAAACATGATCAGTCAATGATTTTTGTTTGTTTTCTGGAAATATTTTGTTTTACTGCTTCATAATATAAGTCATTTAATTATGATGTTTTATGGTTAATGTCCCTTCCCGATTTTTTCCTCTGTAGCCAATTCTCTCATTCACATGCATAATTACACATTGAAAAATTCTAAACCATAGCAAGTTTAAGATTCTTAGACTATACATCTGAGTTTTAAAAAATACTCTAGATTGACCAATTTGTCAAACAGCCACCACTACTTTCCCATTTTCAGATCTCAGCAAAAACATATGCAAATAAGAAATCATCCATTTTCATGAGTAAATAGCAAATGCAATGTAATCTCTTAGTTTCACTACTCCACCTCCTCATCATCATCTCAGTGTTATCCTTAAGTATTTCAAAGTTTGAAAAATAAATTTATTTTGCATCATAGAACTTGCATCACAGAAAAATACTTAAAGTCTGGAGAGAATAGAAATGAGCCACAGTCAGTGCCAAAGCTGGTCTGTAAGGATTGTTTTCAGATTTCACTGCCTATCATTCTCCATTTTTAAAGATTGTTTTTATTTTTAAATTGAGACACTGTCTCCAGAAGTTACTATTGAAAGTCACAGATGACACCTAGACACTAGATAATGTTTTAAAATATATATTGATTTAATATATTTAAGACATTAGAATCCATATGTATAAATAAAACCTGCTATTCTAGACAGAAGTTTTCAAATCTTCAAATAATAAATATGTTCATTACTTCATTCTTTAACTAAACAAAGTTTTGAATAGGTTTACATGCTTGCCCCTATTCTACCCTGTGGTGACACCAAAATAAACAAGTCATGAATTCTGCCTTCCAGAAGCTGACAATCTGGAGAGAGAGATGGACAAGAGATAAATATTTATGACACTAATAATAATCATAACAAAAGAAGCTTGAATGCTTTCCTTGAGTCAGTTATGGTTCGCTTTGTTTTTATAACAGTCCTTTAACATAGGTTCAATTCTCATTCTCATATATTGGAAAATGAAATTGAAGCAGAGATTTATCTAGCCTAAGTGTCCTGGTGGCTCAGAGGTTAAAGCGTCTGCCTGGAATAGAGGAGACCTGGGTTTGATCCCTGGGTCAGGAAGATCCCCTGGAGAAGGAAATGGCAACCCACTCCAGTACTCTTGCCTGGAGAATCCCATGGAGGGAGCAGCCTGGTAGGCTACAGTCCATGTCCATGGGGTCGCAAAGAGTCGGACACGACTGAGCGACTTCACTCATTCAAGAGGTCACAAAGAGTCGGACACGGCTGAGCGACTGACCTGACTGAACTGAAGCTGTACAATGGAGAAGGCAATGGCCACCCACTCCAGTATTGTTGCCTGGAAAATCCCATGGATGGAGGAGCCTAGTAGGCTGCAGTCCGTGGAGTCGATAAGAGTTGAACACAACTGAGAGATTTCACTTTCACTTTTCACTTTCATGCATTGGAGAAGAAATGGCAAACACTCCAGTGTGCTTGCCTGGAGAATCCCAAGGACAGAGGAGCCTGGTGGGATACCATCTGTGGTGTTGCACAGAGTTGCACACGACTGAAGCGACTTAGCAGCAGCAGCAGCAGAGACTTAAGAAAGGAAAGAGAGTGGGAAAAGGGCTCCCAAATTGTAGAAACACTCTGAGGGATGCTGTTATAGAGAATATCAAGTGGTTCAGAATTCTAGAGGATAAAAGTAGAGAAATGGAATGGAGGGATAAGAAAAGGGAAAGTTCTGCAGAAGCAGATCTCAGAGGTTCAATCTGCCAAATCAAACAGATCATATTCCACCTTGAAGAAAACATGGAGCCCTGAAGTGTGTGTTTTTATTATTTTTCCAAGGGCTGACACTGCAACATCAGTATTTTAGATGTTCAGCCTGGCATTTTTGGTGAGATATTTTGAGGTCAAGATGAGAAAATAAAAGAAAACCTTTTGTATATTGCTGTGGTTCAGTTCAGTTCAGTTCAGTTCAGTTGCTCAGTCGTGTCCGACTCTGGGAACCCATGAATCGCAGCACTCAAGGCCTCCCTGTACATCACCAACTTCCGGAGTTCACTCAGACTCACATCCATCGAATCAGTGATGCCATCCAGCCATCTCATCCTCTGTCATCCCCTTCTCTCCTGCCCCCAATCCCTCCTAGCACCAGGGTCTTTTCCAATGAGTCAACTCTTTGCATGAGGTGGCCAAAGTACTGGAGTTTCAGCTTTAGCATCATTCCTTCCAAAGAAATCCCAGGGTTGATCTCCTTCAGAATGGACTGGTTGGGTCTCCTTGCAGTCCAAGGGACTCTCAAGGGTCTTCTCCAACACCACAGTTCAAAAACATCAATTCTTTGGCACTCAGCCTTCTTCACAGTCCAACTCTCACATCCAACATGACAACAGGAAAAACCATAGCCTTGACTAGACAGACCTTAGTTGGCAAAGTAATGTCTCTGCTTTTGAATATGCTATCTAGGTTGGTGATAACTTTTCTTCCAATGAGTACTTTTAATTTCATGGCTGCAGTCACCATCTTCAGTGATTTTGGAGCCCAAAAATATAAAGTCTGACACTGTTTCCGCTGTTTCCCCATCTATTTCCCATGAAGTGATGGCATGATCTTCATTTTCTGAATGTTCAGTTTTAAGCCAACTTTTTCACTCTCCACTAGCAGTATTTAATTGTAATACAACATGAATGTGGGAGTTGGTAACATAATATATTGAAAAAGGTGAAATATAGATACATTTGTAGGTATAAATTGGAAAATTTAACTGAAAATGTGTTCTCGTGCTCAGAGACTAGTCCTTAAGGATAACTTCTAAGATTTTTTCCCATGAGTCTTTACTAAATCTTCCAAGCGAAATTAAGGCTAAAAGAGAGGTATGTAATATGGAGTTATGGGAAGGAAAAATAGTTCCTTCTGAGATGGAAAATAATGAAAATACTGGCTATTAAGGAAAAGAATAAATTACATGTAGGAATAAATGGTGATATTGTGGGCAAAGAGAATGCCATATTGAAGCAGGCTAAAAGAAAACTTCTTTATTCAGGGAATAGTAAGTAAACAAGGTTGAAGTAATGGAAAATAGAAATGAGGTTGTGGGTATATTTCTGTAAAGATACTTTGAGTGAAAGTAATGAAGATTTACATATCTATTTAGGAAATATTTATATTTAGTTGTTTTTTTTTTCCCCACAAACTGTGTCTTTTCTAGTAACTAATGGTTTATCTTTGGAAATGTATAACTTTTCAGTTCAGCCGCTCGGTTGTGTCTGACTCTTTGAGACCCCATGAACCATAGCACACCAGGCCTCCCTGTCCATCACTAACTCCCAGAGTTCATCCAAACCCATGCCCATTAACCTTTAAGCCTAACTATAACATGAAAGTAGTAATTTAAAGTTTCTCAGAAAGGATAGAATTTAAAGATAAGAAGAGTATTATTTGCATTCTATGTGGCAAGCTTCATATTTACTACTGATGTAATAAAATATTGAATAATAAAGAACAGGTAAATCAAGAAAATTAGGGCATAGTCTATAAACATGTAAGCAGATTTTTGTTTATATACATCTATATCTATAGGTATAAAAGCACAGTTTTTGATAGAAATATGTAATGCACACACTGAAGGACAAAATAACAAAATAAAAACAGCCTTCAGAGTTTGGCAACCAGGGAACCTACTGGGACACATTGTTAACTAATTGCCTCACTAGGAATGTGACACTGAAATTGAACAGTGGAGAATAAGAAGGTTTCAGTCACATGAAGAGTAGAGAGAAAAGTACTTTTAAGAAGCCATAAAAGCACATGCAAAAGCACTAAGGTAGGACAGAGTTTGCTTGTAGGATAGCAAGCAGTCTAGATTGCAGCCTAGATTGCAGCACTAGACAAGTTTGAATAAATGGGCAGGGGAGAGATGATGCAAAAATCTACATTTTATGCAATGATCAAATTTATGACATAAGAAATGAAAGAAATAAGTCTCCCAGAAATAATTTCTCAGATTTGGAAAGAGTAAAATACTGAATAAGGATATCTATAGATGTAAAAGACCTAAGAAATATAGCCATATTATGAAAGTGCTCAAAGAAGTAATTTTCATCGTGGGCCATACTTTTTACCTTTGAAAGTATTATCCTTTATACTTAATTTTTTTTCTTTATTTTTAGGAATTTCATGTCACATTATGTCCTAAGGTGTGGCTGTTACCCACCACTGGCCTCTGGCAGGTAACATTTTAATGCATTGCTATAACAATTATTCTTGGCAGGAAAGTTTAAAAGCAATGAACTTCAGCTGAAAAAAGTGATGGAGATATATTATTTTCACTTCATGAAATTATTGAATGATACTTTTACTGAAACAATGGATGAATGAACATTATAGATATTGCCATTATTCTTCCAAAGTAATATTTTCTTAAAATATTGTTTTAAAGTTTCGATTGGCTCTGTTAAAATTGCCAAAAACTGCATTTCAAAATCAATATACAGTCATAATCTAAAATTTAATAATAATGTATTCTCTTCAACCAATTTCCTTTGCAAATTATGAGCTTTTTGCACTTTAAAACAGCTCTAATTAAATCTCACTTCAGTAATGTGTATTAGCTCTATGAATTTCTACTGCTGGTTATGACAGCTAAGGAATAATTTTAATTTCATAAAATAGTATAAATATAATGATTTCTGTATTTTATTGGAACTCCAGGCTTGAAAGACTCGTGAATTTTTCTTTAAATAAAATTACACTAAAATAATACTTTACATTTTAATGACACAATCTTAAATAAATATGATTATCATCAATAATGGTATTTTTTAAAAGA
Organism: Aepyceros melampus; assembly: GCA_006408695.1. Classification (NCBI taxonomy): domain Eukaryota; kingdom Metazoa; phylum Chordata; class Mammalia; order Artiodactyla; family Bovidae; genus Aepyceros; species Aepyceros melampus. The sequence goes on along the minus strand of SJXQ01001523.1, from coordinate 15,363 downwards.
CAATATATATCATATAGTTGAATATAATCAATGTGAAAGGCTTAAGACATATATGCCAGTTACTTTAAGTTTAATTCTAAATATGATGAGACAAAAAATTCTATCAAATAAGCACAATTTGAAGACAGTTAGCTAGCTTTATAAGAAAAGAAGCATGTTGTAGATTGGGATATTAACTATTCTCCTGTTATCCATATTTCATTCAATTATCAGCACTTTTAAAATTAGTATACTGGATACAAAAAGTTTTATGTTGGTTAAACCTGTTTTAATCAGCACAGCAAATATTAGAAATGGTTTTAAGGGTCAATTAAAACTATCCAGGGATTTGAATTAGCTAAAACATATAATAGAGTTTAAATATATTCTTCCTTCTAACTTTTAAGAACAGAATATAAAAATCTTCCCCAGATACACTTCCTGAACTTTTGGAAATAGTACTACACTGATCCTTTATCAAGTATCTTGTTTAAGAAGTTTTCAGATTCTTGCACTAAGAATTAGAATTCTAGCATTAAAGGATCCAATCTTGAGGAAATCACTCAACACAATGGAGTATTAGTCAGCCATTAAGAAGAATACATTTGAATCAGTTCTAATGACATGGATGAAACTGGAGCCGATTATACAGAGCAAAGTAAGCCAGAAAGAAAAACACCAATACAGTATACTAACACATATATATGGAATTTAGAAACATGGTAATGATAACCCTGTATGCGAGACAGCAAAAAGACACAGATGAATAGAACAGACTTTTGGACTCTGAGGGAGAGGGAAAAGGTGGGAGGATTTGGGAGAATGGCACTGAAACATATATACTATCATGTAAGAAATGAATCACCAGTCTATGTTCAATACAGGATACAGAATACTTGGGACTGGTGTACGGGGATGATCCAGAGAGTTGATATGGGGTGGGAGGTGGAGGCGGGGGTTCAGGATTGGGAACTCCTGTACACCCAAGACAGATTCATGTCAATGTATGGCAAAACCAATACAGTATTGTAAAGTAAAATAAAGTAAAAATAAAAATTAAAAAAAAAAAAAACGCTATTGGCAAAACAATAAATGTTAAAGTTCTCCTTTGACGTTATAATAAATTATTTGTAGCAATAATTAAAACTAAAGTGAATATCACCATGGACTGTCATTATTTAATGACAGTCCCCTGTGGTTCAGTAGGTAAAAAATCCACCTGCAACACGGGAGACACAGGAGACATGGGTTCAATCTCTGGGTGGGGAAGATACCCTGGAAGAGGGCATGGCAACCCACTTCAGTTTTCTTGCCTGGGAAATCTTATGGACAGAGGGGCCTGGAGGTCTACAGCCCATAGAGTTGCACAACAAAGCAACTCAGCATGCATACATATTGTTAAAGATAATTAGGATTTTAATGTAAAAGCCAGCAATTGAGTATTCAGGCATTACAAAAACACCTAATCTACCCTCAAACTTCTCTTCCTTACCTGTACAATTTTGCATTTAGCACAGGCCTTTCATTTTCTTTGTATTCTTATTCTCACTCCCCTTTTCAGTTAATATTCTCAAAGGAAATAATCAGTTGTATGCCTACAATAGCATGAGCCAAAATGTTGTAGGATGGAATGATTTAACTTACGTGCTAAACTTAAAAACTACAAATGATGTAAAAGAAACAACATAAAAATGAATTAAAAACCTAGCACACTGTTGTTCTTGCCACATATATAAATTTGAAAAAAAAAAAAAAAAAAACCAGCAAGACTAACCTGGCTGTTGGGATCAGAATAGCAGTTACCTTTCAGGCAGTAGGTTGTGAATGAAAGGTGAGCTCAGGGCCTTCTGGATTTCAGTTAATGTTCTGTTTATTGATTAGCTTGCTGGTTACCTGCATGAGCTGTGTGTGTGTGTGTGTGTGTGTGTGTGAAAATTTATTAATTTGCTTCCTTAGCATTTTGTTATACATGTTTATATTAATTAAAGGATTAAAATTGAGAGAACAAGATGAAGTTAGAAAATTAATTTCAGAAAATATAAGAATGATTTACAAAATATGGGAAAAGTAGAATTGTTTTCAGGATAACAAAATGGAAATCTTTAGGATAAATTAATGAGTGTTTGTGTGTGTATGCATGTGTGTGTGAGCTTGTACATGCACATGTATATGATAATGATCCCAAGTATTTCATCCAGCAATTAAAATTTTGCTTTTTATTTTATTTAGCTTTATCTTTCTTAATGAAACAATGTACAAATTTCTCTTATTTTCATCCTTAGTACCTCTTTATATATCTCTAACCACTTTTCCATACCCCATATCATTTCTCAAGTATGCTGTTACAAATGTATAGGAAATGTAATTGCCTGGGAATAGAAATGAGTCTAACCATTTCCTCTTTTCTACTGACTGATGTATTCTAAATATCCAAATCAAAATGACAACCACAAAATGAAATCTCATCACACTGCTAAAATATATTCAATCATACTTACAACTGTTAGCATAAAGTCATAGTCTTAATGCTAAATCACAGGTTTTTTCCCCATTTCACAAAACAATTTTCTTTCCCTGTTCTTGTAGCACTTTGTTTCAATGTCTAGAAATTATTGTTTTCCCAGTTGTTATTCTAAATTTCTTAATAAATGATTTCTTCAAGAATGGATATGTCCTTTTACTTTCCTTTCCTGTACTCTGCTGAGAGAAGCTCCCTGACCTTCTCACTTCAAAAGTCCTACTCATTCTTCATATAGGAACTCAGTCACTTCCTCAATGGATTATCTTCCTAACGTCCCGACTTTTGGACTGAAGCAGAGAGAAAGAACAGATCTTGATGATTTCTTCCCAATAATATTCTAATTTTATGTTCAGAAATCAGGGAAAAAATCAAAATTGCCTTTGGCTTCTCTTGGGGTAAACATTAATATGATTGATCTCAACATAGTATTAGTCATCAAAATGCAATGTCTCCTTTTAAATTTTTGAGCTGCAGTGATATTGTAAGCTTCTGGAAATTAATGATAAGTTATGGCTACTATGTAAGAATTCCAGAATATTTTGACTTTTTAATTCTTCAGTATATATTTTAATGACATTACCAAAGATCCTTTCAGTTAAATATACCCATCAATATTGTCTAAGTTGTTGCTGAATATTCCTTTCTCAAATATACCTGAAATTCTTTCTGAATTCATCAGACTTTACTAGGTTATGTTATATCAACATAAAAATCCAAATTCTAAGCAATAGTCACAACTAAAATTATTTTTTTCTCATATTATGCATTGGCTGTGTCTCTGGTTTATCTGTTTTCTTCATTTTGGGGATATATCTTAAAGATACAACTCATGTTGGGAACATGACATTTTTAGGGCTTGGATAAGAGAGCCATAGTCCTAATGACTTTTATATCTTTTACTTGGAAATGGAAAATATCACTTCTGTTGGATATGAGAATGGACTTTCCTGGTGGCTCGGATGGTAAAGAATCTGCCTGCCTTGCAGGTGATCCTGGTTTGATCCCTGGCTTAGGAAGATCCTTAGAGAAGGAAATGGCAACTGAGTCCAGTATTCTTACATCAATAATTCCATGGTTAGAGGAGCCTGGCAGGCTACAGTCTATGGGGTCATGAAGAATCAGATGCTACTGAGCTACTAAAACACACACAGATGGGAATACCAGACAACCTTACCTGCCTCCTGAGAAACCTGTATGCAGGTCAAGAAGCAAGAGTTATAACTTGGCATGGGATAATGGATTGGTTCAAAATTGGGAAATGAGTACATCAAGGCTGTATATTGCCAACCTGCTTATTTAGTGATATTCACAGTACATCATGTGAAATACCTGGCTGGTTGAAGCACAAGCTGGAATCAAGATTGTTGGAAGAAATATCAACAATCTCAGATATACAGATGATACCACCCAAATGCAGAAATCAAAGAGGAACAAAAGAGCCTCTTGATGAAGGTGAAAGAGGAGAGTGAAAAAGTTGGTTTTAAACTCAACATTCAGAAAGCAAAGATCATGGCATCTTGTCCCAACACTCCCTGGAAAACAAGTGGGGGGAAAGTGGGAATAGTGACAGACTTTGTTTTTCTGGGCTCCAAAACCACTATGGATGATGACTGCACCCATGAAATTAAAAGACACTTACTCCTTGGAAGAAAAGCTATGACAAAACTAGACAGAGTATTAAAAAGCAGAGATATAACTTTGCTGACAAAGTTCCATATAGTCAAAGCTACAGTTTTTCCAGTAGTAATATATGGATGTGCGAGTTGGACCATAAAGAAGGCTGAGAACGAAGAGAATGGCAACCCACTCCAGTATTCTTGCCTGGAAAATCCCGTGGACAGAGTAACTTGCATGGCTACAGTCCATGGGGTCGCAAAGAGTCAGACGTGACTGAGTACACACACAACAAGCAATGAAAAATTGATACTTTCAAACTGTGGTGCTGGAGAAGACTCTTGAGAGCCCCTTGGATAGCAAGGAGATCAAACTAGTCAATCCTAATGGAATTCAGCTCTGAATATTCATTGGAAGAACTGATGTTGAAGCTGAAGTTCCAATATTTTGGCCACTTGATGTGAACAGCTAACTTTTTGGGAAAAACCTTGATGGAGAGAAAGACTGAGGGCAGGAGGAGAAGGGGACTACAGAGGATGAGACAGTTGGATGGTATCACTGACTCAATGGACATGAGCTTGTGGAAATTTCAGGAGATAGTGAATGACAGGGAAGCCTGGTGAGTTGCATTCCATAGTGTCACACTGAGTTGGACATGACTGAGTGACTGAACAACATATGTCCTGGAGTAGGGCATGGCAACCTACCCTATCCTGACAGGCTACAGTCCTTGAGGTTGCAAAGAGTTGAACATGACTGAGTGACTAAGCAAAAGCCTCAATACTCCTCTATAGGAAGAGACAGGTGAGAGACACCATATAGGCCTGGTGTTAATTAGAGAGGAACAGAAAATGTATTGACAGAATAATATATTTTATTTCTCAAGCTTTGTATCTCTGATTTGACTCTGAGATGGCTGGAGGAGAAAATCACAATTCTCTTATCTTTTCATTCAATCATAACCTTTTTTTTTTTTTTTAAGTCACGCAGTCTTGCCCAACTCTTTGCGACCCCGTGGACAGTGGCCTGCACCAAGCTCCTCCGTCCATGGGATTTTCCAGGCAAGAGTACTGGAGTGGGTTGCAATTTCCTTCTCCAGGGAATCTTCCCAACCCAGGGATAGAACCCAGGTCTCCTGCATTGTAGACAGACGCTTTACCATCTGAGCCACCGGTTACTAGTCTTGAATTGATTGGTTGATTATTAGGTTTTTAAAGAGAGATACAAATTTACTCACATGCTAATGTTATTCCAAGGAAAACCATGACCACATAACCATCAAAAACGTTTATATTACTATCACAGGCCCATTGTAATTATTGAAATACCCTCTAGATTCTCCAGCAAAGAAATCTGCCAGCAAGATATTTCTATGGTTGTTGAAATTTCCCTCAATGAAAATATGCATCAAACTTTTGGCATTGATTGTCTTTTCTACATTATCTTTAAAATCACAATTATGGGTTATTTGAGCCTGGCAAATATGATATGTCGTTCCCAACTTCCCAAATATTTATATACGTTTCCCTTAACATGGGATTTGGCATCCTTTTAAAGAATCCACCTACTAATTCAAGAGATGCAGGAGATGAGAATTTCATCCTCAGGTGGGAAAGATCCCCTGGAAAAAGAAATGGAACCCCATTCCAGTATTCTTGCCTGAGAAATCCCAGGAATAGAAAAGCCTGGTAGATTAAAATCCATGGTTCACAAAGAATTTAATACCACTAGTGACTGAGCATGCTTACACCTACTTCTTATACAGGTGTGTTATAGTTTGATTCCTCTAGGTCTTGTGTATCAAGGAAGTGCCTGAGCTCTGGATTTGTCTTTCAGAGCTATGTATCATATAAGTACTAATATTTTTTGACATGAACTGAAAATTATTGAGAAACATTGTTCATGATTATGCCAAGGCATTTCTTTTATCTTTATTTTCTTAGACTCCTTGTATTAAAACCAGGTTTGGATTAACCAGTAGCAGTTTTACTTTGACAACCTACCATGTCAAAAGTCTGAGTGTGACTTCCAGATATCTCACTCCTGAAGAGGTTAGAAATATTGAATTTGTTTCACACTGCCACATAATACATCTATGTTTAGCTCTTGATTTAAGATAAGAAATCTAAAATGTGTGTTTGCATGTATTTGTTCTTAAGTTTTCTCTCACTTGGAAAACACTGTCACAGATCTCTCAAATTCTTCCTACAATGCACTCTGCAAAATTTTTCCTTAGTGAACACTTGGTTTCAAGTGATCATGGCAATAAGTTAAAATTTCTTTCACCCCTGTGTGCCATGGTCAGCTAATTTAACTTCTAAGCATCATAATAATATGCTTTTATAGCCTTCTGCCTTGTCTGAGCCATTTAATTATTTCTAAATCCCTATATTTTCCTACAGTTCTCTTGCCTGCAGTTCACTGTTTAATAGCAATCCATCTTCCAGGCAGGATTATGGATTATAAGTGATAAAAAGTGTTCTCAAATATTTTTTAAAAGCCTAGAGAGAATTAATTAAAGCATTTGAAAGTATGTTGAAAGGCCTTTTTGAAAATGAGGGTGGGGGAATGGAAAATGAACCAAGAAAATTCCAGAAATACAGGCAGTAGCAACTACAATAAAATCAGTCAGCTAAATAGGATCAGCGCCTCCACATGAAGTGGGGTTTCATGTATTTTCTGATCATGTGCTGAATTTAATTCACTTTCCTAACTTCCCTACATGGGGCTTAAGAAATACCCCAAATTAAATTCCTAAAGAGAAATATTGGATTCCAAGCCCATGTTACTTGCTCCTTGTCTAACATAGGATGAAGGAAAGAATGATCTAATGACTTGAGATTAATGAGATTAGTGACTAGAGAAAGCCTTAGATATATCTTACAAGAAAAGACACAAAGTAAGTAAAAAATAAGATGGGAAGAAGGATTTAATTCCCCAAAGCAAGAATATTAAATGTATGCAAAAAAGATTTTCAAACTATGATTCATTTAGTGTTTTGTTGTATAAAAGATGTGAAATTAATTGGAAATCATAGTTTTTTTAAGGAAAATGTTTAAAAATATTCAAGGATGAAATATTCATCTAAATTAAGGCCAAGTTTATATCTATTAGGATGAGAGTGCCATGCTAGAATAGATAGAGCAAATCTTTCTGAATGTGTCTTCTAAGGAGTGGTTATAATATAGGAAGGAGGAATTTTATTCTAAATTGTTTGTTTCATAATAGTAGAATTCAATTAGTTCCTGAAAGTGATTTGAATGTCTCTTTTGGGATTTGGTCATTATAGTAGCATATTTTGGGAGCATAAAACCAGGCCTAGTTCTTCCAGAGAAAGTAATTTAGACTTAAGTAGACTTAGGGTCCTGCTGCAGTCAACACCTTGCATAGATATGTTAGGTTTAAGCAGAAATTCCCTTTATCTTATATGACAAATCAATAGAAAGCTTATAACTATTTGGTTCTCCAAGATATTAAAACATTTTAATATGATTTTTGCAATCCACATTTCTCTGTTTTGTTTGTGGGGAAGATATTATGCACATAGAAAATGAGGAGTAGTTGCACATTTTTCAGTTCTGGAAGTTGGATTGTTATTGAAAAAATAATTCAAATGGAATCTATCCACTCTTAAATGCATTTTATGCTCCTAAATATGTTTCTGTTAACAATCCTAAAGTATGCAGACTGTTGAAAAATATTCTTCTGTATTCAATAACATGTAGACAAATTTCATTTGTCTTTCCTTTGACAAATGGAAGTCTCATTCTTAAGTACACTTGTTTCTTCAATTATTCTAAATTCACTTAAACAAATGCCCTTTATTAAGTAAGTTCTTATAATTTCAGAGATAGTGTACAATCCTATTGTCTTTTGTGGAGTTATATTAGTTAATGTCATCATTATTTTAAACAAATATTTTTTACTGATTCTATCATTATTTCTTATTTATATCACTATTACTCTAATATGCTTATAATATCAGTTTATAGACAAAACAAGAATGTGTAAATAAACAAACATGATAGCTGACTTTTTCACCATCTATATCCTTCATGAGCTGCTTTTGTTTAGATGTATAATTGTGTATGTGTGTGTATGAATGTGTATGCATTATGAATGTGTGTGTGTATTCCTATCTATGCACTAAGACAAGAGAGATATGAGTGTAAGGGACAAAATTCTTGTTTGAGAAATACAGCTCCTTACTAAAAACCTACTGGGGGTATTGTTGGGTCACATGATAGTTGTATTCCTAGTCTATTAAGGAACTTCCAAACTGTTCCCCATCAGTTTGGTTCAGCTCAGTCACTCAGTAGTGCCTGAATCTTTGGGATGCCATGGACTGTAGCACACCAGGCTTTCCTGTCCATCACCAGCTCCCAGATCTTGCTCAAATTCATGTCCACCATGTTGGTTGTGTCATCCAACCATCACATCCTCTATCATTCCCTTCTCTTCTTGTATTGAATCTTTCCCAATATCAGGGTTTTTCCAGTGAGTCAGTTCTTCACATCACGTGGCCAAAGTATTGGAGCTTCAGCTTCAGCAACAGTCCTTCCAATAAATATTCAGGACTGATTTCCTTTAGGATGGACTGGTTGGATGTCCTTGCAATCCAAGGGACTCTTAAAAGTCTTCCTCAATGCCACAGTTCAAAAGCATCAATTCTTTGGTGCTCAGCTTTCTTTACGGTCCCTTACATCCATACATGACTACTGGGAAAATCATAGCTTTGATTAAATGGATTTTGGCAGCAAAGTAATGTCTCTGCTTTTTAAAATGATGTCTAGGATCATGTCATCTGCAAACAGTGAGGGCTTTACTTCTTCTTTTCCAATCTGGATTCCTTTTATTTCTTTTTCTGCTCTGATTGCTGTGGCCAAAACTTCCAGAACTATGTTGAATAGTAGTGGTGAAAGTGGGCACCCTTGTCTTGTTCCTGACTTTAGGGGAAATGCTTTCAATTTTTCACCATTGAGGAGAATGTTTGCTGTGGGTTTGTCATATATAGCTTTTATTATGTTGAGGTATGTTCCTTCTATTCCTGCTTTCTGGAGAGTTTTTATCATAATGGATGTTGAATTTTGTCAAAGGCTTTCTCTGGATCTATTGAGATAATCATATGGCTTTTATTTTTTTAAATTTAAATTTTATTTTTTTACTTTACAATACTGTATTGGTTTTGCCATACATTAACATGAATCCACCACAGGTGTACATGAGTTCTCAACCTGAACCCCCCCTCCCACCACTCTCACCATATCATCTCTCTGGGTCATCCCAGTGCACCAGCCCCAAGCATCCTGTATCCTGTATCCAACCTAGACTAACAATTCATTTCTTACATGATAGTGTACATGTTTCAATGCCATTCTCCCAAATCATCCCACCCTATCCCTCTCCCATGGATTCAATTTGGTGATGTGATGAATTACATTGATTGATTTGCGGATGTTGAAGAATCCTTGCGTCCCTGGGATAAAGCTCACTTGGTCATGATGTATGATCTTTTTAATGTGTTGTAGGATTCTGATGGCTAGAATTTTGTTGAAGATTTTTGCATCTATGTTCATTAGTGCTATTGGCCTATAGTTTTCTTGTTTTGTGGTATCTTTGTCAGGTTTTGGTATTAGGGTGATGGTGGCTTCATAGAATGAGTTTGGAAGTTTACCTTCCTCTGCAATTTTCTTCCCTGGGATAAAGCCCACTTGGTCATGGTATATGATCTTTTTAATATGTTGTTGGATTCTGATTGCTAGAATTTTGTTAAGGATTTGTGCATCTATGTTCATCAGTGATATTGGCCTGTAGTTTTCCTTTTTTGTGGCGTCTTTGTCAGGTTTCGGTATTAGGGTGATGGTGGACTCATAGAATGAGTTTAGAAGTTTACCTTTCTCTGCAATTTTCTGGAAGAGTTTGAGTAGGGTAGGTGTTAGCTCTTCTCGAAATTTTTGGTAGAATTCAGCTGTGAAGCCGTCTGGACCTGGGCTTTTGTTTGCTGGAAGATTTCTGATTACAGTTTCAATTTCTGTGCTCGTGATGGGTCTGTTAAGATTTTCTATTTCTTCCTGGTTCAGTTTTGGAAAGTTGTACTTTTCTAAGAATTTGTCCATTTCTTCCACGTTGTCCATTTTATTGACATATAATTGCTGATAGTAGTCTCTTATGATCCTTTGTATTTCTGTGTTGTCTGTTGTGATCTCTCCCTTTTCATTTCTAATTTTATTGATTTGATTTTTCTCCCTTTGTTTCTTGATGAGTCTGGCTAATGGTTTGTCAATTTTATTTTAAGATTTTCTATTTCTTCCTGCTTCAGTTTTGGAAAGTTGTACTTTTCTAAGAATTTGTCCATTTCTTCCACGTTGTCTATTTTATTGACATATAATTGCTGATAGTAGTCTCTTATGATCCTTTGTATTTCTGTGTTGTCTGCTGTGATCTCTTCATTTTCATTTCTAATTTTCTTGATTTGATTTTTCTCCCTTTGTTTGTTGATGATTCTGGCTAATGGTTTATCAATTTTATTTATCCTTTTAAAGAACTAGCTTTTGGCTTTGTTGATTTTTGCTATGGTCTCTTTTGTTTCTTTTGCATTTATTTCTGCCCTAATTTTTATGATTTCTTTCCTTCTACTAGCTGTGGGGTTCTCCATTTCTTCCTTTTCTAGTTGCTTTAGGTGAAGAGTTAAGTTATTTATTTGACTTATTTCTTGTTTCCTGAGGTATGCCTGTATGGCTATGAACTTTCCTCTTAGCACTGCTTTTATAGTGTCCCAGAGGTTTTGGCTCAGAGGTTAAAGCGTCTGCCTCCAATGCGGGAGACCTGGGTTCGATCCCTGGGTTGGGAAGATCCGATGGAGAAGGAAATGGCAATCCACTCCAGTATTTTTGCCTGGAGAATCCCATGGATGGAGAAGCCTAGTAGGTCACAGTCCACAGGATCGCAAAGAGTCGGACACGACTGAGCGACTTCACCTCACCTCACCTCATTTTCATGCATATTTTGATTTCTTCTGTGATTTGTTGATTATTCAGAAATGTGTTGTTCAGCCTCCATATGTTGAAATTTTTAATAGTTTTTCTCCTGTAATTGAGATATAATCTTAATGCATTATGGTCAGAAAAGATGCTTGGAATGATTTCAATTTTTTTTTTTTTATTTATCAAGGTTAGAAGAAGTAAAACTCTCACTGTTTGCAGATGACATGATTCTCTACATAGAAAACCCTAAAGACTCCACCAGAAAATTATTTAATCAATGAATATAGTAAAGTTGCAGGATATAAAATCAACACACAGAAATCCCTTGCATCCTATACACTAATAATGAGAAAGTAGAAAAAGAAATTAAGGACATGAATCAGCCACGAGTGTACATGAACTCCTAATCCCAACCCCTCCTTCCTTCCTCCCACCCCTCACCATCTCTCTGGATTATCCCCGTGCATCAGTCCCAAGCATCCTACATCCTGTATCGAACTTAGACCGGCGATTCCTTTCACTTATGATATCATACATGTTACACTGCCACTCTCCCAAATAATCCCACCCTCTCCCTCCCCCACGGAGTCCAAAAGGCTGTTCTATACATCTGTGTCTCTTTTGTTGTCTCGCAAACAGGTTTATCATTACCATCTTTCTAAATTCCATATATATGTGTAAGTATACTGTATTGATGTTTTTCTTTCTGGGTTATTTCACTCTGTATAATTGGCTCCAGTTTCATGCACCTCATTAGAACTGATTCAAATGTATTCTTTTTAATGGCTGAGTAATACTTCATTGACAGTATTGTAATAATCCCACCCTCTCCCTCCCCCACGGAGTCCAAAAGGCTGTTCTATACATCTGTGTCTCTTTTGTTGTCTCGCAAACAGGTTTATCATTACCATCTTTCTAAATTCCATATATATGTGTAAGTATACTGTATTGATGTTTTTCTTTCTGGGTTATTTCACTCTGTATAATTGGCTCCAGTTTCATGCACCTCATTAGAACTGATTCAAATGTATTCTTTTTAATGGCTGAGTAATACTTCATTGACAGTATTGTAAAGCAAAACAAACTAAAAAATTAAAAAATTAATTAAAAAAATAATAAAGTCAGAGCAAGATTTCTAAGCCTTGTATAAAATGTAAAAAAAAAAAAAGTTTCTATAGCCCCTTGAATTACTTAATGCCTAGGTTTAAATTCCTCTGTTCTTCTAATTTGAAGAAGGCTATGGCAACCCACTCCAGTACTCTTGCCTGGAAAATCCTGTGGACGGAGGAGCCTGGTATGCTGCAGTCCATGGGGTTGCTAAAAAAAAAAAAAAAATTAAGAAAACAATTCCATCCACCATTGCAATGAAAAGAATAAAATATTTAGGGATATACCTACCTAAATAAATTAAAGACATATATATAGAAAATTATAAAACACTGATGAAAGAAATCAAAGAAGACACTAATAGATGGAGAAATATACCATGTTCATGGATTGGAAGAATCAATATAGTGAAAATGAGTATACTACCCAAAGAAATCTACAGATTCAATACAATTCCTATCAAGCTACCAGCAGTATTTTTCACAGAGCTAGAACAAATAATTTCACAATTTGTATGGAAATACAAAAAAACTCGAATAGCCAAAGCCATCTTGAGAAAGAAGAATGGAACTGGAGGAATCAACCTGCTTGACTTCAGGCTTTACTACAAAGCCACAGTCATCAAGACAGTATGGTACTGGCACAAAGACAGAAATATAGATCAATGGAACAAAATAGAAAGCCCAGAGATAAATCCACACACCTATGGACAGCTTATCTTTGACAAAGGAGGCAAGAATATACAGTGGATTAAAGACAATCTTTTTAACAAGTGGTGCTGGGAAAACTGGTCAACCACTTGTAAAAGAATGAAATTAGATCACTTTCTAAC
>SJXQ01001522.1:277636-389015 GCA_006408695.1 Aepyceros melampus | reverse complement strand
AAGATGGGACAATATTAAAAATTAAGAAAATAAGATTTTTGTTAATGTTTTATATCATATTTATATTTCTACACATTACTGAAAAAACAGATTAAAAAACTTGCATTCCAAAACAAAAATAGTCTATAATCCCATCACCTAACCAGGTCAATGATTTGTTTTAGCCAGGTTTTCTTCTAGTCTTTTTTTATATGCATTTTCAAAGTTAATATATTTGCAATAGTATTAAAGGTAGACATTATATGTATATCTATATATAGATATAGATATATTTGGGCTTCCCTTGTGGGCTTCCCTGGTGGCTCAGAGGTTAAAGTGTCTGCCTCCAATGCGGGAGACCCAGGTTTGCTCCCTGGGTCGGGAAGATCCCCTGGAGAAGGAAATGGTAACCCACTCCAGTATTCTTGCCTGGAGAATCCCATGGACAGAGAAGCCTGGTAGGCTACAGTCCATGGGGTTACAAAGAGTCGGACATGACTGAGTGACTTCACTTTACTTGTGGCTCAGCTGGTAATGAATCCGCCTGCAATGCGTTCTATCCCTGTGTTGGGGATACCCCTTGGAAAAGGGAAAGGCTACCTTCTGCCTCCAATGCGGGAGACCCAGGTTTGCTCCCTGGGTCGGGAAGATCCCCTGGAGAAGGAAATGGTAACCCACTCCAGTATTCTTGCCTGGAGAATCCCATGGACAGAGAAGCCTGGTAGGCTACAGTCCATGGGGTTACAAAGAGTCGGACATGACTGAGTGACTTCACTTTACTTGTGGCTCAGCTGGTAATGAATCCGCCTGCAATGCGTTCTATCCCTGTGTTGGGGATACCCCTTGGAAAAGGGAAAGGCTACCTACTCTAGTGTTCTGGCCTGGAAAATTTGCGAAGAGTTGGACATGTGACTGAGCGAATTTCACTTTCATATTCTACAAGCTTATTTTACAGTACATCACAGGAATTGTTCTAGTCGGTAGTTGGTAGCCTTTCTTTATTTCTCATCTTCCCCCATTTCTTCTCCTTCTCTCTCCTTCTTCCATTCCCAATCCATGGTAACATTACCACTTCTTCTCCCATTCAAGTACTAACAAGGCCTGACCCTGCCTAGCTTCCAAGATCAGACAAGATCTGGTGCATTCTGTGTGGTATGGCCTTAGACTACCACTCTTTCTTTGTTAGTTTTTCAAAATTTCTCAACTCTTCTAGCTTATTTTCTCTACCTCTTAAAAGTTAGAATCAGCCTATCAAACTTCAAAGAAAATTTTTGTTGGCACTGCTATATTTAAAGTGGATAACCAACCTACTGTATAGCACAGGAAACTCTGTTTAATGTTACATGGTAGCCTGAATGGGAGGGAAGACGTGGGGAGAATGGATGCATGTATATGTATGGCTGAGTCTCTTCATTGTTCACCTGAAACTATCACAACATTGTTTGTTAATTGGCTATAACCCTACTACAAAATTAAATGTTGTTTTTTAATTTCTGTTGGGTTTTAATTGGAACTCCATAGGATTTACAGAATAGTTTGATGAGGACTGTCTTCTTTAGAAAATTGAGCCTTTCCATCTAGGGGCATGGCATGTCTTTCCATTTATTGCAGTTATCTTTTGTGTGGAGGGACTGCTAGCATCACTGTCACAGACAAGTGGCCATGTCTGTTATTCACATCCTCAAATCAGTTCAGTTCAGTCCAGTTCAGTCTCTCAGTCGTGTCTGACTCTTTGTGACCCCATGAATCGCAGCACACCAGGCATCCCTGTCCATCACCAACTCCCGGAGTCCACCCAAACCCATGTCCATCGAGTTGGTAATGCCATTCAGCCATCTCATCCTTGGTCATCCCCTTCTCCTCCTGCCCCCAATCCCTCCCAGCATCAGGGTCTTTTCCAATGAGTCAACTCTTCGCATGAGGTGGCCAAAGTACTGGAGCTTCAGCTTCAGCATCATTCCTTCCAAAGAAATCCCAGGGCTGATCTCCTTCAGAATGGACTGGTTGGATCTCCTTGCAGTCCAAGGGACTCTCAAGAATCTTCTCCAACACCACAGTTAAAAGCATCAATTCTTTGGTGCTCAGCCTTCTTTACAGTCCAACTCTCACATCCATACATGACCACAGGAAAAACCATAGCCTTGACTAGACGGATCTTTGTTAGCAAAGTAATGTCTCTGCTTTTTAATATGCTCTCTAAGTTGGTCATAACTTTCCTTCCAGGGAGTAAGCATGTAACTCTTTTAATTTCATGGCTGCAATCACCATCTGCAGTGATTTTGGAGCCCAGAAAAATAAAGTTAGCCACTGTTTCCACTGTTTCCCCATCTATTTGGCATGAAATGATGCACATCCTATGAGCCCACAGTTCCTTTATCAATTTTGGAGTAATATCCATACTTAAACATGCCCTACAGTATTCTCTCTAGTAGGGAAAAAGGGAAATAACCTAAATGTCCTTCGATAAGGGGATGGATAAAGAACATATTTCTATCAATTGTTAAACAAATCACATCACAAAACACATTTATATTCATGTAAAGCACACAACACAAAACACACATTTTTACCACTCATCAACTTTAAAATCTTGAACTTACCTAATATTTACTTCACTTCATTGTTATTTTTCTGATTTGTGAGAGGATTAAATGGATTAATACTTTTAAAGTCCTTAAAGCAGTGGCTGGTACAAAGTAATTACACTCAATACTAGCTGAAGTAATTGCATTCAATGTTTTGTGTGTGTGTGTGTGTGTGTGTGTGTGTGTGTGTGTTAGTTGTGTCTAACTCTTTGTGACGCCAAGTACTGTAGCCTACCAGGGTCCCCTGTCCATAGAATTCTCCAGGCAAGAATCCTGGAGTTGGTGGCCATTTCCTTCTCCAGAGGATCTTGCTTACCAAGGGATCGAACCCTGGTAACCTGCATTGCAGGCAGGTTCTTTGCCATCTACTACCTGCTATTGCTACCTACTTTGCCATCTACATTGCTACCTGCTATTGTTGTTGTTATTATTATTTGTCTTAGTTAAATTCAACAGATAATTCATTAACTAACCACCTTGTGTGAGGCACCTCATTTCCATTGGTGATGCAGAAACGAAAAAGAATCTGTCCCCATCATTGAAAAAGCTTACACAGTGTGGAACAAATAGACACATATGTCTGCAATGGCCATATAATGTGGTAAGCACTTTAAAAGAATAATTGGGGAGTGCTGTGAGCATACAGAGGAGGCTCACTCAACACAGGATTGGAGCAGGATGGGTGGAAGTGTGGGGCATTTTTTATATGGAAAATTCGAATGACAACTTTCTTTCCATCCCCTGTCCTTGTTAAAGGGGAGAAAGTCCTTCGTACATTATTTATTCTTCTCCAAACCTAAAAGTACCCACTACAATTTATGTTACCACAAGATTTTCTGATTACTGCTCAAGCTTGGCAACCAAAAGTAACCATTATGAGACATGACAGGGTTGTTCAGCAGGACAAGTTGGGAAATAACTATAAATCTTGCTGTCAAGCTCACAAGGAATTGACTTTATTCTGCAGAGTGCCAGCCTTTCATAACATAGTTTCCACATTCAGAGAGCATTTTACGGTAAGCTTCCAAACATTGTGTTGCACAACAAATATCTAAATCCATTGCCAAGGGTTTAAGATTATATAAACTCAAGACAAACATGAGTCAGCATTGCATCACTATTTTTTTTAAAAAAGGGGGTGGGCCATGACAGTGGCATGTATTACCTAGGAACCATTAGGTAAGTTTCCAACATGGATCACACTCTTACAAGATTCAGTCTGAAAATTCAAAAGAGAGATGGAAAATCTGATACTGATTAAAAGACAAACCTATAAGACAGTGATTGATTAAAGGAATACGGAATGTTTTTGAACTAATTCAGTAAGAACTGTTCACTCTAGAACAAGCAAAAGTAAGAGATTTTCTGCCCATAGAAGCTCATGGTCTAGTTAGAAAAACAAAGTGCAAACACATAAAATGGGATGCTATAAGTCTTTTACAATATGAACTTTAAGTATAGGCTAGAGCAAGTGGGATTTTAGCTAGATTTTTAACAAGGAT
This sequence comes from Aepyceros melampus, assembly GCA_006408695.1. Lineage (NCBI taxonomy): Eukaryota > Metazoa > Chordata > Mammalia > Artiodactyla > Bovidae > Aepyceros > Aepyceros melampus. The sequence continues at coordinate 384,949 of SJXQ01001522.1, read as the reverse complement.
TACACATCCCTCGTGAAAACTTGTCATGACTTCTTATTGCTGACAGGATAAATCTGCTTTTCTCACCTTGTCCCACAGACTATACTCAATGGTAATCTTCTAGTCCAGCTAGAATTGCTTAAGCAGTATGTCCCAAGTTTCCCATCTGGAATACTCTTCTGTACAAAACCTAACCGTGGGGAGCCATGTTGATCCCATCTCTTCCATGGAAGCTTTGTGGATCAGAACAGAAAACACGCAAAGTTCCCTATCATGCTCAGAATAGGCCTTCAACACTTGACTGCATCCTAATTGAATTAGTTTATGTCTCTAAGGAAAGCAAGGGTCAACCACTAAAAGGATAACAAGTCTAAAATGCTGGAACAGCTAGCTTTGTCAAACAGTACTTTCCTGGGGAGAGGAAGACTTGACTTGAATATTTTTATTTCCTAAAGCAAGACATCCTTCACGGGGAGAGGATGGAAGGGCTTTCAGCCAATCAATTCAGTTCACTCGCTCAGTCACATCCAACTCTTTGCAATCCCATGGACTGGAGGAAGCCAGGCTTCCCTGTCCATCAACAACTCCCAGAACTTACTCAAACTCATGTCCATCAACTCAGTGATGCCATCCAACAATCTCATCCTCTGTCGTCCCTTTCTCCACCTGCCTTCAATCTTTCCCAGCATCATGGTCTTTTCCAAGGAGTCAGTTCTTTGCATCAGGTGGCCAAAGTATTGGAGCTTCAGCTTCAACATCAGTCCTTCCAATGAATATTCAGGACTGATTCCTTTAGGATAGACTGGTTGGATCTCCTTGTAGTCCGAGGGACTCTCAAGAGTCTTTTTCAACACCACAGTTCAAAAGCATCAATTCTTCAGTTCTCAGCTTTCTTTATAGTCCAACTGTCACATCCATACATGACTACTGGAAAACCATAGCTTTAACTAGGTGGACTTTTGTTGACAAAGTAATATCACTGTTTGTAATATGCTGTCTAGGTTGGTCACAACTTTTCTTCCAAGAACCAAGCATCTTTTAATTTCATGGCTTCAGTCACATCTGCAGTGATTTTGGAGTCCAAAAAAGTAAAGTCAGCCACTGTTTCCATTGTTTCCCCATCTGTTTGCCATGAAGTGATGGGACCAGATGCCATGATCTTAGTTTTCTGAAAGATTAACTTTAACCCAACTTCTTCACTCTCCTTTCTCACTTTCATCAAGAGGTTCTTCATTTCTTCTTTGCTTTCTGCCATAATGGTGGTGTCAACGGCATATCTCAGGTTACTGATACTTCTCCCAGCAATCTTGATTCCAGCTTGTGCTTCATCCAGCCCAGCATTTCACATGATGTACTCTGCATATAATTTAAATAAGCAGGGTGACAATATAGACCCTTGATGTACTCCTTTCACAGTTTGAAACCAGTCTGTTCTTCCATGTCCAATTCTGTTGCTGCTTGACCTGCATACAGATTTCTCAGGAGTCAGGTGAGGTGGTCTGGTATTGCCATCTCTTTAAGAATATTCCACAGTTTGTTGTGATCTACACAAAGGCTTTGGCATAGTCAATAAAGCAGAAGTAGTTATTTTTCTGGAACTTCCTTGCTTTTTTATGATCCAGCAGATGTTGACAATTTGATCTCTGGTTCCTCTGCCTTTCTAAATCCAGCTTGAACATCTGGAAGTTCACAATTCACGTACTTTTGAAGCCTGGCTTGGAGAATTTTGACCGTTACTTAGCTAGCATGTGAGATGAGTACAGTTCTGTGGTCGTTTGAACATTATTTGGCATTACCTTTATTTTTAAAATAAAAACTGACCTTTTCCAGTCCTGTGGTCACTGCTGAATTTTCCAAATTTTCTGGCATATGAGTGCAGCACTTTCATACCATCATCTTTCAGGATTTGAACTAGCTCAACTGGAATTCCATCACGTCCACTAGCTTTGTTCATAGTGGTGCTTCCTAAGGCCCAGTTGACTTCACATCTAAGGATGTTCCTCTGAAGAGGAACTCAAAAGCCTCTTGATGAAAGTGAAAGAGGAGAGTGAAAAAGTTGGCTTAAAGCTCAACATTCAGAAAACAAAGATCATGGCATCTGGTCCCATCACTTCATGGGAAATAGATGGAGAAACAGTGTCAGATTTATTTTGGGGGGCTCCAAAATCATTGCAGATGGTGATTGCAGCCATGAAATTAAAAGATGTTTACTCCTGGGAGGAAAAGTTATCACCAACCTAGATAGCATATTGAAAAGCAGAGACATTACTTTGCTAACAAAGGTCCGTCTAGTCAAGGCTATGGTTTTTCCAGTGGTCATGTATGGATGCAAGAGTTGGGCTGTGAAGAAAGCTGAGTGCTGAAGAATTGATGCTTTTGAACTGTGGGGTTGGAGAAGACTCTTGAGAGTCCCTTGGACTGCAAGGAGAGCCAACCAGTCCATTCTAAAGGAGATCAGCCCTGGAATTTCTTTGGAAGGAATGATGCTGAAGCTGAAACTCCAGTACTTTGGCCACCTCATGCAAAGAGTTGACTCATTGGAAAAGACTCTGATGCTGGGAGGGGTTTGGGGGGCAGGAGGAGAAGGGGATGACCGAGGATGAGATGGCTGGATGGCATCACTGACTCGATGGACATGAGTCTGAGTGAACTCCAGGAGTTGGTGATGGACAGGGAGGCCTGGCGTGCTGCGATTCATGGGGTCGCAAAGAGTTGCACACGACTGAGCAACTGAACTGAACTGAACTGAGGAACCTCTTTGTTATAATTGTTCTCCAGTCTGTGAGTTGCCTGCCCGGCTACTCTATCATAGCACTAATGGGACCTCCAAGAGAACTTACACCACACATTGCATCTCCTAGGACTGAAGTTGCCAGAGCTTCTGTCCTCATGGTAAGCCACTGCTGACTCATGCCTCCATAGGAGACCCTCAAACACTCAAAGGCAGGTCTGTCTCTATATTTTGTGGGGGCCTGCTCATTTGCCTTGGTCCTGGTGTGCACAAGGTTTTATTTGGGCCCCTCAAGCATCTCTTGTGGGTGTGAAGTTTGATTTTAAACACAATTGCACCTCTCCTACCATCTTGTTGTGGCTTCTCCCTTGCCCTTGGCTGTGGGGTATCTTTTTTTGATGGGTTCCAACATTCACCTGTCAATGATTGTTCAGCAGCTAGTTGCAATTTTGATGTTCTCATAGGATGAAAATGAGTAGTAATGTGTATCTATTAATCCCAAACAAAATATTTTTTTAAAAGTTCCTGGCCAAGCCATTTGCTATCCTCACTGAATACAGAAAAAAGGAAACAAATTAGTATTTTACCAGAAAGGTATTAGATGACACATAAGGAAGGAAGAACTGTGTTAAACCTTAGACAGTGTTACCAAAGGAACTCGCACAACAGGGAATCTCTAAAAATAATATTGATACAAATTAGCTTGAACTATTTGAAGAGATTGTGATGGGTGTCCAAGAAATATCCTGGATAATTCCTTAAAGTTGCTTTCATTTTCAAACCAATGAATTCATGAGACAACTTGTTTTTCTCCAGGTAAAAGCTCCATACTGCTAATAAAGAAGCTCTAAAAAGGAAACATAATATTTTGTTTAAAAATAATTGATACTTCCAGTTATATCATATATACTAAATTATATTTTTTTCATGCTTGTTCAAAACAGACTGTATAAAATAAAGATTTTTTAAAAATTATTCTGCAATGTGTAACTGTAATGGGTAACTAAAATTTAATCCAAATTTGATGGCTTTAGCCTTAGGTCATATAAATTTCCATTTGGCCATTTATGATGAAAGATTTAGAAGAAAGAGAAGAGGTTATAAATATTACAGAGGTGGGATATGGAGAATGTCAAATAAGTGAATAGCCTGTCTTCATTACAGCAACAAAATTGTGATGTAAAGCCTGGTCCACTGGAGAAGGGAATGGCAAACTACTTCACTGTTCTTGCCTTGAGAAACTCATGAACAGTATGAAAAGGCAAAATGATAGGATACTGAAAGAGGAACTCCCCAGGTTGGTGGGTGCCCAATATGCTACTGGAGATCAGTGGAGAAATAACTCCAGACAGAATGAAGGGATGGAGCCAAAGCAAAAACAGTAACCAGTGGTGGATGTGACTGGTGATAGAAGCAAGGTCCGATGCTGTAAAGAGCAATATTGCATAGGGACCTGGAATGTCAGGTCCATGAATCAAGGCAAATTGGAAGTGGTCAAACAGGAGATGGCAAGAGTGAACATCAACATTTTAGGAATCAGCGAACTAAAATGGACTGGAATGGGTGAATTTAACTCAGATGACCATTATATCTACTACTGCGGGCAGGAATCCCTCAGAAGAAATGGAGTAGCCATCATGGTCAGCAAAAGAGTCCAAAATGCAGTACTTAGATGCAATCTCAAAAACAAGAGAATGATCTCTGTTCATTTCCAAGGCAAACTATTCAATATCACAGTAATCCAAATCTATGCCCCAACCAGTAATGCTGAAGAAGCTAAAGTTGAATGGTTCTATGAAGACCTATAAGACCTTTTAGAACTAACACCCAAAAAAGATGTCCTTTTCATTATAGGGGACTGGAATGCAAAAGTAGGAAGTGAAGAAACATCTGGAGTAACAGGCAAATTTGGCCTTGGAATACAGAATGAAGCAGGGCAAAGACTAATAGAGTTTTGCCAAGAGAATGCACTGGTCAGAGCAAATACCCTCTTCCAACAACAAAAGAGAAGACTCAACACATGGACATCACCAGATGGTCAACAGTGAAATCAGATTGATTATAGTCTTTGTAGCCAAAGATGGAGAAGCTCTATACAGTCAACAAAAACAAGAATGGGAGTTGATTGTGGCTCAGATCATGAACTCCTTATTGCCAAATTCAGACTCAAACTGAAGAAAGTAGGGAAAACTACTAGACCATTCAGGTATGACCTAAATCAAATCCCTTATGATTATACAGTGGAAGTGAGAAATAGATTTAAGGGCCTAGATCTGATAGATAGAGTGCCTGATGAACTACGGATGGAGGTTTGTGACACTGTGCAGGAGACAGGGATCAAGACCATCCCCATGGAAAAGAGATGCCAAAAAGCAAAATGACCATCTGGGGAGGCCTTACAAATAGCTGTGAAAAGAAGAGAAGTGAAAAGCAAAGGAGAAAAGGAAAGATGTAAGCATCTGAATGCAGAATTCCAAAGAAGAACAGGAAGAGATAAGACAGACTTCCTCAGCTTTCAGTGCAAAGAAATAGAGGAAAAGAACAGAATGGGAAAGACTAGAGATCTCTTCAAGAAACTTAGAGATACCAAAGGAACATTTCATGAAAAGATGAGCTCAGTAAAGGACAGAAATTGTATGGACCTAATGAGAGCAGCTTTGCCAACAAAGGTCCATCTAGTCAAGGCTATGGTTTTTCCTGTGGTCATGTATGGATGCAAGAGTTGGACTGTGAAGAAAGCTGAGTGCTGAAGAATTGATGCTTTTGAACTGTGGTGCTGGGAGAAGACTCTTGAGAGTCCCTTATACTGCAAAGAGATCCAACCAGTCCATTCTGAAGGAGATCAGCCCTGGGATTTCTTTGGAAGGAATGATGCTGAAGCTGAAACTCCAGTACTTTGGCCACCTCATGAGAAGAGTTGACTCATTGGAAAAGACTCTGATGCTGGGAGGGATTGGGGGCAGGAGGAGAAGGGGATGACCGAGGATGAGATGGCTGGATGGCATCATGGACTCAATGGACGTGAGTCTGAGTGAACTCCAGGAGTTGGTGATGGACAGGGAGGCCTGGCGTGCTGTGATTCATGGGGTCACAAAGTGTCGGACACGCCTGAGCAACTGAACTGAACTGATATCTAAAGGGCTTCCCTGGTGGCTCAGTGGTAAAGAATTTGCCTGCCAAACAGGAGACAGGAGTTTGACCTCTGGGTTGGGAAGATCCCTTGGACAAGGAAATGACAACCTACCCAGTATTCTCCAAGAGTCAGACAGGACTTAGTGTATAAATAGCACAAAGATATCGAAGACCTCATTCTCCAGAACCTCTGGACATGCTGTCTTAACATGATGAAAGCAAATTTGCAGCTGTCGTTCACGTAAGGATCTTGTAGGGGCTTCCTCAATGGTAAAGAATCTGCCTGCCAATGCAGAAAATGCAGGTTGATCTGTGGTTCAGGAAGTTCCTTGGAGAAGGGAATGGCTACCCAATCCAGTATTGCTGTTGTTGTTCAGTCACTAAGTCATGTCCGACTCTTTGCAACCCCATGGACTGCAGCACATCAGGCTTCCTCGTCCTTCACTTTCTCCCAGAGTTTGCTCAAACTTATGTCCACTGACTCAGTGATGCCATTCAACCATCTCATCCTTGTCACCCCCTTCTCCTCATGTCCTCAATCATTTCCAGCATCAGGATCTTTTCCAATGTATCAGCTGTTCGCATCATGTGGCCAAATATTGGAGCTTCAGCTTCAGCATCAGTATTCTTGCCTGGAAAATCCCATGGACGGAAGAGCTTGGCAGGCTACATGGGGTTGCAAGAGTCAGACATGACTTAGCAACTACACAATAACAACAATGTATCTAAAATTAGGGTTTAGGGACCTCCTTGGGAGTCCAGTGACTAAGACTTGGCACTCTCTTGTCAGGGAACTAGATCCTACATGCCAAAACTAGGAGTTCACATTTTGTGATTAAAGATCCTGCATGACAAAATGAAGATTAAAGATCACCTGTGCCACAAATAAGACCCAGTGCAGCCAAATAAATAAAAAAATAATAAAAACAAATAAAAACTAGAGTTTAGAATTAGAGATTGTATCTTGCCTTTTTAGTTTCTTTCAGTTCAGTCACTCAGTCATGTCCGACTCTTTGCAACCCCATGAATCGCAACACACCAAGCCTCCCTGTCCATCACCAACTCCTGGAGTTCACTCAGACTCACGTCCATCGAGTCGGTGACGCCATCCAGCCATCTCATCCTCTGCCGTCCCCTTCTCCTCCTGCCCCCAATCCCTCCCAGCATCAGAGTCTTTTCCAATGAGTCAACTCTTCGCATGAGGTGGCCAAAGTATTGGAGTTTCAGCTTCAGCATCATTCCTTCCAAAGAAATCCCAGGGTTGATCTCCTTTAGAATAGACTGGTTGGCTCTCCTTGCAGTCCAAGGGACTCTCAAGAGTCTTCTCCAACACCACAGTTCAAAAGCATCAATTCTTCGGCGCTCAGCCTTCTTCACAGTCCAACTCTCACATCCGTACATGACCACAGGAAAAACCATAGCCTTGACTAGACGGACCTTTGTTAGCAAAGTAATGTCTCTGCTTTTCAATATGCTATCTAGGTTGATGATAACTTTTCTTCCAAGGAATAAGCATCTTTTAATTTCGTGGCTGCAATCACCATCTGCAGTGATTTTGGAGACCCCCAAAATAAAGTCTGACACTGTTTCCACTCTTTCCCCATCTATTTCCCATGAAGTGATGGGACCTGATGCCATGATCTTTGTTTTCTGAATGTTGAGCTTTAAGCCAACTTTTTCCACTCTCCTCTTTCACTTTCATCAAGAGGCTTTTTAGTTCCTCTTCCCTTTCTGCCACAAGAGTGGTGTTATCTGCATATCTGAGGTTATTGATATTTCTCCTGGCAATCTGGATTCCAGCTTGTGCTTCTTCTAGCCCAGCGCTTCTCATGATGTACTCTACATATAAGTTAAAGAAGCAGGTTGAGAAGGCAAAGAAAGGCTTTATGTTCCTCAAATATAAAGCAAAGACTTGGGCTGGACAGTCATAAAACATATGCAAGAAAAACTCCACATAAAAGTAAAGCAAAAACTAAAGTTGACAACAGATGACTTTAATCATTTTTGATGATTTTCAACAGACTACACTGTATGGGAAATTGCCTGTGAACCAGCCAAGGCACAGAGAATTTATTGGGAGAAATTCCTGGACAGAGACATACCACAGAGATATTGGTTCCAGACCACCACAATAAAGCAAATATGGCAATAAAATATGGCCCATGACATTTTTGTTTCCCCATGCATGTAAAAGTTATATTTATACTGTTTTATATTAAATATGTAATAGTTTTATGTCTAAAAACTGTACATATCTTAATTTTAAAATGCTTTATTGCTAAAAAGTGTTAAACATTATCTGAGCCTTCAGTGAGTTGTAATCTTTTTGCTGGTAGAGGGTCTTGCCTTGATGTTGATGGCCACTGACTGATCAAGGGTGGTGGTTGCTGAAGTTTGTAGTGGCTCTAGCAATTTCTTAAGACAACAATGAAAAGTTCCACACAGATTGTCTCTTCTTTTCATGATTTATTTCTCTGTAGCATGCAGTGATTTTTTAAAATTAATTTATTTATTTTAATTGGAGGCTAATTACATTACAATATTGTAGTGGTTTTGCCATACATCAACATGAATCAGACACAGGTGTACAGGTGTGCCCCCATTCTGAACCCCTCTCTTACCTCCCTCCCCACCCCATTCCTATGGATTGTCCCAGAGCACCAGTTTTAGTGCTCTGTAATATGCAGTGGTATTTTATAGCATATTGCCCCTAAAACTACTTTCAAAATTAGCATCAGTCCTCTCAAACCCTCCCATTGCTTTATCAACTAAGTTTTTGCTGTATTCTAAATCTTTTGTTGTCATGTCAACCATGTTCACAGCATCTTCACCAGAAGGATTCAACTCAAGAAACCACATTTTTTGCTCATCCATGGAAGCAACTCCTCATCTGTTAGTTTTATCATGTGTTAGTCACACAGTCATGCCTGACTCTTTGTGACTCCACGGACTGAAGCCCGCCAGGCTCTTCTGTCTGTGGGATTCTCCAGGTGAGGATATTGGAGTGGGCTGCCATTCCTTTCTCCAGGGGATCTTCCCAACCCAGTGACTGAACCCAGGTCTCCTGTGTTGCAGGCAGATTCTTTACTGTCTGAGCCATCAGGGAAGCCCTGGTGTAAGACTGGAATTCAACCCGCACATAAAGGTGGGCTGGTTTGCCTTTATCATGAGATTGCCACAAATCAGTCACATCTTCAGGCTTCACTTAGTTCTCTTCTTATTTCCACTATATCTGCAGTGACTTCCTCCACTGAAGCCTTGGACTCCTCAAAGTTATTCATGAGGGTTGCATCAGCTTCTTCCAAACTCCTGTGAACTTTGATATTTTGTCCTCTTCCCATGAATCCTGAATGTTTTTCATGGCATCTAGAAGGATGAGTACTTTCCAGAATGTTTTCAAATTACATTGCCCAGATCCATTAGAGGAATCACTGTCTATGGCAGTTATATCCTTATGAAATGTATTTCTTAAATAAGATTTGAAAGTTTAAATTACCTCTTGATCCATAGCCTGCAGAATGGACACTGTGTTTGAAGCATGAAAAAGAAAAAAAAAACAAAAACATTGATCTCATTGTATATCTTCACCAGAGCTCTTGGGTTACTAGGTGCACTGTCAATGAGCAGTAGTATTTTGAGAGGAGTCTTTTTTCTGAGCAGAATTCCTTAACAATGCAATTAAAATATTCAGAAACAATGTGGTAAAATGATATTCTCTCATCCAGATCCTGCTGTTCCAACACAGACACAGTAGATTTAGCATTCTTCTTCTTCTTTTTCTGGCTTCACAGTACAGCATGTGGGATCTTAAATCCCAAACCAGGGTTCAAACTCAAACCCCCTGCAGTGGAAGAATGGAGTCTAAACCACCAGACCACCAGGCAAGTCCCCAGATTTTGTGTTATTCTTAAGGGCCTTAGGGTTTTCACAGTAAATGAACACTGACTTCAGTTAAAATCACATTAGCCCCTGACAAGAGAGCCAGCCTGTCCTTTAAAGCTTTGAAGCCAGGCATAGACTTCTTCTCTCCAGCTATGAAAGTATTAGATGGAATCTTCTTCCGATATAAGGATGCTTTGTCTACACTAAAAATCTGTTGTTTAGTGTAGACACTTTCATAAATGATATACATCTTCTGGAGAACTTGCTGCAGCTTCTACACCAGCACTTACTGCTTCACTTTGCACTTTGATGTTATAGAGGTGGCTTCTTTCCTTCAATCTCATGAACCAACATCGGTTAGCTTCAAAATTTGCTTCTTCAGCTTCCTTGCTTCTCTCAACCTTTATAGAATTGAAGGGAGTTAGTGACTTGTTCTGGATTTGGTTATGGCTTATGGGGAGTATTGTAGCTGGTGTGACCTTCTATCCAGACCACTAAAATATTCTCTATTTCAACAATAAGGGTATTTCGATTTATCATCCATGTGATAAGCACAAAGAGCATTAATTTCCTTCAAGAACTTTTCCTTTACATTCATAACCTGGCTAACTTTTGGGCACAAGAGACCTAGCCTTCAGTCTATCTCAACTTTCCACATGCCTTCCTCACTAAGCTTAATCATTTCTACTTTTAAAGTGAGAGATTTTTTTATTCTTCCTTTCACATGGCACTTAGAGGCCATTGTAGGTTTAATTTCAATTCATAGGTCTAATTTAAATATCGCTGTGTCTTAGGGAATAGGGAGACCCAAGGAGATGGAGAGAGACAGGAAACAACCAGTCAGAACACAAAAAAACGTTTTTTGGTTAAGTTTCACCATCTTATATGGGTGTAGTTCAGTTCAGTTCAGTCACTCAGTCGTGCCCGACTCTTTGTGACCCCATGAACTGCAGCACACCAGGCCTCCCTGTACATCACCAACTCACGGAGTCCAACCAAACTCATGTCCATTGAGTTGGTGATGCCATCCAACCACATCATCCTCTGTCGTCCCCTTCTCCTCCTGCCCTCAACCTTTCCCAGCATCACGGTCTTTTCAAATGAGTCAGTTCTTCACATCAGGTTGCCAAAGTATTGGAGTTTCAGCTTCAACATCATTCCTTCCAATGAACTCTCAGGACTGATCTCCTTTAGGATGCACTGGTTGGCTCTTCTTGCAGTCCAAGGGACTCTCAAGAGTCTTCTCCAACACCACAATTCAAAAGCATCAATTCTTCAGCACTCAGCTTTCTTCACAGTCCAACTCTCACATCTATACATGACGACTGGGAAAACCATAGCCTTGACTAGACGGACCTTTGTTGACAATAATGTCTCTGCTTTTTAATATGCTGTACAGGTTTGTCATAACTTTCTTTCCAAGGAGCAAGTGTCTTTTAATTTCATGGCTACAATCATCATCTGCCATGATTTTAGAGCCCCCCCCAAAATAAAGTCTGACATTGTTTCCACTGTTTCCCCATCTATCTGCCATGAAATGATGGGACCAGATGCCATGATTTTAGTTTCCTGAATGTTGAGCTTTAAGCCAACTTTTTCACTCTCCTCTTTCACTTTCATCAAGAGGCTCTTTAGTTCCTCTTCACTTTCTGCCATAAGGGTGGTGTCATCTGCATATCTGAGGTTATTGATATTTCTCCCAGCAATCTTGATTCCAGCTTGTGCTTCTTCCAACCCAGCATTGCTCCTGATGTACTCTGCATATAAGTAAAATAAGCAGGGTGACAATATACAGCCTTGACGTACTCCTTTTCCTATTTGGAACCAGTCTGTTGTTCCATGTCCACTTCTAATGTTGCTTCCTGACCTGCATACTGGTTTCTCAAGAAGCAGGTCAGGTGGTCTGGTATTCCCATCTCTTTCAGAATTTTCCACAGTTTATTGTGATCCACACAAAGACTTTGGCATAGTCAATAAAGCAGAAATAGATGTTTTTCTGGAACTCTCTTGCTTTTTCCATGATCCAGCAGATGTTGGCAATTTGATCTCTAGTTCCTCTGCCTTTTCTAAAACCAGCTTGAACATCTGGAAGTTCACAGTTCACGTATTGCTGAAGCCTGGCTTGGAGATAGGGGTGCCCAAAACAATTACAAAAGTAACAGCAAAGATCACTGACTGAGCATAGATCACCGTAGCAAATATAATAAAGATTGTAAAAGTTTGAAATATTGTGAGAATTGCCAAAATTCTCATATAGAGACATGAAATGAGCAAATGTCGATGGAACAATGGTGCCAATAGACTGGCTCATTTCAGGGTTTGCCGCAAACATTCAACTTGTAAAAAAAAAAGTGCTGTATCTACAAAGAGTAATAAACAAAGCCCAATGAAAGGAGGGATGCCTGCAGTTATATTTTACTTTTATCTATGGTTATTGCTCTTCTCAAGTTGTCTATAATTTTGAAAAATTATTTTCTAAATCTGCAAAAATAAAACACAAGCATACCCATGTAAAATGAAAACTAGATAATACAGAGAGTGAAAACGCGAACTCTCTTTCATCTTCCTGAGATAATAAATTTGGCAGTCATTTCTGCATGCATTTACATAAAGAATGTGTATATACATAGATTATTTGTAGCTTTGTCTTTACACAAAGTGTAATGCTAAACATAGTACTCGATTTCTTTTTATTTAACAACATAGCAAGGTCATTTTTCCATATCATTTCTTCCATACCACTATATAGAGAGACACATTTTTTAAGCATTTTATAATGGTCCATTGTTTGGATTAACATAATATTCTTAGCCAATAGTCTCTTGATGGATATTTGGGGTTTTCAATTTCTTGCCATTACATATGACAATGAAATAATATTCTTCTACCCCGTATTTCCATATTTTAATCTTCTTGATAGGGGCTAATGATGGTATGTTAAGCTTTTGTAATCCTATTTCTGTTCATTTCTATTTTTAGCATCATCAAGTGCTTAATGAATTTTAAAAAGAAAGTGAAACTCACTCAGTCGTGTCTGACTCTTTACAACCCCATGGACTATACAGTACTTCTCCAGGCAGTTTCATAACCTTTAGCAAGTCTAGTAAATTAAAATTAATAACTGTGTAACACGTCTGATAATCACAATAGTATGAGAGCTTGTATAGTAAACAAGCACTTTCTTCTACTATTGGCACCAGTGTTTTCCCTATCATCTTTTAAATGGGAAATTCATGATGTCTTTCAAAATTTGGCTCAGCAATTCCAGTTGAAATTTATCTTACTCTTGTGAAAGTCATTCAGTCATGTCTGACTCTTTGTGACCCCATGGACTATACAGTCCATGGAATTCTCCAGGCCAGAATACTGGAGTGGGTGGCCCTTCCTTCTCCAGGGCATCTTCCCAACCCAGAGATCAAACCCAGGCCTCCCTCATTGCAGAAAGATTCTTTAACAGCTGAGCCACAAGGGAAGACCAGTGAATTTTGATATTACTTTTTTTTCCTACATCATGCCTTCTTTATTTTCAACTTGTAAATGGATGCAGAGAGATGCTAGACTTTAGGCTTTTGTTGTTTGGATGAGGCGTCCTGCACAGGTGTTATTGGCAGTTGGGTGATTCCAGGTCTTGTATACAAGTGGTTGGTTTGTGGGAGTTCTCACTATTTGATGCTCCCTAGGGTTAGGAGTTTTCTGGTAGTCTAGGGTCTTGGAATCAGTGGTTCCACCTCAAAGACACAGGGCTTGGTCTCTGGCCAGGAATAAAGATTCCACATGTGGTTTTTTATGGCATTAAATGGAATTAAAACAAATACCCAAAAACAAGACACCAATGACAAACTCCAGACAAATGGAAGTTACAAAATCGATCAAATAATCATTCAGATAATGGAATATCACACATATATATATACTCATAAGCAAATAAAAACAGTCCAAAAAAATAAAGGACAAGAGATTGACCTGGCGAACAAAGGGAACCAAAAATGATATCCACCAGTTAAGAACAAAACTAACTAAAGCACAAACTAGAAAACAAAACTAAAGCAAGGTGCTAACTGGGCAACAAAGCAATGAAAACAGTACTAACAAATATGGTAAGAAAAAGAAAGAAAAGAAAGAATAGAAATTCAGGGTTAAATAGAGGTAGATAAAGAAGACATATATATTAAAGATGAACTGCAAGGGGAAGAAAACAGTAGGAAATGCAAACAATGGAATAAATGTAGAAAAAATAATAATAGGTTTAAAAATGTAAATGTTAAAATTCAACAAAGAAATAAAACAAGAAAAGAAGAAGAAGGAAAAAGGGGAAACTCCACAGAACTGCAAGAGGGCAATGAACAGGCAGAGGTTTATAACAGCAATAAAAAGTGTGATTGAAAAAAAAACTCAGAAGCTTAATTAGATTTAATAATGCCAATAAAATGGACAACTATAACAGAGCAGGGAGAAAAGGGGGGCAGTGGGGGAATCCAAAAGAAACTACAGAACAAGTCACATTATAAGAATAATAAATGTTTTTCTTGAGTCTCTGTGTTGTAGCCACATGTCTGGGAAACAAATTCACTCAGAAGGACAGTGCAGATAGTGGAGTGCAGTTTATTACACTGGGGGGCCCAAGGCAGAGTCTCCTCTTAGCCAAGGACCCCAGCCAGTTTTTGTGAAAACCTTATATACCCTAAGTATACGTGTCCAAACCCAACTCCCCAAATTCCCACTTCCCCGGTGGCTCAGAGGTTAAAGCGTCTGCCTCCAATGTGGGAGACCCGGGTTAGATCCCTGGGTCGGGAAGATCCCCTGGAGAAGGAAATGGCAACCCACTCCAGTATTCTCGCTTGGAGAATCTCATGGACTGAGGAGCCTGGTGAGCTGCAGTCCATGGGGTCACAAAGAGTCAGACACGACTGAGTGACTTTCTTACTTACTTAGTCTTAACAAAGGAAAAGAAAGATACAATCAAAGTTAACCAATGATTCATATGCCTTAAGCTTAGGTAGTTAACAGTGGACAATTACCAATAGGCCTGTGGTCATACCCCAATAAGCACAATAAAACTCATGATTCTATTCAGTTACACAGATAATTAGGGTATTCTTTTAGGCCACAGAGAGTCAGGGTACAAGCCCTGGGGCTCTTCCATCTGGAGGGCGGGCGGGGGAGGTCTGGCTTTCCAGTTGGTATGTTGTTTCCATGGATACTGGGCATATAGCTCAAAGTCAACAGTCTGGCCCAAGATGGAGCTTGTTCTGTCTGTTTCCTCCTTCATTTGCTGTCAGAATCCTCTCCCTCACTGGGAGTCACAGTCCACCTTGCCTCCCTAGGATGCCCTCCAACACTGATCTGGTCTCTGGACATGTTGTGAGGTCAGCTCTGACTCTAATCTGATCCTACACCTGTGTGTTCTTACCTCCAATGTCCACAGCTATCAGAAATATTGCGTTTTCTTTTGTGGGAGCTCTCAGTGTCCATTTATATATTACATAGACCCAGAATCTGCCTAGTTGATTGTGTGGATTTAATCTGCAGCTTGTACAGCTAGTGGGAAGATTTTGGACCTTCTTTCTTAGCCACACTGCCCCTGGGTTTCAATTGTGGTTTTATTTCTACTTCTGCCTGTGGATCTCCATTGGAGTTTGCCCCTGAGGCTGCCCTGGAGGCCTTGGCTCTGCCCCAGTGAGGGCCAGGTGTGAAGGTGGTGCAGCTGCTTGGGTCACAGGGGCTCTGGCAGCACCGGGTACTCAGGTGAGTTGACAGCTAGGGGAACACAAAATATAGTGCTCTAGAAGGGTATGGCAACCCATGCCAGTATTCTTTCCTGGAGAACCCCACTGACTGAGAAGCCTGGCAGGCCAGAGTCCACAGGGTCACAGAACTGGACACTACCAAATTGATCCCACACGCATAGATGCAAGAATTTTTTGGCCTGTGGCAGCTCTGCCCGCAGTGAGAGTTGAGTGTGAAGGTGGCACAGCTGCTTGGGTTGCAGGGACCCTGACAGCGCCAAGCATGCAGGGACACCCACTGCCTCAGCTGCAGGAGTTATGGCCCTATCAGTCTTTTTTTGAGCCTCTGGTAGCTGGTAATCAAAAAGCCTCTTTGGTTAGGCTTTCTCCACAGCTTGGCCTGATCAGGAACTTAGAGGGCTCCCTTCCCTGGAATCCTTCTCTGTTGATCAGCACATCAGGCACATAGAGGGTGAAAGGTTGTTGCTGAACCACAAAAGATGCCGGGATTCTTGGCCTCCGGAGGAGAATTCAATCCAGGGCCAGTGACGAGGCTTGATTGCTTAGATCTTTTGTGTAATAAAGATTTATTAAAGTATAAAAGAGATAGAGAAAGCTTCTGACATAAACATCAGAAGGGGGCAGAAAGAATACCCCCCTGCTAGTCTTTAGCCGGATGTTATACAGCTATTAGCATTCTGCTAATTAGAGAAAGGAAAAGTCTCAAAACACAGAGAATGGCACCAGGCCCCTCAGCCACAACATGCATTGAGATAACATTGGCATCAGGGGAGTCATCCCAGACCATAAAATGATTGGCATGAATCTTGAAGAAAGGCAGATTTCCAAACAAATGTACAGTTTCATTAACATAGATTAGGAGAACAAAGTATGAGTATAACATACTGGTTTGCAAGTCAGTTCTGAGCCTTTAGGCAGAACAGACCTGAAGACAGAATCTAGGGTGAATACATAGTACATTAACATAGCTTAAGACAAACATTTCCATAAGAAAAATGCATTGGTTAGCTCAAGGTTTGAGAAAAGTTAAGTTCAGGTGGAACCGGGTGTCATTATGGCAACACAGAATTTTAAGAGAAACCTCTTTTTAAAATTGTATAGAGAAGGGGAAAAAATATATAACACTGGTTTGTTTCCTCCTGCCGCTTAAGAAAGAGAGAAAAAATGTTTGACCTTTGCCGCCTATATCCTCAATTAGGAGACCCCTGGCCTTCCTCCTGTTACCCTCTCAAGGGGCCCCCTTGCCTTGGGTCCCACACTATAGAATGGTGCATCAGGCACTTAAAGAGGAACATAGGTCGGGGTCCTACCCTATAGATTAGTGCATCAGCAACTAAAGGGGCAAACTGGTGGGGTCCTACTCTGTTGGACCAATGCGTCAGGGAATTGATGGGCCAGTCTCTGTATTGTTCAGCTGCCAATGCTGGTGTGTGGGGAGAGAGAGGCTATAGTGATGGCTCCACCCCCTACACATGACTCAGCAGTATCGCCTAGCTTCCATGGCTGCCTGGCTTTCCTCCACAGGCATTTCCCACCACAGTCTCCTCCCTCAGGTCCCCTTGGTCTGTCTCTCTGCAGTCAACAGCAGCATTTGCTCTGGGATTGCTCCACAATCCATATGGTCCAGCTCCCAACTGCTGCATCTTCTAGGGAACCTGCATCCCTGTCCGGGGTACATATGACAAGGGCTGTCTGTTTCTCATTCCATTAATGCTGCCACAGATCAGCTGCTTCACTCTCTGCCTTAAATGTTTCTCCTCTGACCCAGACAATTGCCCTGATGTGGGGACTGGACCCCTGCTCCAGTACCCCCACCTGCTGAGGTCAGGTCCAGTCATACTAACGCTCTTGTTTTTCCCTCAAGGTCCTTCATCCTACCAAATTTTGCATGGTTCAACATATTCCAGTGGTCAGGTACTCCTGTCCACTCTCAGCTGGTGTCTGCAAGCATTTCTGTGTCTGAAGGTGTATTCTTGATGTATCTGTGCACAGAGATATACTCCACATTCACCTAATCCTCCCACATCTTGTTCATCCTTGGTATTACTTTTTAGTGCACAAAATTCAGGACTAAAATACCTTCATGTGGATTTTTTAAATGAATATAAACTTATTTTGCCCCACTAAGTGTTTTTTCTTAAATTATATTTATCCAATATTGACAGCAGTTTTCTTTTGGATGTGACTGTCATAAATATGTTATTCACTCACACATTTCCTTTTGGCATTTCTAGATGGTGACTTTTGGGAGTCTCTCTCATAAACAACACATGGCTGAGTGGGCTGCCCCTTTATTCAGTATCAGAATTCTCATCCTTCATGAGTCTGTCTCCATGAACTTGGAAGGGAGGGAGGGTTAGGACAGTAAAATAGCCCCATTCTCAAAAGAAGTCTGTAAGGAGTAGACATACCACTTCTTGCTATTTAAATAAGCCAAAACAAAAGAGTTTTAAAATCAGTTGAATCTAGCAATCCCACTCCTGGACATATATTCTGAGAAATCAAAATGCAAAAAGATACATGTACCCCTATATTCACAGCAGCACTATTAACAATAGCCAATGTGTGGAAACAACCTAAATACTCATGGACAGATAAATGGATAAAGAAGATGGAATACTATGCAGCCATAAAAAGACTGAAATAATGTCATTTGCAGCAACATGGATGGACCTAGAGATTATCATGAGAAGTGAAGTACATCAGGAAGAGCAAGACATATCATATGATATGACATATATGAAATAAAAACTATGACACGAATGAATCTATTTAGAAAGCAGATTTGTGGTTACCAAGAGAGAGGGGGGGTTGGAGGACGGTTGAAGTGAGAGTGTGGGATTCAGTTCAGTTCAGTTCAGTCGCGCAGTCATGTTCGACTCTTTGCGACCCCATGAATCACAGTACGGTAAGCCTCCCTGTTCATCACCAACTCCCAGAGTTCACTCAGACTCACGTCCATTGAGTCCATGATGAAATCCAGCCATCTCATCCTCGGTCATCCCCTTCTCCTCCTGCCCCCAATCCCTCCCAGCATCAGAGTCTTTTCCAATGAGACAGCTCTTTGCATGAGGTGGCCAAAGTACTGGAGCTTGAGTTTTAGCATCATTCCTTCCAAAGAAATCCCAGGGTTGATCTCCTTCAGAATGAACTGTTTGGATCTCCTTGCAGTCCAAGGGATTCTCAACAGTCTTCTCCAACACCACAGTTCAAAAGCATCAATTCTCTGGCGCTCAGCCTTCTTCACAGTCCAACTCTCACATCCATACATGACCACAGGAAAAACCATAGCCTTGACTAGACGGACCTTAGTCGGTAAAGTAATGTCTCTGCTTTTGAATATACTATCTAGGTTGGTCAAAACTTTTCTTCCAAGGAGTAAGCGTCTTTTAATTTCATGGCTGCAGTCACCATCTGCAATGATTTTGGAGCCCCAAAATATAAAGTCTGACACTGTTTCTACTGTTTCCCCATCTATTTCCCATGAAGTGATGGGGCCAGATGCCATGATCTTCGTTTTCTGAATGTTGAGCTTTAAGCCAATTTTTTCACTCTCCTCTTTCACTTTCATCAAGAGGCTTTTTAGCTCCTCTTCACTTTCTGCCATAAGGGTGGTGTCATCTGCATATCTGAGGTTATTGATATTTCTCCCAGCAGATGCAAACTATTATACGTAGACAGGATAAACAACAAGGTCTGACTGTATAGCACAGGGAGCAATACACAAAATCCTATGGTAAACCATAATGGAAAAGAATATGGAATGCATATATACATATAACTGAATCATTTTTGCTGTACAACAGTAATTACCACAATGTTGTAAATCAACTATATTACAATAAAATAAATTTTAAAAAAATCAATTGGCTAGAACTTGCCTGGTGGTACAGTGGATAAGATTCTACCTTCCAATACAGGGTACACAAGTTTGATCCCTGATCTGTGAAGATACCACATGCCATGGAGCAGTTAAGCTTGTGCACCACAGATACTGAGCGCATGTGCCTAGAGCCTGTGCTCTGCAAGAAGAGAAACCACCACAATGAGAAGCCTGCACACTGCAACTAGAGAGTAGCCTCCACTCGCCTCCACTAGAGAAAGCCTGCATGCAGCAATGAAGACCCAGCCAACCAAAAATCAACAGAAAACATTTTAAAACATCAGGTGGCTAAATTGCAGGAAATGACAGCAACATAGATTGAATCTGATCGGGCTTTGTGCTTTAGAAACTCCTTTCCCATCCACTGGTAAGGCCATATATGCTAACACATAGAGGTAATATTTCCTAGAACCTTCCCCTTAACTTAGACTTCCCTTGTGGCTCAGCTGGTAAAGAATCCGCCTGCAATGATGGAGACCTGGGTTCCATCCATGGGTTGGGAAGATCCCCTGGAGAACGGAAAAACTACCCACTCCAGTATTCTGGCCTAGAGAATTCCATGGACTACACAGTCCATGGAGTCGCAAAGAGTCTGACACATCTAAGTGACTTTCACTTTCACTTTCTCCTTAACTTACTGGTAAGGCCATATATGCTAACACATAGAGGTAATATTTCCTAGAACCTTCCCCTTAACTTAGACTTCCCTTGTGGCTCAGCTGGTAAAGAATCCGCCTGCAATGATGGAGACCTGGGTTCCATCCATGGGTTGGGAAGATCCCCTGGAGAACGGAAAAACTACCCACTCCAGTATTCTGGCCTAGAGAATTCCATGGACTACACAGTCCATGGAGTCGCAAAGAGTCTGACACATCTAAGTGACTTTCACTTTCACTTTCTCCTTAACTTGCCTCTCATCAGGCTTGCTCTACCTTGGCAGCTTCTTGATTGCAGTCACATCAATTAACTCCTGCTTCCTTACCTCTCTTCTCTGCTCCCTTGACTCGGCTCTCTAAATGAATAATTTGTTTCTCCAAACCAGCTTTGCTCCCACAGCTTCATGCTCTGCAAGCCATGGGCTAGATCTACCCTTCCTCCATGCCCATCTGCAGCGTCAAGGAGGCCCCTTCGGTCTATGATCTTCAGCAGAAAGATGATCTGATATAGTAAAAATGCTGAAGTTTATAAATAATGCAAGAGATTTCAAACAGGAAATGATCATTTGTCTCTCCCGCTCTCTGATCCAGGCAGGACTATTATTGACTATATCACTAAACTACAATGTAAAAATGGCCCAGCCACCAACTTGGGACCTAGAACAGGAGAAGTTTCAGGTTTAGCTATTCCTCAGTACTACTCGTGAACTTCTCCATCTTTTGGAAGCTAGTTTATATCCTGTGGGTATGTCTGGTCCCTTCACTAGACTGAAAACACCTGTGTCTTGTCTACCTTTGTAATCTCCACCTGGCCTAATAGAGTACTTTACATGTGTAGGCACTCAATAATGTGAAAGATAGAAAAAATGAATACAACAAACTATCAGAAAAAAGAGAATCAAAAGGGGGGAAAGACTCTTTCAGTACTGTGTTTATATAAAATTGAGATGTGATCAATTGCATGAGGATTTGTCTAGATTGGTTGGTTCTGGTAGTGATAGAAAAATAACTAAATATCCCTAATATGTGTGTAACCTTAATCATTTCTTTAGACTCTACTAACAAAGCTATGACAGGAGGATCCAACAGTGGTGTAATCCTGCCAGTCTCTCACCCTCCAATAGTTGCATCCCTGGCATGCTTTCCCCCTTTCCAGTTGAAGGGGGTGGAGCAGAATCAACAAAAGTGGCTCACATGGTTCATGTATGGCTAGTGATGGTTTTCTTCCCCTTTACAGCATTTATCATCTCTGCCTCTGTTGCTCCAGACCTGTGCCCTAGCAGAAACTGCTGCTTCTGTCATACCTCTGGATGTCAGCCATGATGTTGTGGCCTTGGCTGGTTTTCCGTTCCATTCCGCAAGTCATTTCTCCCCTTGCTTGCACATCAGTGTATTTCTAAGCCACAAATAACACTGCCTCGTGCTTTCAAGTTCTTGCTAAATCTAAGTCGCTTCAGTCGTGTCTGACTCTGTTGGACCCCTTAGATGACAGCCCACCAGGCTCTGCCATCCCTGGGATTCTCCAGGCAAGAACACTGGAGTGGGTTGCCATTTCCTTCTCCAATGCATGAAAGTGAAAAGAGAAAGTGAAGTCACTGAGTCGTGTCCAACTCTCAGCGACCCCGTGGACTGCAGCCTACCAGGCTCCTCCATCCATGGGATTTTCCAGGCAAGAGTACTGGAGTGGGATGCCATTCAAGTTCTTAGGATGACTCTAATGCTAGAGCTCTTATCTATCAGAGCAAGCACCATCTCCCGACGCTGAGCCTCTGGCACAGCACAGACCCACAAGATTTTTACTCAGCCACTCCTTCCTCTCTAACACAAACCATTATATTTTTCTGATCAAAGCAGTTTACCTCAATAATAACTCCCCTCAAAGTTGGTTCTTTCCCATTTGCCAAACTGAATTTTTATTCATAGGAGGGTTCTTATTCTCCGAAACATCAGGGAGCGGTATTCTTGCTTAGGGGCAGATGTTCATTTCAACTTACCTAGTTATTATAGCTCATATCAGAGTCCTTAAACCCTCACTTAAGTAAAGCTTTGATGGGTCTGCCCTCCTGGGCATCTAGATATGCCTGGACATGCTTCCATCCACTGTGGGCACTTCTACAACTTAGGCTCTCACTGGAGGACTCCTGCTACATTGGAGTAGTGTTTTATAATTAAAAATAACAAATGAACTTGCGAGAACCAAATGAGAGCAAGGGTGTGAAAGTGGTTTGCAAATGCAATGTATTATAGTTAATTCCTTATTATTTGTTTGTTTGCTTGTTTAATAGAAACCCATGTCCATGGGGGAACTGAAGGCTTCAAATAGTGAAGATTTTAAAAATAAAGGACAGGGATGTTTAACCGTAGAAGAAATCAAATTAAAAAAACATGTGAATATAAATTCAAAATCTATGTACTAGATAGAATTTCTGTGGCCCTTTTGAATGCACTGTTAGTCGCTCGGTTGTGTCTAACTCTCTGTGACCCCATGAACTGCCAGGCTTCTCTGCCCACGGAATTCTCCAGGCAAGAATACTGGAGTGGGTTGCCTTTCCCTTCTCCAGGGGATCTTCCATGACCTAGGTATCAAACCTGGGTCTCTTGCATTGCAGGCAGGTTCTTTACCATCTGAGCCACCAGGGAATCCCCAAGAATTCTGGAATGGGTAGCCTTTCCCTTCTTCGGGGATCTTCCGAACCCTGGGATCGAACCTGGGTCTTCCACATTGTGGGTAGATTTTTTTACCATCTGAGCTAGACACTTGCCAAGTGAACAGAGAGAAAGTTGGAAGATGGTCCTGCAGTACCTAAAAGTTGTCATACTCAGGCTGCGTATGTTAGGCCACAGATATCTAAATGAAACTATACAGCATGGAGAATTACAAAGCTTGAGTCCAGAGGTCAACTACTTGGATTTAAATCTGAGCCCTGCCACTTAAGAGCTCTAGGTGAATTTTGACAAATTACTTAATCTTAGTGTCTCATCTATAATAAATTAGAGATGTTATAGTACCATCTCCCCAAAGTATTACATGAGTCAATACATATAAAGCACTTACTGTCAGATCAGGCACAGAGCAAGTCTTTAATATGAATAAATTTTACAATTCCTCTACTCATACCATTGTTTTTCATGGGAGTAAATTGGGCTAGAGTTCACCCAAATGTTTGCTAAAGTGGAAATTTGAGGAATGGTTTTTTCAGTTAGGTAGAATTTGATAAATATTTATTTGAAATTGAGTTGAAAATTATTTACTCCCATCATCCCATCAACAGAAAATCAGATTAAAGATTTAATGAGCATGGCCCCACCCATCAGTACAAGACTGAGTTTCCTCACATTAAGTCTCTCCCACTGGGAAGCTTCCATAAGCCTCTTATCCTCATCCATCATAGGGGAGACATCATGAAAACCATAGCCACAGAAACCTGGCCAAACTGCTCACATGGACCACAGCTTGTCTAACTGTGTAACTGTGAGCCATGCCATGCAGGGCTACCCGAGATGGATGGGTCATCGTGGAAAGTTCTGACAAAACGTGGTCCACTGGAGAAGACAATGGCAAACCACTTCAGTATTCAGCATTGAAAGCCCCTGAACGAAAAGGCAAAAAGATATGACAGTGAAAGATGAACTCCCCAGGTTGATAAGTGCCCAATATGCTACTGGAGGAGACTGGAGAAATAACTCCAGAAAGGAGGAGGAACAGAGCCAAAGTCAAAACAACACCCAGCTGTGGATGTGACTGGGGATGGAAGAAAAGTCTGATGCTGTACAGAAAAATATTGCATAGGAACCTGGAGTGTTAGGTCCATCAACCAAGGTAGATTGGAAGTGATCAAACAGGAGATGGCAAGATTGAACATCGACATTTTCAGAATCAGTGAACTAAAATGGACTGTAATGGGTGAAGTTAATTCAGATGACCATTATATCTACTACTCTGGGCAAGAATGCCTTAGAAAAAGTGGTATAGCCCTCCTAGTCAACGGAAGAGTCCGAAATGCAGTACTTGGGTGCAGTCTCAAAAATGACAGAATGATTTCTGTTCGTTTCCAAGGCAAAACTTTCAATATCACAGTAATCCAAGTCTATACCCCAACCACTAATAAGAGGCTGAAGTTGAACGATTCTATGAAGACCTACTCAAAAATGATGTCCTTTTCATCATAAGGGACTAGAACGTAAAAGTAGGAAGTCAAGAGACACCTCAACTAACAGGCAGGTTTGGCCTTGGAGTACAAAATGAAGCAGGGCAAAGGCTAACAGAGTTTTGCCAAGTGAATGCACTGGTCATAGCACTCACCCTCTTCCAACCACACAAGAGACGACTCTACACATGGACATCATCAGATGATCAACACCAAAATCAGATTGATTATGCTCTTTGTGGCCAAAATGGAGAAGCTCTATACAAAACAAGAAACAAAAATAAGGCCAGGAGCCGACTGTGGCTCAGATCATGAACTCCTTATTGTCAAACTCAGACTTCAATTGAAGAAAGTAGGGAAAACCACTAGCCCATTCAGGTAGGATCTAAATCAAATCCCTTATGATTAGATGGTGGAAGTGACAAATAGATTCAAGGGACTAGATCTGATAGAGTGCCTGAAGAACTATACGTGGAGATTCATGACATTGGACAGGAGGCAGTGATCAAGACCATCCCCAAGAAAAGGAAATGCAAAAGGAAAAATGGTTGTCTGAGGAGGCCTTACAAATAGCTGGAAAAGAAGAGAAGCTAAAGACAAAGGAGGAAAGGAAAAATATACACATCTGAATGCAGAGTCCCAAAGGATAGATGAGAAAGCCTCCCTCAGTGATCAATGCAAAGAAACAGAGGAAAGCAATAGAATAGAAAAGACTAGAGATCTCTTCAAGAAAATTAGAGACATCAGGGGAACATTTCATGCAAAGATGGGCACAGTAAAGGACAGAAATGGTATGCACCTAACAGAAGCAGAAGATAGTAAGAAGAGGTGGAAAGAATACACAGAAGAACTATACAAATAAGACCTTAATGACCCAGTAAACCATGTTGGTGTGCTAAGTCACTTAGAGCCAGAGATCATGGAGTGTGAAGTCAAGTGGGCTTTAGGATCATCACTATGAACAAAGCTAGTGGAGATGATGGAATTCCAGCTGAGGTATTCCAAATCCTAAAAGATGCTGCTGCTAAAGTGCTGCACCAAATATGTCAGCACATTTGGAAAAGTTAGCAGTGGCCACAGGACTGGAAAAGGTCAGTTTTATTCCAATCCCAAAGAAAGGCAATGCCAAAGAATCTTCAAACTACCACACAGTTGTACTCATCTCATACTCTAGCAAATCAATGCTCAAAATTCTCCAAGAGAGGCTTCAACAGTAGGTGAACTGAGAATTTCCAGATGTTCAAGCTGGATTTAGAAAAGGCAGAGGAAACAGAGATCAAATTGCCAACATCCATTGGATCATACAAAAAGCAAGACAGTCCCAGAAAAAATATCTACTTCTGCTATATTGACTATGCCAAAGCCTTAGACTGTGTGGCTCACAACAAACTGTGGAAAATTTTTCAAGAGATGGGAATACCAGACCACCTGACCTGCCTCCCGAGACATCAGTATGCAGGTCAAGAAACAACAGTTAGAACCGGACATGCAACACCGGACTGGTTCCAAATCGGGAAAGGACTACGTCAAGGCTATATACTGTTACCCTGCTTATTTACTTATACGCAGATTCAGTTCAATTCAGTTCAGTTGCTCACTCGTGTCCGACTCTTTGTGACCCCATGAATTGCAGCACGCCAGGCCTGCCTGTCCATCACCAACTCCCAGAGTTCACTCAGACTCACGTCCATCGAGTCAGTGATGCCATCCAGCCATCTCATCCTCGGTCGTCCCCTTCTTCTCCTGCCCCCAATCCCTCCCAGCATCAGGGTCTTTTCCAATGAGTCAACTCTTTGATCTCCTTGTTGTCCAAAGGACTCTCAAGAGGTCTTCTCCAACACCACAGTTCTAGAACATCAATTGTTCTGTGCTCAGCTTTCTTCATAGTCCAACTCTCACGTGTTCAATTGGAAACAAAAAGTATCCACAGTAAAATTCTTAGTAACTATAGCAAGGTACAATAAAAAAAATATTTAATTTTGGTCTTTACAATTCTAACATTCAAGTCTCTTCATGGTATGGGCTCATTATTGATTAATTAAAAGTGTTTCAGAATTTAGTGGGATATGTTATGTGATTAAGTTGCATAACTTTAGTATTTCTTATAATTCTTTCAGTTCAGTTCACTTCAGTTCAGTCACTCAGTCGTGTCCAGCTCTTTGTGACCCCGTGAATCACAGCACACCAGGCCTCCCTGTCCATCACCAACTCCCGGAGTTCACTCAGACTCACGTCCATCGAGTCAGTGATGCCGTCCAGCCATCTCATCCTCGGTCGTCCCCTTCTCCTCCTGCCCCCAATCCCTCCCAGCATCAGGGTCTTTTCCAATGAGTCAACTCTTCGCATGAGGTGGCCAAAGTACTGGAGTTTCAGCTTCAGCATTATTCCTTCCAAAGAAATCCCAGGGCTAATCTCCTTCAGAATGGACTGGTTGGATCTCCTTGCAGTCCAAGGGACTCTCAAGAGTCTTCTCCAACACCACAGTTCAAAAGCATCAATTCTTTGGCACTCAGCCTTCTTTACAGTCCAACTCTCACATCCATACATGAGCACTGGAAAAACCATAGCCTTGACTAGATGGACCTTAGTTGGCAAAGTAAGTCTCTGCTTTTGAATATGCTATCTAGGTTGCTCATAACTTTTCACATGTACCTAATTCTATACTATGATAGATGGCTATCCTCATATGCCAATGTGTAAACCACTTCTTCAAGATGAAACTAAACATTATAATGTAGATGATGCTACAGTTCAACTTTTCATCAATATGTCATATGTCCTTTGCAAAGGCAATTGGAAAACTGTATTGATAGCACTCTATTATGAACTCTTTAATAGCATCATCTTTTAGGATTTTAAATAGCTCAGCTGGAATTCCATCACCTCCACTAGTTTTGTTCATAGTAATGCTTCCTAGGGCCCACTTGACTTCACATTCCCGGATGTCTGGCTTTAAGTGAGTGACCACATCTTCGTGGTTATCTGGGCCATTAAGAACTTTATTTTGTATAGTTCTTCTGTGTATTCTTGCCTCCTCTTCTTAATCTCTTCTGTTTCTGTTAGGTCCTGGCCATTTCTGTCCTTTCTTGTGCCCATCTTTGTATGAGATGTTCCCTTGGCATCTCCAATTTTCTTGAAGAAAGCTCTAGTATTTCCCATTCTATTGTTTTCCTCTATTTCTTTGCATTGTTCACTTAAGAAGGCTTTCTTATCTCTGCTTGCTATTCCCTGGAACTCTGCATTCAGTTGGGTATATCTTTCCCTTTCTCCCTTGCTATTCATTTCTCTTATTTTCTCAGCTGCTTGTAAGGCCTCCTCGGACAACCACTTTGCCTCCTTGCATTTGTTTTTCTTAGAGATGGTTTTCGTCACTGCCTCCTGTACAATGTTACGAACCTCTGTCCATAGTTTTTCAGGCACTCTGTCTACCAGACCTAATCCCTTGAATCTGTTCATCACCTCCAGTGTATAATCATAAGGGATTTGATTTAGGTCATACCTGAATGGCCTAGTGACTTTCCCTCAGTTCAGTTCAGTTGCTCAGTCATATCCAATTCTTTGCAACTCCATGGGCTGTGTAGCACACCAGGCTTCCCTGTGTGTTGTGTGCATCACCAACGCCGGAGCCTGCTCAAGCTCATGTCCATCAGATTGATGATGCCATGTAACCATCTCATCCTCTGTCATCCCCTTATCCTACTTTCTTCAATTCAAGCCTGAATTTTGAAATGAGAAGGTGATGATCTGAGCCACAGTTAGCTCCAGGTCTTGTTTTTGCTGACTTTATAGAGCTTTTCCATCTTTGGCTGCAAAGAATATATTCAATCAGGTTTCAAAAGAAATTAAAAGATGTTTTCTCCTTGGAAGAAAAGCTATAACAAACCTCGATAGCATATTAAAAAGCAGAGACATCACTTTGCTGGAAAAGTTCCATATAGTCAAAGCTATGGTTTTTCTCAGAGAAGGGAATGGCACCAGTGTGCCAGGGAACCCACTCCAGTGTTCTTGCCTGGAGAATCCCAGGAACAGGGGAGCCTGGTAGGGTGCAGTCCATGGAGTCATGAGCAGTCGGACATGACTGAGCGACTTCACTTTCACTTTTCACTTTCTTGCACTGGAGAAGGAAATGGCAACCCACTCCAGTGTTCTTTCCTGGAGAATCCCAGGGATGGGGGAGACTGGTGGGCTGCCATCTCTGGGGTTGCATAGAGTCAGACATGACTGAAGTGACTTAGCAGCAGCAGCAGAATTTTTTCTAGTAGTCATGTATGGAAGTGAGAGTTGGACCATAAAGAAGGCTGAGCATCAAAGAACTGATGCTTTCCAACTACAGTGCTGAAGAAGACTCTTGGGAGTCCCTTGGACAGCAAGGAAATCAAACCAGTCAATCCGAAAGGAAATCAGTCCTGAATATTCATTGGAAGGACTGACGCTGAAGTTGAAGTTCCAATATTTTGGCCATCTGATGCAAAGAGCCAACCCATTGGAAAAGACCCTGATGCTGGGAAAGATTGAAGGCAGGAGAAAGGAGTGACAGGGAATGAGACTGTTCGATGGCATCATTGACTGAATGCACATGAGTTTGAGGAAACTCCAGGAGATAGTGAAGGACAGGAAGCCTGGCATACTGTAGTCTATGGGGTTCAAAGAGATGGACTCAAATTAGCCACTGAACAACAACAAATTATGAGCTCATTTATTTTGGAGAATGACATCTAGGAATGTATTTATTTTAAAATATAATTTCATTTATTTATTTTTGGCTGTGCTGTGTCCTTGTTGCTGTGTGGGCTTTTCTCTAGTTGTGGCAATTGAGGGCTACTCTAGTTGAAATGCATGAGATTCTCATTGCACAGGCTTCTCTTGCTGTGGAGACAGTGTCTAGGGCACACGGGCTCAATAGTTGTGGCTCCTGAGCTCTAGAGTACAGGCTCAATAGTTGTGCCACACGGGCTTAGTTGCTTCGCAGTATGTGAGATATTCTCAGATCAGCGATGGAACCCAAGTCTACTGCATTGGGCATGTGGATACTATAGCCACCAGTGAAGCCCATGGGAATGTGTATTTCTGATCAAAGTTTTGTACCCGATCTTTCATCAAGAGGATATTTCTACCAGGATTTTTAAATGAGGTTATTCACAAAAAATCTGCGCTATCTGCAATTCAGCGACACTTGATGATGGAGACAGCTTGACATAAGGATTTAAAGTGTCCATTATTAAAAACATTCAGTTCAGTTCAGTTCAGTCACTCAGTCATGTCTGACTCTTTGCAACCCCATGAATCACAGCACGCCAGGCCTCCCTGTCTATCACCATCTCCCGGAGTTCACTCAGACTCACGTCCATCGAGTCAGTGATGCTGTCCAGCCATCTCATCCTCGGTCGTCCCCTTCTCCTCCTGCTCCCAATTCCTCCCAGCATCAGAGTCTTTTCCAATGAGTCAACTCTTTGCATGAGGTGGCCAAAGTACTGGAGCTTCAGCTTTAGCATCATTCCCTCCAAAGAAATCCCAGGGCTAATCTCCTTCAGAATGGACTAGTTGGATCCCTTGCAGTCCAAGGGACTCTCAAGAGTCTTCTCCAACACCACAGTTCAAAAGCATCAATTTTTCAGCGCTCAGCTTTCTTCATAGTCCAACTCTCACATCCATACATGACCACTGGAAAACCATAGCCTTGACTAGATGGATCTTTGTTGGCAAAGTAATGTCTCTGCTTTTCAATATGCTATCTAGGTTGGTCATAACTTTTCTTCCAAGGAGTAAGTGTCTTTTAATTTAATGGCTGCAGTCACCATCTGCTGTGATTTTGGAGCCCAAAAATAAAGTTTGACACTGTTTCCACTGTTTCCCCATCTTTTCCCATGAAGTGATGGGACCAGATGCCATGATGTTCGTTTTCTGAATGTTCAGCTTTAAGCCATCTTTTTCACTCTCCTCTTTCACTTTCATCAAGAGGCTTTTTAGTTTCTCTTCACTTTCTGCCATAAGGTTGGTGTCATTTGCACATCTGAGGTTATTGATATTTCTCCCGGCAATCTTGATTCCAGCTTGTGCTTCTAACAGCCCAGTGTTTCTCATGATGTACTCTCCATAAATTAAATAAGCAGGGTGACAATATACAGCCTTGACGTACTCCTTTTCCTATTTGGAACCAGTCTGTTGTTCCATGTCCAGTTCTAACTGTTGCTTCCTGACCTGCATATAGGTTTCTCAAGAGGCAGGTCAGGTGGTCTGGTATTCCCATCTCTTTCAGAATTTTCCACAGTTTACTGTGATCCACACAGTCAAAAGCTTTGGCATAGTCAATAAAGCCAAAGTAGATGTTTTTCTGGAACTCTCCTGCTTTTTCCATGATTCAGCAGATGTTGGCAATATGATCTCTGGTTCCTCTGCCTTTTTGAAAACCAGCTTGAACATCTAGAAGTTCGCAGTTCACATATTGCTGAAGCCTGGCTTGGAGAATTTTGAGCATTACTTTACTGGTATGTGAGATGAGTGCAATTGTGCGGTAGTTTCAGTATTCTTTGGCATTGCCTTTCTTTGGGATTGGAATGAAAACTGACCTTTTCCAGTCCTGTGGCCACTGCTGAGTTTTTCAAATGTGCTGGCATATTGAGTGGAGCACTTTCACAGCATCATCTTTCAGGATTTGAAACAGCTCAACTGGAATTCCATCACCTCCACTGGCTTTGTTTGTAGTAATGCTTTCTAAGGCCCACTTGACTTCACATTCCAGGATGTCTGGCTCTAGGTGAGCCAAATAGGAAAAGGAGTACATCAAGGCTGTATATTGTCACCCTGCTTATTTAACTTATATGCAGAGTACATCATGAGAAATGCTGGGCTGAAAGAAGCTCAAGCTGGAATCAAGATTGCCGGGAGAAATATCAATAACCTCAGATATGCAGATGACACCACCCTTATGGCAGAAAGTGAAGAGGAACTAAAAAGCCTCTTGATGAAAGTGAAAGTGGTGAGTGGAAAAGTTGGCTTAAAGCTCAACATTCAGAAAACAAAGATCATGGCATCTGGTCCCATCACTTCATGGGAAATAGATGGGGAAACAGTAGAAACAGTGTCAGACTTTATTTTTGGGGGCTCCAAAATCACAGCAGATGGTGACTGCAGCCATGAAATTAAAAGACGCTTTCTCCTTGAAAGGAAAGTTATGACCAACCTAGACAGCATTTTGATAAGCAGAGACATTACTTTGCCAACAAAGGTCCGTCTAGTCAAGGCTATGGTTTTTCCAGTGGTCATGTATGGATGTGAGAGTTGGACTATGAAGAAAGCTGAGCGCTGAAAAATTGATGCTTTTGAACTGTGGTGTTGGAGAAGACTTTGAGAGTCCCTTGGACTGCAGGGAGATCCAACCAGTCCATTCTGAAGGAGATCAGCCCTGGAATTTCTTTGGATGGAATGATGCTAAAGCTGAAACTCCAGTACTTTGGCCACCTCATGCAAAGAGTTGACTCATTAGAAAAGACTCTGATGCTGGGAGGGATTGGGAGCAGGAGGAGAAGGGGACGACAGAGGATGAGATGGCTGGACAGCATCACTGACTCGATGGACGTGAGTCTGAGTGAACTCTGGGAGTTGGTGATGGACAGGGAGGCCTGGCGTGCTGTGATTCATGGGGTCACAAAGAGTCAGACATGACTGAGCGACTGGACTGAACTGAACTGAATATGCCAGGTAGGTGCACTAGGGATATAGAATTGAACAATGGAGGTAAAAACTCCCCCGGAGTTACCATTAGACAGTATGTTAGATGGTCAAAAGTGATGTGGAGGAAATAGAAGAAGCAAAAAAGGAGAACAAGGAGTGCTAGGAGCTACTCTTCAATGGGTGATTAGTGAAAACATCACTGAAAATGTAACATTTAAGGAACTATCTTGAAAGAAATGAGGATGCATGTCACGCAGTATCCCAGGGAAGATAGTTTCAGGTGAAAAGACCAGCAAGTGAACACTCCCTGAGCTGAGAGCAGGCTGAGGATTTTTAAGAGAGCAAATTCAGTGTGTCTGTAAAGAAGTGGGGAGAGGGCACCATGAATGCTCATATGCAGTTGCAGGGTACCTTTAATATGCCCTACCATGGCTGAAAGAGAAGGTCATGATTTGTTTGGGATCAAATGACTTTTCCTCATTTACCTGTGATAAATATCCTTCGTACCTTCTTCCATGAGCATTTTCTGCTGTATCTTGAGCTCAAGTATACTAGTCATCTTCTGGATGATGCACACTGTTCATCTTAGGTGTAAGTTCCCCACTAACTTTGTGATATTAATGCCAATGAATGGTATTCAGTTTCTAACATCTTATCTCCATTTTAAAAGCATGATATTATACACGATAATGAGACTATCATATGTTGGGTACCTGCCATGTGCTAGATACCTTATTAATGTTGCATAATTTGATCACCCAACTACCCTGTGAAGCAAATGAAGATATTGAGTTCATTTTACAGTTGAGAATCCTGATTCTTAGTGAGGATGAACACCGTGCTTAACATTATAAAGCATTAAATGGTAGAGTTGGGCTTTAAACCTAAGATCCTTCTCCTTTCACCATACATCAACACTGAAAGCAGCACTATTCACAATAGCCAAATGATGGAAATAATCCAAATTACTATCAACAAATTAGTAGATAAATAAAATTTGGTGTATCCATACAGTAGAATATTATTCAGCCTTACAAAAGGATGAAATGCTAATACATACTACAATGGGAATTACCCTTCTAAATAATATGCTAAATAAAAGCAGCCAAACACAAAAGACCATGTAGTGTATGATTCCGTTTACATGAAATGTCCAAAATAGACAAATCCATAGACACAGAAATCAGATTAGTGGTTACCTGGAGCTAAGGGTAGAAAAACAGATTAACTGTACATAAGCATGAATTATTTTATTGGGATAATGAAAATATTCTAAAACTTGAAATATAATAGCTATGCAATTCTATACATTTACTGAAAAGACATCAGATGGTACCTAAATTCAACCTCAATGAAGCTGATTTTTTTAAGAGGAAGGTCTGACTTTCTAGAGCTTTACTAGATTAGGAGAACACAGTATATGATGCAAGTGAAGGGTACACTATCCAGGAACAAAAAAATGGAGCATTTTGAGAGATGGGAGAGAGAAAGAAGGTAGAGTAAGAAGCCAGACATGAAAGCTCCCTCCCCCCATTCCCCATCCATCTGACCATCATGAGAATGGAATCCGAGGGGATGAGTGAAAGTTTGACAAACATTTTCCAATGAAGTTTGAGGGAAAATTGAAAATAGGGTGGAATTTTTACCCAATTTGGTCTTTGAAACTCAGAGATACCACCTTTCTGTGTCCCCTTACTAACAAGGAGTGATGATAACAAAAAGAAATGGATACAAGACATATATAGGCAGAGACTGAGCCCTGTCTCCCTCAGCTCCTGCTTGGCATATGCTGATCCAGAAGATCCTACATGGTCCCAGTGGAGGACATGGAAAATAGCTGAATGTTGAAAGCCAGCATGCCTGCCATGGGGCCACTGCCATGAGAAGCAAAGTGACCCGACAGCAGAAATTTCAGAAAGACAGCCTCATCAAGGGATTGAGAATGTGGCTGAGATTCAGAAGATCTGAAAGGCAGGTAGGA
The DNA here is from genome assembly GCA_006408695.1 of Aepyceros melampus. NCBI lineage: Eukaryota > Metazoa > Chordata > Mammalia > Artiodactyla > Bovidae > Aepyceros > Aepyceros melampus. Next base: position 351,139 of record SJXQ01001522.1, on the reverse strand, counting down.
GAAGAGATAGTACCAAGATGGCAGGGTGGTGAAAAACCCTGGCCCTTACATGGACTGAAATCATAGACACTATGTTCCACAAGCCCCAGATTTCATCATTAAATGCCAGAAGGGCACCAATGCTATGTGTGTGTGTCAGGGGGAGCATTGCTGAGGATATTACTGTAGAGGCCAATGAAGCACCACACAAGGACACCCATGTCAGATGGTTGCTCCTTCTCAGTCACCATTTTGAGGAATAAGGACATAGAGATGGTTGGTGTGGCCACGGCTTGTCCAGGGGAAGGTTGAAACTCAGAGAATACTAAAATAACCCACAAAATACTTTCTTTAAAATTTCCTTAATTTCCTCCCCTTGCTTGAAGTACAGTTAATTTACAGTGTTGTGTTAGCTTCAAGTACAGCCAAGTGATTAAGTTATATACATATTCTTTTTACGATTATTTTCCATTATAGATTATTTTTAATATAAATGTATTTATTTTAATTGGAGGTTAATTACTTTACAGTATTGTATAATATACTTCACTGTGCTATACAGTAGGCCCTTGTTGTTACTCTATTTTATAGATAGTAGTGTGTGTATGTTAATCCCAAATTCCTAATTTATCCCCCCCAACACTACTATCTCCTTTTGTAACCACAAGTTTGTTTTCTCTGTCAGTGAATCTATTTGTGTTTTGTAAATAAGTGCATTTATATCATTTTTTAGATTCCACATATAAGTGATAACATATGGTATTTGTCTGACTTACTTCTAATCCCAAATTCCTAATTTATCCCCCCCAACACTACTATCTCCTTTTGTAACCACAAGTTTGTTTTCTCTGTCAGTGAATCTATTTGTGTTTTGTAAATAAGTGCATTTATATCATTTTTTAGATTCCACATATAAGTGATAACATATGGTATTTGTCTGACTTACTTCACTTAGTATAATCATCTCTAGGTCCATCTATGTTGCTGCAAATGGCATTATTTCATTATTTTTATGGCGGAGTAGTATTCCATTGTGTGTCTGTATATATGTATACTTTTTGCCTTTTCATACTGTTTGTGGGGCTCTCAAGGCAAGAATAGTGAAGTGATTTGCCAGTGCCTTCTCCAGTGGACCACGTTTTGTCAGAACTCTGCACCATGATCCATCCATCTTGGATGGCCCTACATAGCATGGCTCATAGTTTCATTGAGTAGACAAGGGTGTGGTCCATGTGATCAGTAATGCTGAAGAAGCTGAAGTTGAATGGTTCTATGAAGACCTACAAGACCTTTTCGAACTAACACCCCCAAAAGATGTCCTTTTCATTATAGGGGACTGGAATGCAAAAGTGAGAAGTCAAGAAACACCTGGAATAATAGACAAATTTGGTCTTGGAGTGCAAAATGAAGGAGGGAAAAGGCTAATAGAGTTTTGCCAAGAGAACACACTGGTCATAGCAAACACCTTCTTCAAACAACACAAGAGAAGACTCTACACATGGACATCACCAGGTGGTCAATACCAAAATCAGATGATTATATTTTTTGCAGTCAAAGATGGAGAAGCTCTATACAGTCAGCAAAAACAAGACTGGGAGCTAACTGGTTCAGATCATGAACTCCTTATGGCAAAATTCAGATTTAAGTTGAAGAAAGTAAGGAAAACCACTAGATTTTCAGGTCTGACCTAAATCAAATCCTTACGATTATACAGTGTAAGTGACAAATAGATTCAAGGTAGTAGATCTGATAGTCAGAGGGCCTGAAGAACTATGGACAGAGGTGTGATATTGTACAGGAGGCAGTGTTCAGACCATCCCCAAGAAAAAGAAATGCAAAAAGGCAAAATGAATGTCTGAGGAGGCCTTACAAATAGTTGAGAAGAGAGTTGAAAAACAAAGGAGAAAAGGAAAGATATACTCATTTGAATGCAAAGTTCCAAAGAACAGCAAGGAGAGATAAGAAAGCCTTCCTCGGTGATCAGCGCAAAGAAATAGAGGAAAACAACAGAATGGGAAAGACTAGAGATCTCTTCAAGAAAATTAGTGATACCAAGGTAACATTTCTTGCAAAGATGGGCACAATAAAGGACAGAAATGGTATGGACATAACAGAAGTAGAAGATATTAAAAAGAGGTGGCAAAGATACACAGAAGAATGATACAAAAAAGATTTTCATGACCCAGATAACCACAATAGTATGATCATTCACTAGAGCCAGACATCCTGGAATGTGAAGTCAAGTGGGCTTTAGAAGTATTACTACAAACAAAGCTAGTCAAGGTGAGAATTCCAGTTGAACTATTTCGAATCCTAAAAGATGATGCTGTGAAAGTGTTGCACTCAATATGCCAGCAAATTTGGAAAACTCAGCAGTGGCCACAGGACTAGAAAAGGTCAGTTTTCATTCCAATCCCAAAGAAAGGCAATGCCAAAGAATGTTCAAACTACCGCACAGTTGAACTCATCTCACGTGCCAGCAAAGTAATGTTCAAAATTCTCCAAGCCAGGCTTTAACAGTATGTGAACTGTGAACTTCCAGATGTTCAAGCTTATTTAGAAAAGTCAGAGGAACCAGAGATCAAATTGCCAACATCTATTGGATCACCAAAAAAGCAAGAGTATAATATAAATGTACTCAGTACCACAAAACTATACACATAAAAATGATGAAGACCCCAATGTTCATTGCAGCACTATTTACAGTAGCCTGGACATGGAAGCCGACTAGATGTCCACTGACAGATGAATGGATAAAGTTGTGGTACATATACACAATGGAATATTGTTAATTTGCTAAGTCATGTCAGATTCTTTTGTGACCCCCATGGGCTATAGCCCACCAGTATCCTCTGCCCATGGAATTTCCCAGGCAAGAATACTGGAGTGGGTTGTCATTTCCTTCTCCAAAGGATCTTCCTTACCTAGGGATCAAACCTGCGTCTCCTACATTGATAAGTGAATTCTCTACCACTGACCCACCACAGGAGCCCACAATGGAATATCACTCACTATAAAAAGGAACAAATTTGAATCAGTTGAAGTGAGGTGAATGAAACTAGAGCCTGTTATACAGAGTGAAGTAAGTCAGAAAGAGAAAAACAAATATTGTATATTAATGCATAATATGAAATCTAGAAAAATGGTACAGATGAACCTATTTGCAGGGCAGGAATAGAGATGCAGCAGTAGAGATGGACTTGTGGACACAGCAGGGAAAGGAGAGTGGGATGAATTGAGAGAAGAGCATTGACATATATACAATGCCATGTATAAAATAGCTAGTAGGAAGTTGATATAAAACACAAGGAGCTAAACGCAAGGGTGTTCTGTGACAACCTAGAAGGGTGAGATAGGGGCAAGAGGGAGGGGCTGTATGTATACTTATGGCTGATTCATGTTGTTGTACAGCAGAAACCAACACAACATTGTAAAGCAATTATTCTCCAATTAAAAATAAAATTTTAAAAATGGTGAAGATAGTAAATTTTCTGTTACACGTATTTTACCACAAAAAGTTGGAGAAAACCTGAGAAAAAAAGTGACCCATGGTCATACATCTATTTAAGAGGTAAAACAATAAATGAAGTTAGATATGCCTGATAAACGAAGGCAATGGCACCCCACTCCAGTACTCTTGCCTGGAAAATCCCATGGACAGGGGAGCCTGGTAGGCTGCAGTCCAAGGGGTCGCGAACAGTCAGACACGACTGAGCGACTTCACTTTCACTTTTCACTTTCATGCATTGGAGAAGGAAATGGCAACCCACTCCAGTGCTCTTGCCTGGAGAATCCCAGGGACGGGGGAGCCTGGTGGGCTGCTGTCTGTGGGGTCACACAGAGTCGGACACGACTGAAGTGACTTAGCAGCATGCCTGATAAAATCCATGTTCTTTTCACGAAACCATGCAAATACTATAATCAAATAATGTGGCTGGATTTATTTATAAACATAATAATCCTTTAAAGGAATCATTTTGGCCAGCTCTGCTGTATTCTGATCATTTGAAAATTTTGTGGGACTTTTCTTCAAAACTGTCTTCACAGACTATGAATCATTGGTTTGATTCTTCTCAATGGTGTCAAATTTTAGTTCTTTGAGAGGGATTGATGGAAACTGACAATAGTCATTTTATTGATTTAAATATCATTAAGCTGGATAATACAATTGAGAAGCAGTGGAAATCCATCCAGACTGAAGGAGTCTATAGCAGAAATCAGAGGATTGAGAAGTAAGTGGAAAGCTGAGAATAGTCCATAAAAGTAGTCCTTAGATGGTAGGGTGACATTTATTAATGAAGAGCATCCTCTAACTCCGTAAGTTTTTGCCTCTCAGATAGCCACTCCTTCAGTGCAAAATGTCAGTGGTGTATTGACATTGTTTATCTTCAGAAGACCTCTGTCTTAGTGTTTCAAGGGGCTCTGAGTCCTTGAGCAAATGAGGTGATTTTCTGAGTCTACTTCCTTGTTTGTAAAAATTGGCGAAATACATCTTACCTCTCTGGGTTTGAGAATTTACTGGATAACATGTGAAAAAAAAAAAAGAAAAACACTTAGCATAATGTCTAGGCTAGAGTAGGCCTTTAATATTGAGGGATGGGCAGTAGGGTCTGATGTTTGTTTATATTTCTTAATTATTCCATAGGTATTTAGGACATGAGCATGGTTGTCTTCACATCCCTTTCAAAGTTGAGTTAGGCCTGAAGTTTACAATGACAGAATGTAAGTAGAATGCCCAAGCTAGATATTACAATTACATCCAATTGTAAGGAGTTATTTTTTTTTCCCAAAAGGAACATCCCAAGGGTCACCTGATCTCAAGGAAGGAAAATGAAACCACATGGGGTTTTGTCTGTAGTTTGTATGCTAAGGGATATAAAAATTAATGTGTGATTCTGGAGCCCATGTTTGAGAATGTCTTAAAATGCAAAAACTTGCAAGTAAGTGGTAACCCTTTAAAGCTCTGATGTCTCCTACCTCCCAGGCCCCTCCACAGTGAGCCCTCTTTTAGGCTTGTTTCTGTGGCACTTTTTTTCACTTCTAGTTTGGACTCTCAGGCTGGGTTTTTGTCTGTCTCCCTTTGCGAGATTATGAACATTTACATTATAGTATAAGCACCAGCTATAAGCAAGGCACATCAAAGTCACTGCCATTTTTGCTTTACAGCTATACCTCCCCCCACCAGTTTATGTTTGCTTCTCTTTATCTACAAGTTGTCAAAATATAGGATTTAATAACTTTCAAAGTGATTAATTAAGGTGTTTTGGAGTAGCATTATGAGCTGACATATTTATACACATTTGATATATTTGAACCGGTTCTGGTTGTTGTCCTTACTGATGTCCAGCTTGCACTATCTTTAGCTAGTGGGAGCCTGTTCAGGTTGGTTTCTGGGTCCTTTTGACCTCACCTTACTAGCATTTGATAGTTTCCTTTGTTATCTGATAACGACAAGATGTTCCAGGCCTATCTTGTACACTTCTGATCTAGACTTGGAATTAGCCGTTTCCTGTAAGAATTCTTTTAGTAAAAATGGTATCTAGAAACCCTCATGGGCTTGAAGGGGCGCATATTACTTTTGTGTTGGTCACACACACAGTTCCAAATACTATCAAGACTTCTCTCATTGGCTTCATCTATCCCTTTTACTGTTTCTTTGCTGGAATATTTTAAAGTAAATTTCTCGACGTGTACCTAAGTTTTATGAGCATATATGTGAAAACAAAGGAAAAAAGATGTGTGAATATGCCATATCTTATGTGCACAATTTTCCCTGGTTAGATGTGTATGTTACTGCAAGTTATTCACAGGTGTAGGCAGTATAGACTCATTCTGTTATCAGGTGGAGCATCGTCAGAGAGTTTCACCCTAGCGGGTAAGTCACAGTGTTTAAGTATCATTAAGTATCACCACAGGACACTTGAAAGGTTTTCTTGGACAGGCAGTCTATATATCTTTCCTTAGCCTACCTTGGAGAAACATACTCTTTGGAGCTTGGCTGACTTACAAAAGCAAGGGAGAGGGCTATGTTTTATATACAGTAATGAGATTAATCTTCTTTTGAGGATTATAGGAATGAATCTGTTACTTTGATCTTTTGACATAATTTTCTAGAGAAAAATATGAATATAGGCTCAATAGATATATAATTATTTTGCATATCAACAAAGCCTACGGTATGTTGAGTTCAGTGCCCATTAGAAGTCTATCTGAAGATACTATCATTAATGATTAATGGGTCTGCAGTGCCCATGGTATTCCCTTCAGAGTTTACGGTCTTGCTGGGTAAGCAGTGTGGATTTTAATGGCAGACAATACAAATGGCAAAAACCAGTGTTATAAGAGCCCAGGAGAGGTTGGTATAGTGTGGTCAGTGATTCCAGTGTCACAAGACATACACTTAGGTTTTACCTGCTGACGAATCTGCCCCCATTTCCTTGTGTATTCTTGGCTCTGTGTTCGCGCATCACCATGTGGCAGCCCTTCCTGCCTTGTCGGCCCGTCAGAATGAGCTATGGAGCCCTCTCCATGCTCCTGTGCCACTGTGCCCTAGCGCCACTGGCCATCTAGGCTGCGCTTTCCCCAGGATGGCATCTTCTGGAGCGCACCACGTCCTTGCTCATCCGTGTAGCCCAGGTGCCTAAGCACAGTGCGTCACTGCTTGACAAGGACTCTCTATGCTTCTAGTGTAGTAGTGTTAGTCGCTCAGTTGTGTCAGACTCTACAACCCCATAGACTGCAGCCCGCCAGGCTTCTCTGTCCCTGGAATTCTCCAGGCGGGAATACTGGAGTGGATTGCCATTCCCTTCTCCAGAGGATCTTCCTGACGCAGGGATCGAACCCAGGTCTCCTGCACTGCAGGCAGATTCTTTACTGTCTGAGCCACCAGAGGACTTTATATGTTTTTAAGTTTTGAACAAATATTACTGTAGGGTTGGTTACATTTCTTTGGAGAAGAAAGAGCTTGAGCTAGAATTGGACTGAAAGTGTGGTGGGTTTTTTTTTTTTTTTGTCTTTTAGCAGCAATTTGTGGAAACTTTGGGATAGGCTATAAAAATTGAATTTTTTGTAATATTTAAATTTTAATCATATAATAAAGTTATTACAAATACAGAATACTATTTTAAAAAGCAGAGACATTAATAAAAAGCACTTGTAATACTCCTATAGCACAAACATTGTTAACATTTTAGTGTATATCCTAGTCTCTTTTGTCTTATGTTCATATGTGATTTGTGTATTTTACAAAATCAGAGCAAGACTGTGCCACCTTTTGTATGTTTAAGTTAATATAGTATTGAAAATATCTCCCTGTGACACAAATGGTCTTCTAAGACATGGCTTTAAATGGTTGCTTTGGCATAATATTAGTGTCATGTGCGCTGTTCTTAGCTGCTCAGCTGTGTCCGACTCTTTGCGACCCCAGGCACTGTTACCCACCAGACTCTCCTGTCCATGGGGATTCTCCAGGCAAGAGTACTGGAGTGTGTTGCCATGCCCTCCTCCAAGGGATCTCCCCAATCCAGGGATCGAACGCAGGTCTCCCATCTTGCAGGCAGATTCTTTACTGTCTGAGCCACCAGGAAAGCTCTAATGTGTCATAACACAGAGCTTCTCAAGCATGTGTAATGTAAGGACACTTTATAAACCTTTTTTATGGGTTCTGATGTTGAATTCGGAGAAGGCAATGGCACCCTACTCCAGTACTCTTGCCTGGAAAATCCCATGGACAGAGGAGCCTGCTAGGCTGCAGTCCATGGGGTCGCTAAGAGTTGGACACGACTGAGCAACTTCACTTTCACTTTTCACTTGCATGCATTGGAGAAGGAAATGGCAACCTACTCCAGTGTTCTTGCCTGGAGAATCCCAGGGGCGGTGGAGCCTGGTGGGCTGCTGTCTATGGGGTTGCACAGAGTCGGACACGACTGAAGCGACTTAGCAGCAGTAGCAGCAGCAAGTTGTATTTAGAACATAGCACATACAATTGTGTTTATTTCCTTGCCTGATTCATACACCAGGTCAGTACCTAAAGACTTCATAAATTAATGAGCAGATACATAAATACATCTCCCAAAGGAATCACTTTAACTTTCAAGGTCAACACTCATTAGAAAATACAGGTTCAGGAATATCTATTAGTACTTGAATCTCTATCTCTTTGAGATAGAGAATAGCCTAACTACTACAAAACAAAACAGATATACCATGTATTCCCTAGCAAGAGTTCACAACGATCAGTTGGATTAACTCAAAAATAACAGAGGTGGTCCTCTAAATAGTAAGCTTGAATTTTATGTCTCATAATTTAGTTTCAGTCTGGCATTTTCCCTAGAGATAAAACTTTCTTAAAACAAGCTAACCATCAACCAGAAAGATTCATGACAGCAATGTGCAGACTGCATACATAAGAATAAATACAACTTAGGAGGAGTTTTTTGTTTTATCTGAAAAAGATAAGAACCTCTGCATGTTTGCCCATTTTTAAAACCTAATCTCTTTTGGTAAGAATACAACTTTTGGATGAATCTGTTCGGCAATAAATTTCTTTCTTCATTTTCAACCAAATGCTTGATCTGTAGACATATTACTTCTTGCTGATTTTAGAATTATCTGATTGTTAGAGAAGTGAGTAGTCTGTAATTAGGTTATAAAATTTTGAGTACAGATTATTTTATTGCAACATTATGACAGAATGAGATAGAGAATAGCCTAACTACTACAAAACAAACATTTGTAGTACTTGAGTAATGATATATTGAAACAATTCAATTGAACCCTACATTTGGTTACAGATGAGTGTTTGATTCTATTCATAGGATGCATTTCTTTCTCAATGTAGATTGTCTATATACTATCCATTCCTAATCACTTAACTCCAAGCCAACATTTCCCAGGCATTCTTCTTCCCCAAAACCAGACTCCTATACAGTTGTATTTGGGGTATTTCCACTTAGGTATTCATAATTAAGACTCAGGGATGGCTATGCAGACTGTGTACCATTCAATTTACAGAGACTAACATATAAAATATTGTCTCTTGGAATTGTACAACACGCTTGCCTTGTCTTCAGACAAAGCACATCCAAAATTAAACTTGCAAGTCCTTCCACCAAAATGACCTTATCTTGCTAAATTCCATTTCCACTGAACTAATAGCACTGCCTTTTCTCTATCAGTTAGGTTTGAAGTTTAGAGATCTTTTTGACAACTCCTCTTATGCTCTACATTCTATCAGTGACTGTGCCAAATTGATTTTCAAGGCTACTGTCAGATCCATCTTCTATTTTTCTCACATTGAAAAACCTGACCATTCCCTCATTGTTTAGAATTGTAGAACTGCACATTTGAAAACAATAATGATGTTGCAGATCCAGGCCAAATCACTCTTACAGTTGAGATAACAAGTCAAGTAAAGGGAAATGACTTGCTGAAGGTTGTGTACATAACTAGTTTAGTGACAGAAACAGAATTAGAGTAGAAATCTCCTAGTTCTCATACCTCCAATCCTTTCCTTATAAAATTATTATTATTTTTTCCCACCTGTCCCCCTCATCTATTTTCTCTCTCCCCACTTCAATCTATCCTACACTCTTTGACCAGATTAGTCTATATATAAAAGTATTACTTTTCTTTTTAAATGTTTTTGTTCAACATAATTTTATGAAGCACAAATGCATTAATGAAACAACGTAGATGCAGACTACTTTTTAAATGAATTTTTATTGGAGTATAGTTGCTAATTTACAATATTAGTTTCTGCTGTATAGCAAAGTGAGTCAGCTATATGTGTATAAATATTCCCTCTTTTTGAGATTTCCTTCCCATTTAGGTCATCACAGAGCATTGAGTAGAGTTCCCTGTACTACGCAGTAGGTTCTCATTGGCTTTCTATTTTGTACATAGTATATATATATCAATCCCAGTATTCTAATTCATCCCACCCCCCACCCCAGCCCACTTGGGATCCATTTGCTCTCTACATCCATGTCCCTTTCTGCTTTGCAAACCTGTACTATTTTTCTAGGTCCCACATATAAGCTATATTATACAATATTTGTTTTTCTGTTTCTGACTTACTTCGCTTTCTATGACAGTCTCCAGTTCCATCCATGTCTCTGCAAATGGCAATATTTCACTCTTTTTTATGTTTGAGTAATAGTCCATTGTACCACATCTTTATCTGTTCCTTTGTTGATGAATATTTAGGTTGTTTCCATGTACTGGCTGTTGTAAATAGTGTTGTGATGAACACTGGGGTGGATGTAAATTTTTTTTTTCCCCTGAATCCTCATTCTCTCTATGTTGTCAAAGACAGAACACACATAGAAACATATTTTTCCTATTAACCTTGCATTAAAGCTTAGGATGAGCTATTATTTGTGACTCTTCTTTAGTTAGCCCTTCTTTTCCAATATTTATGCTGGTTAATTTGAATGTTACTTAACAGATTCTTACACAGCTACACTAGCTTCATTGAAAATCCAAGTATGTCCTCTTTAATTAAAATTTCTGAGAATGATTTTTTTTCCATTCAAAAAGTGGCCTATTGTGTGCTTGGTATTGGTGGTGCAGTATAAAACAGTTTTCAAGCATGTTCAATAGATAAACATCTAATGGGAAAGACAGAGAAGTAAATGGCTGCTATGATTTATGATATAGAAACAGAGAAAAATGATACAGTTCAGATTGGGCATGTCTGGATAGGTTGAAGGAAGTATTCCTAGAGGAATTATAACTAAACTGGGTTTAGGAGAATGAACACAAGGAAACTATATTTTTAAATGGAGTAGAGACAGCTACAGGAAAGTCTATGAAAGGAAGAATGCTTATGAGCATAGACAGGAGAGACCAAGGCATCTGAAAGCCCTGTGCTTTTGATTCCCATCCTCAACCTCTAGCCTACCTATCAGTAATGTTAAGAGTGGAAGCTGCTGGCCTCCTTTCATGATGCCTTTTATCCTTTTGTATCCACCGTTCAAAGAAACCCTTGATTCTGCTACACATCAACTACTCTTACCTATTTTCTAGACCTTTATTCCTTCTTTAGACTACATGGTCAATTATCAGAATGCTCTGTATCTTGGTATTTTCTCAGAGTACTGTTTTTGGCATCTCTCTCTTACTAAAGTCTGCCTCTCCCTCAAGAATATTGCGGTACTCAATACAAGTGATGAATGTTTTATATTAATCTGTGTAAGTGGTATCTATCACAGGATGTAAATTTTTGAATTACAGTTTTCTTTGGGTATATGCCCAGGGATTGTTTTTTTTTTTTTCCCAAAGGGGTATTTCTCTTTTTAGCTTTTTAAGGTACCTCCATACTGTTCTCCATAGTGGCTGTACCCTTTTACATTCCTACCAATAGTGTAAGAGGGTTCCTGTTTCTCCTCTCACCCTCTCCAGCATTTATTGTTTGTAGATTTTTTGATGATGGCCATTCTGGTCAGTGTGAGGTGATACTTCATTGTAGACTTGATTTCTTTCTCTAATAATTAGTGGTGTCGAGTATCTTTCCATGTATTTCTTGGCCATCTGTGTACCTCCTTTGTAGAAAAGTCTATTTAGGTCTTCCACCCATTTTTTCACTGGGTTGTTTGCTTTTTTTGTTGTTATTGAACTGCATGAGCTGTTTGTATGTTTTGAAATTAATCCCTTGTCAATTGGCTTCATTTGCAAATATTTTCTCTCATTCTGAGGGCCATCTTTTCATTTTGTTTATGATTTTATTTGGTTTGCAAAAGCTTTTAAGTCTATTAGGTCCCATTTGTTTATTTTCATTACTGTTAGGAGGTGGATCAGAAAAGTTCTTGCTGCAATTTATGTCAAGAAGTGTTCTGCCTATGTTTTCCTCTAAGTGTTTTATAATGTTTGTCCTTACATTTCGGAGAAGGCAATGGCACTCCACTCCAGTACTCTTGCCTGGAAAACCCCACGGACGGAAGAGCCTGGAAAGCTGAAGTCCATGGGGTCACTTGTGCATGATGTTAGGGAGTGTTCTAATTTCATTTATTTTACATGTAGCTGTCCAGTTTTCCCAGCACCACTTATTGAAGAGACTGTCTTTTCTCCACTGTACATTCTTGCCTCCTTTGTCATAGATTAGGTGACCATAGGTGCATGGGTTTATCTCTGGACTTTCTATACTGTTCCATTGATCTTTATTTCTGTTTTTGTTCCAGTACCATACTGTTTTGATTACTATAGCTTTGTAGTCTGAAGTCAGGGAGCCTGATTCTTCCAGCCCCATTTTTCTTTCTAAAGGTTCCTTTGGCTATTCAGAGTCTTATACAATACTATACATAGAAAATCCTAAAGATGCCACCATAAAACTACTAGAGCTCATCAGTGAATTTGGTAAAATTGTAGGATCCAAAATTAATACACAGAAATCTCATTCATTAATATACACTAACAAAGAAAGATCAGAAAGATAAATTAAGGAACCAGTCACATTTACCATCACAACAAAAAGAATAAAATACCTAGGAATAAACTTACCTAAGGAGGCAAAAAACCTGTACTCAGAAACCTGCAAGATACTGATGAAAGAAAGCAAAGACAACACAGATAAAGAGATGTTCTTGGATTAGAAGAATCAATATTTTGAAAGTGACTATACTACCCAAAGCAATCTACAGATTCAATATAATCCCTACCAAATTACTAAAGGCATTTTCACAGAATTAGAGTAAACTACCTTTCTAGTATAGTTTTAAAACAAAATATATCAATGTAATTCTCCACATTAATAGATTAATGAGAAACATTGTTTGGTGAGGCATTTCAAGAAAATATTTGCTAAGTTTCAATACTAATGTATAGAAAAGGAAACCCAACTTAAATCATTTTTCCCACAGAAATGAAAACATATGTTCACACAAAAACCTGTGTGTTGATATTCACAGCAGTTTTCTTCATAAATAGCTAAAAACTGGTAAGAATCTAGATATCCTTCAACAGGTGGATGGTTAAACTGTGGTGCATCCATACCATGAGATGACAGTCAGCAGTAAAAAGAAATGAACTATTGATGCATGTCACAACCTAGATAAATCTCCAGAGAATTATGCTTAGTGAAAAAAAGTCAATCCAAAAGGTTACATACTCTGTGAATGCATTTAAATAATAATACAGGGATAACAAAATTAGAGATGGAGATCAGAGTAATGATTTCTAGGGCTTAAGGACAGAGGTGAAAAGAGTGATAAATATAGCTATAAAGATGTTTCATAAGGGGACTCTGGGAACTGTTCTGTATCTTGACTATGGTGGTGGTCATGCAAATTCATATGTGTGATAAAGTTGCATGGTTATACACACAATCATGAATTCACACACACACACATGACTACATAGAAAACTGGGGAAATCTGAATAATTTCTATGGATTGTACCATTTTCAGTTTCTGGTTTGATATTATAGTTATTCAGGATGTTAACCACTGGGGGAACCTGGGTAAAGGGTACATAGGACTTCTCTGTGCACTATTTTTTTTCTAACTCTCTGTCAAAATATAATTATTCCAAAATAGAAAACTTTAAAAAATTAAGATAGATTTTAAGCAAAAAATAAATCTGACTTGCTATCATTCTTTGGTTTAAATCATGAAAACTTGGATCCTGCCCAGATTGAGGCAAATTAAGAAGGTGATTTAATGCCATCTTATCAGTTAATGTGTAGATGGTTAAAGCTTCTTCACTGATGGGAATATCAGAGGTGGAAAGGAGAGCTCATCAGAGACTGGAAGAAAATATTGCAAATCGCATTTCTGATAACGGACTTCTAGGCTGCAGTCCTGGGGTCGCTAGGAGTTGGACACGACTGAGCGACTTCACTTTCACTTTTCACTTTCATGCATTGGAGAAGGAAATGGCAACCCACTCCAGTGTTCCTGCCTGGAGAATCCCAGGGATGGGGGAGCCTGGTGGGCTGCCGTCTATGGGGTCGCACAGAGTCGGACACGACTGAGGCGACTTAGCAGCAGCAGCATTGACAATATTATTTTATCAACAATAAGGAAACAAATGACCCGGTTTTTAATTAATTAATGATTTTGGCTGTGCTGGGTCCTTGTTGCAGTGTGGGCTTTTCTCTAGTTGTGGTGACCAGGGGTTACTCTCTAGTTGCAGTGCGCTGGCTTCTCATTGTGGCAGCTTCTCTTGCGGAGCACAGACTCTAGAGAATGGGCTCAATAGCTGTGGTGCATGGGCTTTGTTGCCCCATGACATCTGGGATTTTCCCAGATAGGGGATCGAATTTGTGTCTCCTGCAGTGGCAGGCAGATTCTTTACCACTAAGCCACCAGGGAAGCCTGACTGATTTTTTTAAATTTATTTTTTTATTGAAGGATAATTGCTTTACTGAATTTTGTTGTTTTCTGTCAAACCTCAACATGAATCAGCCACAGGTATACATATATTCCCTCCATTTTGAACCTCTCTCCCATCTCCCACCCCATCTCACCCCTCCAGATTGATACAGAGCCCCTGTTTGAGTTTCCTGAGCCATACAGCAAATTCCCATTAGCTATCTATTTCACATATGTTAATGTAAGTTTCCATGTTACTCTTTCCATACATCTCACCTTCTCCTCCCCTCTCCCCATGCCCTACTGAAGAATTTATTTACAGGGCAGTAACGAAGAAACAGACATAGAGAACAGACTGAGTTTTTAAATGGACAAAATTTGAACAGATGCTTCACCAAAGAAAATGTGTAGATAACAAATATGCACATGAAAAGTTGCTCAGCGTTATTAGTAATTAGTTAAATGCAAATTAAAACCACAATGAGATACCTCTGTATTCTAATGTGCTGCTGCTCAGTTGCTCAGTCGTGTCTGACTCTTTGAGACCCCATGGACTGTAGCCCACCAGGGAACTGTCCATGGAATTTTACAGGCAGGAATACTAGTGTGGGTTGCCTTTTTCAGGGGATCTTCCCAACTCAGGGATCAAATTCAGATCTCTCGAATTACAGGCAGATTCTTTACCATCTGAACCACCAGGGAAGACTTACGCACTGGTCATATGACCCAGCAATCCCAGTCCTAGGTTTCTCCCCACAAGAAATGAAGACAAAGGCCTCACAAAAACCTGTATGGAAATTTTCATAGCAGCTTTATTCATAGTTGCCAAAATTTAGAAATAATCCTTCAAATAGTAAATAAAAACACTATAGTATATTCATATAATGGAATGCCAGTCAGAAACAAAAAGAAACAACATGAATGAATCTTAAACACATTATGCTTAGTGAAAGAAGCCAAACACCAAATATCTACATACAGTATAGTCTCATTTACATGAAATTCTGGATAAGACAAAACTGTTGGTTTAGAAAATAAGTTTCCAGGGATCCAGGGATCTTGGAGACTGTAGGGGAGAGTCTAAAAAGAGGCATCACGTCCTGTATCTTCTCTTTTGGTGCTGATTATGCAACTCGAGGTATTTGTCAAAACTCATAAAACTGTACATCAAAAAGAAAGTATTTACTAGACATAAGTTTTAACAATAATTCCTAAAAAGGAAAAAGGGCAAGTCACAAGAGAAGAAATCTAAAAAGCCAATACATCTATGAAAAGATCTTCAAATTTACTAATATTAGGCAGTGCAAATAAGAAACATTGTGAAATAAAATTTCCCACTTTCAAGGCTGGCAAAAACTAAGAAGTCTGTTGATGATTTTGAGAAAACAAAACTCTTATAAGCTGCTTATGGATGTGTAAATTGATACATTTTGGAGTGCAACTCTGTAATATTTTTTAAAGTTGAGGACACCTATACTATGACCTAGGAATTCTGCTTTTTGGTTTATTTCCTAGAGCAAATCCATCACATAACACAAGGAGACATGCAGAAATAGATGCTCTTCTGGAACTCTCTTGCTTTTTCTATGATCCAACAGATATGACAAGTTGATCTCTGGTTCCTCTGCCTTTTCTAAATCCAGCTTGAACATCTAGGAGTTCTTGGTTCATTTACTGTTGTAGCCTAGCTTGGAAAATTTTGAGTATTACTTTGCTAGCATGTGAGATGAGTGCAATTGTGTGGTGGGTTGAACATTCTTTGGCATTGCTTTTCTTTGGGATTGGAATGAAATCTGACCTTTTCCAGTCCTGTGGCCACTGGCGAGTTTTCCAAATTTGTTGGCATATTGAGTGCAGCGCTTTAACAGCATCATCTTTTAGGATTTGAAATAAATCAGCTGGAATTCCATCACCTCCACTAGCTTTGTTCACAGTGATGCTTCCTAAGGCCCACTTGACTTTGTATTCCAGGATATCTAGCTCTAGGTGAGTGATCACACCATCGTGGTTATCTGGGTCATTAAGATTTTTTTGTATAGTTCTTCTGTGTATTCTTGCCACTTCTTCTTAATATCTGCTGTTTCTTTTAGGTGCACACCTTTTCTGTCCTTTATTGTGCCCATCTTTGCATGAAATATTCCCTTGGTATCCCTAATTTTCTTGAACAGAGGTCTAGTCTTTCCCATTCTATTGTTTTCCTCTATTTCTTTGCATTGATCATTGAGGAAAAGAAAGTGAAAGTGAAATCGCTCAGTCGTGTCTGACTCTTTGCGACCCCATGGAATGTAACCTACCAGGCTCCTCCATCCATGGGATCTTCCAGGCAAGAGTACCAAAGTGGGTTACCATTTCCTTCTCCAGGGGGTCACTGAGGAAGGCTTTCTTGTCTCCCCTTTCTATTCTTTGGAACTATGCATTCAAATGGATATATCTTTCCTTTTCTCCTTTGCCTTTTGCTTCTCCTCTATGCCAAAGCCTTTGACTGTGTGGATCACAACAAACTGTGGAAATCTAAGCTCTGAACATTGGGGTACATGTGTCTTTTTCAATTCTGCTTCCTTAGGGTATATACCCAGTAGTGGGATTGCTTCCCTGGTGGCTCAGTGGTAAAGAATCTGCCTGCAAAGCAGGAGACACAAGAGATGTGGGTTCAATCCCTGGGTTGGGAAGATCCCCTGGAGATCCCCTCAAGTATTCTTGCCTGGAGAATCCCACGAATAGAGGAGACTGGAGGGCTATCGTACATCTGATATGACTGAGAGATTAAGTACAGCATGGTACAGAGCTACCAAAGAAGGCACGTGAAAGTCATTCCGTCGTGTCCATCTCTTTGTGACTCCATGACCTGTAGCCCATGGAATTCTCCAGGCCAGAATACTAGAGTGGATAGCCTTTCCCTTCTTCATGGCATCTTCCCAACCAAGGGTTCAAACCCAGCTCTCCTGCATTGCAGGCGGATTCTTTACCAACTGAGCCATCAGGGAAGCCCAATGTTGGTAGCAGTGGTGTATTAGTACTATTAGTAACAGTAAGTAAGTAAGTAAAGTCACTCAGTCGTGTCCGACTCTTTGTGACCCCATGGACTGCAGCCCACCAGGCTCCTCAGTCCATGAGTAACAGTAGAAGTAGTTATTTACTGGGTATTTGAAATTGATCACTATATAGAGGCTACAGAAGATTTTGCATTTCTATGTCTCTATTTTTATAGTGCAAGAGAGTTCCCTTTTCTCCACACTCTCTCTAGCATTTATTGTCTGTAGACTTTTTGATGATGGTCATTCTGGCTGGTGTGAGGTGATATCTCACTGTAGTTTTTATTGGCACTTCTTTAATAATGAGTGATGTTAAGCATCTTTTCATGTGTTTGTTAGCCATTTGTATGTCTTCTTTGGAGAAATGTCTGTTTAGGTCTTTTTCCAAAGTGTCTGCCTATAATGCGGGAGACCTGGGTTCAATCCCTGGGATGGGAAGATCCTCTGGAGAAGGAGATGGCAACCCACTCCAGTACTCTTGCCTGGAAAATCCCATGGATGGAAGAGCCTGATAAGCTACAGTCCTTTGGGCCACAAAGAGTCAACACGACTGAGCAACTTCACTTCACCTTACCACTTTTTGATTGGCTTGTTTGTTTTTCTGGTATTGAGTGGTATGTGCTGCTTGTATATTTTGGAAATTAATCCTTTGTCATTTGTTTCATTTGCTGTTATTTTCTCCCATTCTGAGGGTTGTCTTTTCACCTTGCTTATAGTTTCCTTTGCTGTGCAAAAGCTTTCAAGTTTAATCACATCCCACTTGTTTACTTTTGTTTTTATTTCTGTTAACTCTAGGAGGTGGGTCATAGAGGATCTTGCTTTGATTTATGTAATTGAGTGTTCTGCTTATGTTTTCCTCTAAGGGTTTTATAGTTTCTGGTCATATATTTAGGTCTTTAATCCATTTTGAGTTTATTTTTGTGTATGATGTTAGGAAGTATTCTAATTTCATTCTTTCACATGTAGCTGTCCAGTTTTCCCAGCACTATTTATTGAAGAGGCTGTCTTTGCTCCACTGTATATTCTTGCCTCTTATGTCAAAAATAAGATATCCATAGGTGCATGGGTTTATTTCTGGGCTTTCTATCTTGTTCTATTGGTCTATATTTTTGTTTTTGTGCTAGAACCATACTGTCTTGATGACTGTAGTTTGTAGTATAATCTGAAGTTAGGAAGGTTAACTCCTCCAGCTCCATTCTTCTTTCTCAAGACTGCTTTGGCCATTTGGTGTCTTTTTTGCTTCCATGTGAATTGTGAAATTTTTTGTTCTAGTTCTGTGAAAAATGCCATTGGTAATTTGATAGGGGTCACATTGAATCCATAGATCACATTTGGTAATACAGTCATTCTCACAATATTGATTCCTCCTATCCAGGAACATGGAATATCTCTCCATTTGTTTATATCATCTTTGATTTCTTTCATTAGTGTCTTATAATTTTCTGTGTACAGCTTTTTGTCTTTTTAGGTAAGTTTATTCCTAGATATTTAATTCTTTTTGTTGCAATGGTGAATGGGATTGATTCCTTAATTTCTCTGATTTTTCATTGTTAGTATATAGAAATGAAGTGGTTTCTGTGTATTGATTTTGTATCCTGCAACTTTGCTAAATTCACTGATTAGCTCTAGTAACTTTCTGATACTATCTTTAGGATTTTCTATGTACAGTATCATGTCATCTGCAGTGAGAGCTTTACTTCTTCTTTTCTGATCTGGATTCCTTTTATTTCTTTTTCTTCTCTGATTGCTGTGGCTAGGACTTCCAGAACTATGTTGAATAATAGTGGTGATAGTGGACACTCTTGTCTTGTTCCTGATGTTAGGGGGAATGCTTTCAGTTTTTCACCATTGAGAATAATGTTTGCTGTAGGCTTATCATATATGGCTTTTACTATGTTGAGATAGGTTCCTTCCATGCCCATTTTTTGAAGAGTTTTAATCATAAATGGGTGCTGAATTTTTTCAAAGGCCTTTTCTGCATCTATTGAGATTATCATATGGTTTTTATCTTTTAATTTGTTAATAAGGTGTATCACATTGATTTATTTGCATATATTGAAGAATCTTTGCACTCCTGGAATAAACCTAACTTGATCATGGTGTATGAGCTTTTGGATGTGTTGCTGAAATCTGTTTGCTAAATTTTGTTGAGTAGTTTTGCATCTATGTTCATCAGTGATATTGGCCTATAGTTTTTTTGTGTGTGTGTGTTGTCTTTGTCTGGTTTTGGTATCAGGATGATGGTGGCCTCATAGAATGAATTTGGAAGTGTTCCTTCCTCTGCAATTTTTTGAAAGCGTTTTAGGATAGGCATTAACTCTTCTCTAAATGTTTGATAGAATTCTCCTGTGAAGCCATCTGGTCCTCCACTCCAGTATTCTTGCCTGGGAAATCCCATGGACCAAGAAGCCTGGTACGTTACAGTCCATGGGGTCACAAAGAGTCAGACACAACCAAGTGACTTCACTCTATTGATATAATGGATGCATCTATAGTATTTAAAAGTCAGGAACATCTAGGTTGCTTCCATGTCCTGGCTATTACAAACAGTGCCGCGATGAACATTGGGGTACACGTGTCTCTTTCAATTCTCCTAGAGGCCCTATTAAAACTTGTTAATAATCCTCTTTCTGTTTGACCTTAAAAAAGTCTTAATTCCATCCCACCCTACTTGCACCAATTCTGATTTAATTATTTGAGAAGCGAGTATGGATTTTTAACTTAAAAATGAAAATGCATGCTTTGCAGGCAATTCTAATGTGCAGCCAGGGATGAAACTCACTGAGTAAAATCAAGAAAGGGAGAGTAAAGTTCAGGATGAGCTGAAGATGAAGTGGCATTTTTCTGATGAGTGGCAGCTGCTGCAGAGGGCACTGGGCCAGGCTGCAGGGTGAGGGTCATCTGGGCACAGGGTATGGTAGTAAGTGGTTTTGAGTTTTTGGAAGCTGACCTTATGGGCCGTGAGGAGATTAGCTGTGGGTGCTGGGGCAGGGGTCCTGACAGAAGCTCACGGAGCTCTCTGGATCTTTCCCTAGGCCACTCTCACAGCTGTGAGGTTGGCACAGGAAATACAGGGAGCTTGATGGTGCTGTCTGTCAGAAAGAGGAAATATTCTACCCTTTTACTCTAATAATAGTGGACAAGGGAGTGTGGTTATGGAAACATGATTTAATGTACTTGATAAATACATAACAATTTTAAAGTACTTAAAATAATACCTTACATGTAGCAAGAGCTTAGTCAAGGTTAAAGAGAAAATTTTTTAAATGATGTCTCTGAAAACAACTTTTTTTTTTCCTTCTGTGTATCAATGGCAGAAATTGTCTTCAAAGATTATATGCAATTGACAAAATCACTGTTTATCGATCAGATATGTTTTCCTGGATCTCTTGGGGCCCTGGTCAGATCTGGCACTCTTTCAGACTAGCTCTGTGTGTAGCAACAAGTTTCCTACAGATAAGTTCCAAAAGACCCATGATCCAGAAAACATTTCTGCTTGGCAGGAGGAGAAGGGGCCAACAGAGGATGAGATGATTGGATGATATCACTGACTCAATGGACATAAGTTTGAACAAACTCCGGGAGACAGTGAAGGACAGGGAAGCCTGGCATACCTCAGTCCATGGGGTTGCAAAGAGTTGGACATGACTGAGCAACTGAACAACAACTTGGTTGAAAGCACAGGCAGAACACCAAAGAAACTTTCTGCTGAGCTCAGATATTTCGAGTTCCCCTGGGTTGAGTGTTTACTGGTTCAGAGCCTGCCTCTCTCTGCCTCTTTGCTTTACTTCTTTTCCATAGTTGATCCCATAATTGATTCTGGGAGAGGATCACTTCAGGGGAATGAGGACTATGAGAAGAACATGTCCTACCTTCTCCCTGATGAGTTGCTTGCATGGTGAACTTTCTTGCTGCATGCAATGGGACAAAACCTAGCTTATGTCTGCTTTGGAGAGAATCTAGCAGGCATGTTGAAAAATTAGTCCTTACTATGTCCTAAGTACTGTGCTTTGCTCTCTTCATTGTAATATTTTTATGACAATCCCGTGAGGTAAGTCAGGGAAGAAATGAAGATTTTAAAGATGAGGGAATTAAGGCTCAGAAAGTGACTTGTCTATAGCTGCAGAGTTGATGGCAGAGCTGGGGTTTAATTTCAATCTAATTTAAAAAAATTAATATTTATTTTATATAATTATTTATTTGGCTGCACTGGGTCTTGGTTGTAGCATGTGGGATCCAGTTTTCTGACCAGGAATCAAACCCAGGCCTCCTGAATTGAGAGTGTAGGAGTTTTAGATACTGGACCATCAGGGTAGTCCCAGAGCTGGAGTTTATACTCATGTCTTCTGCAAACAGGGAAGGGCTTTTCTGGTGGCTCAGACAGTAAAGAATTTGCCTGCAATGTGGAAGACCCGGGTTTGATCCCTAGGTTGGGAAAATCCCCTGGAAAAGGGAAGGGCAACCCTCTCCTGTGTTCTTGCCTGGAGAATCCCATGGACAGAGGAGCCTGGTGGATTACAGTCTATGGGGTCACAAAGAGTCAGACATGACTGAGCAACTAACACTCACACTTCCCCAAACAGACTTTTCCTCTCTCCTAAGTTCTGTGATGGAGAAGGTGATGGCACCACACTCCTGACAGTAAAGAATTTGCCTGCAATGTGGAAGACCCGGGTTTGATCCCTAGGTTGGGAAAATCCCCTGGAAAAGGGAAGGGCAACCCTCTCCTGTGTTCTTGCCTGGAGAATCCCATGGACAGAGGAGCCTGGTGGATTACAGTCTATGGGGTCACAAAGAGTCAGACATGACTGAGCAACTAACACTCACACTTCCCCAAACAGACTTTTCCTCTCTCCTAAGTTCTGTGATGGAGAAGGTGATGGCACCACACTCCAGTACTCTTGCCTGGAAAATCTCATGGACAGAGTAGCCTGGTAGGCTGTGGTCCATGGGGTCACGAAGAGTCGGACACGACTGAATGACTTCACTTTCACTTTTCACTTTCATGCATTGGAGAGGGAAATGGCAACCCACTCCAATGTTCTTGCCTGGAGAATCCCAGGGATGGAGGAGCCTGGTGGGCTGCCGTCTATGGGGTCCCACAGAGTCGGACACGACTGAAGTGACTTAGCAGTAGTAGCAGCAAGTTCTGTGACCTATAGCTTTTCTCTGAAACACAGTAGTTGCTCTGAGCAATATATGTCCCCAAGATCTTTCTAAGTGTGTGCTTCCTCTTAGAAGGGGCTTTATGGTGGAATACGCATTCATCAGTTTACTCAGCTTTCTCATCTGTTTCTCAGGGCTGAAGGGTCCCAAGGGTTTAGAAACCCAAATTCAATATGCTCGGTTCCTTGCTCCCTAAACGGGTTTGCCTCCAGGCGCCGGTGTCCCAAACCCTGTTGCTTCTGTGTTTCTCATCTTCCCATGCCTCAGAGGCAGAAAGTGTGGAAATCACTGACCTTTGACTTAAATGGAAATACTGAGCGAGGCTTCCAAGACTCCTGTGAATTCAATGATCATGCCTGCTCGGTGTGACCGTCCAGCTTCGGATGTAGTAACAGAGCACGCAGGTCAGGCTCTCTGCTGGACTCCAGCCTCTCTATGACTCTCCTGTGGGCTTTCATTCCAGGGGTGAGAAGCTGTCTTTTGCAAAGAGGTTTAGACATCAGCTCTGAAATCTTAAAATGGAGAGGGGTCATTTGATACAATCCCTTCAGGAAGCCCAAGGGAGGTCACACAAGTAGGGAAGTTGGCACCAAGAATTAGAACAGGTCTCTCGTCTCTGTTCAGTGCTTTCACTGGCAATAGTGAGAAGGCCATTTTCAGAAATGTGACATTTCTGAAAAGTGAAGTCAGGTTTTCAAAGTAATAGGTGCAGATATCCATTCCTTTTCTGTGAAATTCTAAAACCCTGGGTCAGACTTTGAGTACATCGTAATCTCTTATACTGACTGATACACAGAAATCAGAAGTGTTTTCAATTCTGGTTTCCTCAAGGTATATACAAAAGAGACACAGATGTAAAGAATAGACTTTTGGACTCAGTGGGAGAAGGATGATTTGAGAGAATAGCATTGAAACATATACATTACCATATGTAAAATACATGACCAGTGCAAGTTTGATGTATGACGCAGGGCACTCGAAGCCGGTGCTCTGTGACAATCTGGAGGGACGAGGTGGGGAGGAAGGTGGGAGGGAGGTTCAAGAGGGAGGGGACACCTGTATACCTAGGCTGATTCATACTGATGTGTGGCAAAAAGTTCACAATGTTGTAAAATAACTATCCTCCAATTAAAATAAATAAATTAAATAAAAAACCAGAAAAAGTATTTTCAGAGATAAGGTCTTTTATTTCTTCCTTAATTTTTATTAAGCTCTCCCTATATACTAGGCATTGTCTTAAATACCTTAAAATGTGTTAACATATTTAATCTTATACATTCTATCATGTCAGTTTCTACCACATTAACAATATTGTTGGAAAATAATAAACATTGGCCAGCACTTACGAACAGATGCTGAGTTAAGCATTTTATAATGTGATCTAATTTAACCAAACTTCTCTGAGCTCCAGACTCAAATTACCACCCCCCACTTCAACATTTCCTCTTGAGTATTTCAGCAGCACCTTGACTCCTAAAGCAAATTACCTACTTACCTCCTCCCCTCCATTTCAAATGTGTACTCCCTGCCTTGTGTGTGTGTGTGTGCTAAGTTGCTTCAGTCATGTCCAATTCTTTGCGAATTGGACTATGGACTATAGCCCAACAGGCTCCTCTGTCCATGGGATTCTTTCGATAGAATACTGGAATGGGTTGCCATGCCCTTCTCCAGGGATCTTCCTGACCCACAGATCGAATTCGTGTCACTCATGACTCCTCCATTGGCAAGTGGGTTCTTTACCACTAGCATCACCTGGGAAGTGTAGCAGCTCCCTGTCTCAGACAACAGCATGTATTTACACTTCCTGGACTGAGAATTTACCCTTGACTATTCTCCGTAGCTCTCCTAGCTCCCCAATTTCCATCCATCACCAACACTCTACCTCCTCTCTCAGATCTTTCCATATTTCTCCATCTCTATCAAATTACCCTCATCCAAAATACCATCATTTCTCACTTAGATTTTAGCAAAAGCCTCCTAATAGGTCTGCTCCCATCTATTCTCACAGCGCTTAAATCTGTTTTGCAAATTACATCCAGGGTAATCGCTTTAATGGAGCTTCCCTTGTAGCGCAGATGGTAAAGAATCGTCTGCAATGCAGGAGACTGTGTTTGATCCCTGGGTTGAGAACACATTGTCTCTTAAAACATGTTAATGACTTCCCATTGCTCTTATGAGTGAAGTGAAATCGCTTGTGTAGCCTACCAAGCTTCTCTGTCCATGGGATTCTCCAGGCAAGAATGGTGGAGTGGGTTACCATTTCCTTCTCCAGAGGATCTTCCCAATCCAGGAATCGAACCCGGGTCTCCCGCATTGGAGGCAGATGCTTTAACCTCTGAGCCACCAGGGAAGCCCATTGCTCTTAGGATAAAGACAAACGGCACAGTCGACAAGGTTCTGCTTGGTCTGGCTGCTGCCTCTTTCCCTCTTTTACTATCAAACTTTCCTCCCATTTCAACTACATCCTTCCTCCTTTAGTCTTGTTATATGTAATGGTCCCTCCAGACATAGGACCTTTGCACATACTGTTTCCTATGCATAGATTGTTCCTTTCCCTTGTCCAGTTAAATCAGTCATCCTTTATATCTTGGCCTTCCCTAACTCCCCTTTTGTCTTCTCAATACCATGGACCTTTCATTTGGAGATTTAGCATAATTGTCTTTTTCATTTAGTTGTGAGTCACATCTTTTTTTTTTTTTTTTCTCACTAGGCAATAATATCCATAAAAGCAGGTATTGTATTCCCATTGCTAAGAATACTGCCTAACCTAGAGTAGGCATTCTTTTTTTAAAATTTTTATCTGTGTATTTATTTTTGGCTGCACTGGGTCTTCATTGCTTTGCTTGGATCTTCTCTAGTTGCGGTGAGCAGGGACTACTCTCTAGTTGTGGTGTGTGGGCTTCTCATTGAGGTGGCTTCTCTTGCCAGGGTACACAGGCTCTAGACACTTGGGCTTCAGTAGTTGCAGCACACAGGCTCAGTAGCAGTGGCCCATGGGTTTAGTCGCTCCAAACCATGTGGAATCTTCCCAGACCAGAGATTAAATCCATGTCCCCTGCATTGGCAGGAAGATTCCTATCCACTGCACCACCAGGGAGGTCTGGGCATTCTTTTTCAAGTGTTATCTGATAGATGAAAGAAATCAATAAGTAGATTGCCCAGCATGGTATAAATTGTAATGTTACTACTATTTCAGTCACTTTTATTCTGACCACAGAAAGCCTTCTACATGTGATGGAATCACAAACTCAAAATCTTTTAGGACCAGGCAGGTTCTGTACATGAGAGGGACGCCATCATCTGAAGGGAGCAGCTATGGAAAATATATGCTCTGTGATTTTTCAGAGAAACATATGTGTGAATTTTTAAAGTGATTTTTATTGATAGAGAAAATACTGAGAAGATTGTCCAAAAAGATGAGGGAAGGGAATGGGGAAAGTGTGTTTTTAACAAAGTTTAAAATGTGCTTCTCTAGTGGCTCAGTGGTAAAGAATCTGCCTGCCAGTGTAGGAGATGCAGGTTTGATCCCTGAGTCAGGAAGATTCCCTGGAGAAGGAAATGGCGACCGGCTCCAGTATCCTTGCCTGGAAAATCTCGTGGACAGAGGAGCCTGGTGGGCTACCGTTTACAGGGTCTCGAAGAGTCAGACACAACTTAGCAACTGAACACCAACAAAAACATTTAATAAAGAAGATGTAGTGAGTTGACAAGTGTCCCCCCATGCCCCACAAATTCACATCTACCCAGAACCTCAGAAGGAGATCTTATTTGGAAATAGAGTCTTTGCAGGTACATTTAGTCAAGGATTAAGATGAGATCATATGGGGTTAAAATGAAACCTAAAACCAATGACTAGTGTTCTTATGGGAAAAGGGAAGGACATAGAGTCTCAGAGAGATAAAGTCCACGTGGAGACAGAGGCAGAGATCAGAGGGTGCTGCTCACACCAAGAAACTCCAAGGATTCACATTCCTTGCAACCACCAGAGGTAAGGAGAGAGGCGTAGAATAGACTCTCCCTCAGATTTACTGAAGGAAGCCACCCTGCTCATACCTTGATTTCAGATCTGGGGTCTTATAAACTGTTAAAAAAAATTGTAAATCCTGAAGATTTCTTGTTTTACTCACTGAATATTATTATTATTTTTTTATAGTTCATTAGAGATCTTAGCAAGGGGTATTCCAGAGGAGAGGTTTAAGAAGTGAAAAGGAAGTGAGCAAGTGGAAATTCTGTGTCTATTCTTGCCCTGAGTCACTCACACACCAATCCATGCTATGAATAGAAACTTCTAGGGGCTTCCCATGTGGCTCAGTGGTAAAGAATCCACCTGCCAATGAAGAAGATGCAAGAGACACGGGTTTGATCCCTGGGTGGGGGAAGATCCCCTGGAGTCGTAAATGGCAATCCATTCCAGTATTCTTGCCTGGAAAATTGCAAGGACAGAAAAGCCTGGTGGGCTACAGTCCATGGGGTCGCAAAAGAGTTGGACACGACTGAGCAACTGAGCACACACATACCCCACATGCCCCAGGGCACGGCCAGCTTGCAGTCTGCCTGTGGGTCTGTCTTGGATACATGGAGAAGAGGGACTTCCAGGGCTTGGCTAAGTTCCTGGAAACACATGAGACTGGCTGGGTCCACAGCCAAAAGGCAGTTTGGCTCTGCTCAGAGCCAGGAACGTGACACACGTTGGAGAAGTGGAGGAACCTGGGAGGAGGAGGACAGAGGTGGATGGAGACAGAACCCCTCCTGTGGGGGAGCAGGGGACACAGAAGAGCCAGGGAGCGGATAGGATTGCAGAGGCCAGTCCCAGCACAGGCAGTCAGAGCCCCAGGCCCCATCCAGGTAGATGTCAAGCTCAGGCACGGCTCAGAAAAGCACCTCAGGAAGCCAGTCCAGACAGTGGGGAAGCTGGCTAGGAATTCGAAGTAGCGGATGATTAAGAGAGCAGAAAAGTGGAAGTACCTTGTGACCAAGAATTATGCCTATTCTTGGTCAGACCCTGGGAGCTGCGCAGTGTGAACAAGGACGCAGGGCCCTAACAGAGGAGAGCGGCAGGGCAGGATCTGGGTCTAAGGCAAGCCCCTGGGTCCTTCATTCCATAATATTCAACACTTTTACCTGGATCTGAGCAGCTGACCTCCAGCTGCTTCCTTAATTATTCTGACTGTATCACTTAACATTCTCTTATGCTTTTATTACTTTAATTTGCATGCTATTTATATAACTATTTGTCTAGCAAGACAACACCCCCCACCACCACCCCTTTCAGTAAGTACTCAAGTATGTGTGTGCTCCTGCGTGTTTGACTTTTGAAACCCCATGGACTGTAGCCTGCCAGGCTGCTCTGTCCATCGGATTTCCCAGGCAAGTATACTGGAGTGGGTCATTTCCTCTCCTCCAGGGGATCTTCCAAACCCAGGGACTGAGCCCACATCTTCTGTGTCTCTTGCATTACAGGCAGTCTTTACCCGCTGAGCTACTGCAGAAGCCCCATAAATGCTCAGGAATTAAAAAAAAAATTTTATTTACTTGGCTGTGCCAGGTCTTAGTTGTAGCATGTGGGATCTAGTTCCCTGACCAGGGATTGAACCCAGGCCCCCTGCACTGGGAGTGCGGAGTCCCAGTCACTGGACCAGTAGGGAAGTCCCAGGCAATTGTTAATAACTCATTTTAACAAGGTTAGCCATTATGAAGAACTCAAAGCAATTGTCAGAAATGGCCATTTCTCTATCCTCGGAAAGTGAGATGTTAAAGGAGTTATCTCTGTGACTGTTTCTTCCTTATCTTTGTGGGAATATGATAGTATCAGCTCAATACTTTCTTGAGCAATAAATCATGCAATTCCCATAGCACAGTTCATTCAACATAAGCCAGTTATTCTGTTTAAAAAAGTAAATAAAAGCAATAAAATTTTACTTCAATAATTTTTTTTAAAAAATGTGCTTTCTTCTCCCTAGAACACAGACAGTAGTTATGTGGGCTTTGGGTCCAAAAGTGCTCTTATGGGACAGCCACTGGGAGTAATTTGAAAATATAATAAGGTGATCTTAGTTAGGAAAATCCTCAGCAGATTTATTCATTCATTTATTCATCCCAATAAATATATTCCTTAATTGTCTACCTTGCCAGGCATTATTACGGAGTAAAGAAACCCTTGCCTTCAGGGAATAAACATGAATGTTTATGCCAACACCATGTGTCATAAGTGCTAAGAAGAGTTACAGGATAGAGAATTAGAATAGGCGTTATTTCAGATGAGTGTTCAGGGGAAGCCTCTGTAAGGAGGTGAGATCTGAATGAGTAGGGACCTGGATGAAGTGAGGGAATGAGCCAGAGGTACATATGAAAGAAAAAGGTCCCACTGGAGAAGAGAGCATTTTAGAACACTCTTTCCTTGCTGGGAGAGGTTGGGTCATAGGAGGAAACTGCAGAAGATAAAAGTTGGAGAGGAATCCAGAGGCACAATTACATAAGCCAGACCAAGGCTGTTTTATTTTATTATGCACAGGAAGGAGGCCTATGGAGGTTCTGAGCCAAGTAGTAACATGGCTGATTTAACTTTTTAAAGGATAATGTTGGCTACATTTTGCAGAACACATTGTGAAGAGGCAAGATTGGAAGCAGAGACCGGTAAGGAGAATTTGCACTGGTCCTGTGGAGAGGTGAGGACATCTGGGCCCACAGTGGTAACAGTGAAGACGGTGAGATTGGGTCAGAATTGTGATGTATTTATTTTTAGTTCACTTTTTTAAATTTATTGGAGTATAGTTGGGAAATAGCAACTCACTCCAGTGTTCTTGCCTGGAGAATCCCAGGGATGGGGGCGCCTGGTGGGCTGCCGTCTGTGGGGTCACACAGAGTCGGACACGACTGAAGCGACTACTTAGCAGCAGCAGCAGCAGCATCAGTTGCTTTACAGTGGTGTTAGTTTCTGCTGTACAGCACAGTAAATCAGCTAGATGCACATGTATACCCCCTCTGCAATGTATTTAAAAGGCAACTGTAGGGGGTCAAAATGATGGACCCCCTCCCTCTCCCCCCAAAAGATATGTCCACATCAAGTCCCTGAGTCTGTGAATGTTACCTTATTTACAAAGAGTCTGCAGATGCAGTTACTGTAAGAATCTTGAGACAAGGAGATAATCATGGATTATCTGGGTGGCTCTAAATCCAATGACAAATGTCCTTACAGGAGTACAGAGAAAGCTTTGACACACAGTTGAGGCTCTGGCCCACATCCTCCCTACTCACTCTGCCTTCTGACTGACTGGCGTTTACCCCTGTGTCCATCCATGGTGTCACGTGCCCCTTCTCTTGGGATCTGTGGGAATAACGAACTCTCTTTTCAATGGCAGTCATCTCTGGCTCTGTTGGCCTTGTCATATCTAAATAATTATGTTCTTGTTTAGTCACTCAGAGAAGGCAATGGCACCCCACTCCAGTACTCTTGCCTGGAAAATCCCATGGACGGAGGAGCCTGGTGGGCTGCAGTCCATGGGGTCGCTGAGGGTCAGACACGACTGAGCGACTTCACTTTCACTTTTCACTTTCCTGCATTGGAGAAGGAAATGGCAGCCCACTCCAGTGTTCTTGCCTGGAGAATCCCAGGGACGGGGGAGCCTGGTGGCTGCCGACTAAGGGGCAGCACAGAGTCGGACAAGACTGAAGTGACTTAGCAGTTAGCAGTTAGTCACTCAGTCATGTCTGACTCTGTTATGACCCATGCATGTAGCCCACCAGGCTTCTCTGTCCATGGGACTTTCCTGGCAAGAATACTGGAGTGGGTTGCCATTTCCTTCTCCAAGGGATGTTCCCCACCCAGGGATCGAACCCTCATCTCTTGAATTGGCAGGTGGATTCTTTACTGCTGAGTTACCTGGGAAGCCTGTCTAAATAATACTGAAACCTATGTTTAAAGCAGTTGGTGCAGTGAGCAGGGCGATCTGACTTCAGACTGCAGTGATACGCCAATGGACTATTCTTGACTTACTAACTGATTCCACTAGAGGGCAGCAGTAGCCCGGGTGGGTGCCCCGCTTGCTGGTGTTCACTTTGACTGTTGTTGCAAACCTGTTTGCTGCATTTGTTGGGTGTTGCCTTTAACTCTCATGCTAAATTCAGAAGTCAAAAGCTGGGTCCTCTCCATATTTTGATCTGAGCTGAACTATTTGCCTAGATCCTTGGGTGATATCCCAGGGGCACCTCTTTTTTTTTTTTTTTTTAATATTAACCAGCCAGGCTTACCAAAGCATCCTCTGGAGGGAGCAAGGTATGACTTCCCTCCATGTGCTAGGGGACCAGTCAGCACTGGTGTGTGTGTGTATGGAGGGTGCAGGGGGAGGGGGAAGGCAATAAGTTGTTATTTCCCCCTGCACTTCATCTTGCCCATCAAGTAGAGACAGCATGCTCTTTGGAGGCTCTTCTGAGTTCCCGGCCAGGCACAGGGTCAGTATGAGGGCATCCACCCCAGAGACCAGGGCTTCTGCATAAGGTGCTGTTTTGGGTTAAATCTGGTCCTGTTGCTGGCTTGTCTCCTGAACCAGTGTGGTATAAAGGATCACATGCTTGGAGACAGGTGGCATAATGCTCAGTCAAAAAGGAAACAAAGCAGGGACACACTTTCCTTGACCCGACTAAAACCCCCAAGGAGGTCATGCAGTTGATTCAGGCATGGAAAATTCTGGAGTGATGTGATGGTCTGCTACTCAGCAGCACACCAAGGACTGCATGCTCAAAGCACAGAGCCTCAACATGCCCTTAAGGCCTGCCCTTAAGGCCGCTGTCACTGTCCTTGGAAATAGATCTAGGCCATTATAGTGTGGTGGAGACATCCTAGAGAGGGGGCCACTACCCACACACAGGACCATTAGGGACTACTAGGAATTTATTCAGTAAACAGTGAAGGGATAGACAACAGCTAGGGGAGATAGACCAAAAAAGAAAGAAAGAAAGACAATGAAAAGCGGCCAGTACTTTGGGCAAGGGGGCTGGTTGTACCATCAGGGAGAGGCTGCTATAACTCTCTAAGTACACAGCTTGAGGCTTCTGATGCAAGAAAC
Source organism: Aepyceros melampus (assembly GCA_006408695.1). Lineage (NCBI taxonomy): Eukaryota > Metazoa > Chordata > Mammalia > Artiodactyla > Bovidae > Aepyceros > Aepyceros melampus. The sequence continues at coordinate 319,591 of SJXQ01001522.1, read as the reverse complement.
TGCCCTCCCCAGATTCATGCAATATACCAGTAAAAGAATAAATGACGGGTCACTTTCTGGGCTCTTCTAGACATAGAGATTCTCACAGACTCTGAGTCTTTGAACTTTGCATACCCCATTGCCCATTATGCTTTGTCTCATGGAAACATCACCCACACGTTCAGCATGGCTATTAAGGCCCTTTAATACATACTGGAGCCAAACTTGGACCCTCTGGCATATTCTACCTAGAGGAAAAAGTGGCCTCCTCCTCTGTCTCCAGTTTCTTGCCAAATGTCATGCTGGAGGAGGTCATCCTTGTCCTTTGCTCATTGGCTACCTAGAGAGCCCCTTGGGTTAACTGAATGAATAGCAATGGGAGTTCACACACTGTACAGATGGCTTTGCCCAACACCAAAAATGATGGTGCTCAGTAGAATGTTGCTGTTTTTACCCCTTAGTCAGGATGTCCTGATAAAGGATGGGATCCAAGGATGAACACTATTGGTCAAATCTTAAACAGTCAGTTATCTTAGCACTGGACTCCCTTTAAAAATTCCTCTATCTTATGACTTCTCTGATGGTCCAGTGGCTAAGACTCTGCGCTCCCAATGCAGGTACTGTGGGTTCCATCCTCAGTCAGGGAACTAGATCTCACATGCCACAGCCAAGAATTTGTATGCTGCAACTAAAGAGCACACAGTCACTACAAAGTTGGAAGACTCAGAGTGCTGCAGCTAAGACCAGGCGCAGCCAAATAAATAAACGTTTAAAAAGTGGTCTGTCTTGCCCAGGACTCTCTTAATCCAAGACATCTTGGCTGATTTACATCAGATATCAACTTCAAGAATTTTCACATCACCTTTCCCTATATTGAAAGGGGAATTTCAATGTGTATAAAGACTTAGTATACATGAAGTCCTTTAATAACGTCTCCCTTTATCTTTATATCCATTTGATGATACCCTCATCCCATAAATGCTGGAAATGAAAGTGTTAGTCGCTCAGTTGTGTCCAGTTCTTTGTGACCCCATGGACTATAGCCGGCCAGGTTCCTCTGTCCATGGATTTCCCAGGCAAGAATACTAGAGTGGGTTTCCACTCCTTCTCCAGGCTATTTTTCTGACCCAGGGATTGGACCGGGGTCTCCTATGTTACAGGCAGATTTTTCACCATTTGAGCTATCAGGGAAGCCCATAAGGGCTGGAGGCTGGATCTGAGATCATACTCTTCTGGAACTCATTAACCATAGATTGTTCCATGAGTCAGGCAATTGCTCGTATGATATGGGACACATTTGAGCAGAAACTTTCACCAAACAAAAAAGAAAAGCAAAAACCGTCAAGTGTAGCTGCACACCTTTGGTCTGGGTGCTTCTGATGGCTTGCAATCTGGAGGCTCAAACCTTCCAAGAAAGCCATTGTTTTGTTTTGTTTTGTTTGACCTTTACTCTTTTGTTTGCTTTGTTTTGTTTTGTTTTTTCTTGTGATTTGGCTGCACAGTATTTGGGATCGTAGTTTCCCAGCTAGGGATCTAACCTGTGCCCCCTGCAGTGGAAGCATGGAGTCTTAACCACTGGACCACTAGGAAACTCCTAGAAGCCATTGTTTTAACCAGACATGACAATGCTGAAACCCACAAGCTATCAAGTTTGGCTGATACAAGTCCTGTGACCCAAAGATCATCAGTGATGTAACCAACAATTGAGACCGAAGGTCATAGCAATTGGCTAGACTGGAGGGCCTTTCTGCAGGCAAATGCTGGAGTTCCAACCTAATGCACAGACATTTTAATTGGCAAACAATCTGACACCCTATTAATAACATACTGCCCCTTCTAGGTCTATCAGATTTCTAGAGATAGTAAACAACTCATCCTGAACAGACATACTAACCTATCCAAAGTTCGTGGCCCCAGTCACCTCTTCTGTCAAGCTTTCACACTTTCTACCTGCCCTAATCACCCCTGGGCCAGTTACCAGACAATAAGGGATAGCCTTTAAGCCTCACAGCCTGCTAAAATGATTCAAACCAATCAATTTAAGTTGTTTATTCTGCCTTGCCTTTTCCCTCCCAAAGAAACCACAGTAAAGGCTCTTACCCCATTTTCCCCAACTCCTGGAACATTTTGACTAACCCTGGAACTACCCCATGTTATGCCCTCTTCTCTTGGAATCTGTGAGGGTAACAAACTATCATCCCAATAGAATTGATCTATTGGCTTTACAGTATTTAACTGATAATAAACCTATGTTTTAAAAAACTTATGCCATAATGCCTTTAGTGGCTCAGTGGTAAAGAATCCACCTGCCAATACAACAGATGTGGGTTCGATCCTCGAGTCAGGAAGATCCCCTGGAGAAGGAAGTGGCAATCCACTCCAGTATTCTTACCTGGAGAATCCTGCAGGAGCCTGGTAGGCTATAGTCCGTGGGGTTGCAAAAGAGTAGGACATGACTTAGCGACTAAAACAACAAAATAATGCCTGGGCAATCTACCTTTTAGGCTCATCAAATGAAGAGCCTCATGGCTACCTCTCCAAGGTGAATATGAGATGAATTCTCTGTCTGCACCATGCTGAGGTCCACTGGTGCCCCTGCTGCCTCTTCCCTAACCCCGTGGTACCCTCCTCTCCACAACAGCAGTGCTCACCCTACCTGGAATATTATATCCTGGATGAGGAAGAGCCCCTTCTCCTACTGGTCTGAGGATGCTGTTGGGAACCAGTTATTACCCTGTTCAGACTATTCTTGCCCTTGAGACTGGGCTGGGCCCTTTGAAAGTGACTCACAGATTATTTTTCATCATTTTAGTGATCTCTCAGGTTATCTCTAATTGCTGCTGTTGTTGTTCAGTTGCTAAGTTGTGTTGACTCTTTGCAACCTCATGGACTGTAGCAAGCACACCAGGGTCCTCTTCCTCCATTATCTTTAATTACCTTATCATAAAACTCTGAAAGTCTCAAAACTAAACTAATTCTAAGCCATTGGCATTTTAATGTGGATTTGTGCCACACAATTCAGTACTGAATTGTTTTTCTTTTAACACAGTTCTCATGGATCCCTCTATACTTGAGTTACCTTCTTGCCAAATTCATTATGGGTAGAAACCCCTATTTCTCCTTTATATGCATGCAATGTGAGAGACCAGGGTTTGATCCCTGGGCCAGGAAGATCCCCTGGGGAAGAGAATGGCTATCCACTCCAGTATTCTTGCCTGGGGAATTCCATGGACAGAGGAGCCTGGCAGGCTACTGTTGCAGAGAGTCGACACAGCTGAGTGACTAACACTTTTCACTTTCACTGCTCAGTTGTGTCCAACTCTTTGTGACCCCATGGACTGCAGTCCAGCCCTCCAGACTCCTCTGTCCATGAAGTTTTCCAAGAACACTGAAGTGGCTTGCCATTTCCTTCTTCAGGGGATCTTCCTGACCCAGGGATCGAACCTGCATCTCCCAAGTCTTCTGCATTGCAGGTGGATTCTTTACCACTGAGCCACTTGGGAAGCCCCATTTCTCCTTTACAGTTTGGATAAATGTTAGGTGCTCATTAAAGACTTGTCTCATCAACTCACATGGACAGAACTGATTATAATAGTTGCTTATATCTTCAGGTTAAAATCAGACAGAAAAATGTGATTAGGTCAAAGGTTTCCCAATTCAGTTAAGAAATTCAATTTAATTGCCAAAAATGTGGGCTTTAACACAGGACACTGACGTAACAAACAACACATGGGCAGCCGTCCATTGTTCTGTCCACATGTGTGGCTTTATCAAAGTTATCCGTGTGTTAAGGCTCATCTCCCTATGCTTCTGCTCTGAACAGTCTGAGACAAATGGGCAAAAGAGACAGACTCTCCCATTTCTCAATCCACAATTGATGCAAGCAAGTTAGGCAATCAAATTGGAAAACCAGCCATAGATGACCCCAAAGCAAATCCATGAACCCTGAGATAAGTGTATCCCAAGTTTTATGATCATTTTTGCTCATGTTTTACTAGCACCCTTACCACTGGGTCTCTCCAGGTTCAAGCTGCTTACAGTGTGCTCTGTGGACCAGTAGGCTTTACCTCCTTCAGGAGGTTTTGGAAAAGCATGCTATCAGACTCCCTGACCCAAGACCTCAGAGTCAGAATCTTCATTTTAATCAGATCCCAAGGTGAAGTAGGTATATGTCAAGTTTGAGAAGCACAGGTATAGGAGAACTAAAATAAAAAGACTCCATTTTCACACTGTTGTAGGTTTTGTTGGGGGATTTCTTTTTCTTCTTGCCAAATTTTGAAAAAGGTAGATAGTTCAGGTATAACACTGAGAAAAGCAATGAAACTTTTAGTTATTTGCATTGTTGATTCCAATAGTGTTAGTTAGATTAGTTCATCTCTTAGGGAAATTCCAACAAGACAGTATATTAATTCATTTCTTCTACCTAGATCCTACATGCTATTTCCTGCCCTTCCAAACCTTTAGCTTTAGCTATTTTAGTTTAGTTTCTTTAGCTATTTAGTTTCTTCAGCTATTCCTTGGATTCTGTGATCATCCTTATACCTTTCTTATAATTTCTGCTTGTGCTTAACTTGGGTAGATTTGGTTTCTGTTGCCTACATTTAAAGAACTCCAGTATGAGTAGCTCCTTCATAGAGCAGCTATGAGGATCAAATGAAATGATGTAAATGAAGCATTTAGCATGGTTTCATTCAGTTCAGTTCAGTTCAGTCGCTCAGTCGTGTCCGACTCTGTGTGACCCCATGAATCGCAGCACGCCAGGCCTCCCTGTCCATCACCAACTGCCGGAGTTCACTCAAACTCACATCCATCGAGTCGGTGATGCCATCCAGCCATCTCATCCTCTGTCGTCCCCTTTTCCTCCTGCCCCCAAGCCCTCCCAGCATCAGAGTCTTTTCCAATGAGTCAACTCTTTGCATGAGGTGGCCAAAGTACTGGAGTTTCAGCTTTAGCATCATTCCTTCCAAAGAAGACCCAGGGCTGATCTCTTTTAGAATGGATTGGTTGGATCTCCTCACAGTCCAAAGGACTCTCAAGAGTCTTCTCCAACACCACAGTTCCAAAGCATCAAATCTTTGGTGCTCAGCTTTCTTCATAGTTCAACTCTCACATACATACATGACCACTGGAAAAACCATAGTCTTGACTAGATGGACCTTTGTTGGCAAAGTAATGTCTCTGTTTTCAATATGCTATCTAGGTTGGTCATAACTTTTCTTCCAAGGAGTAAGCATCTTTTAATTTCATGGCTGCAATCACCATCTGTAGTGATTTTGGAGCCCCCCAGAATAAAGTCTGACACTGTTTCCACGTTTCCCCATCTATTTGCCATGAGGTGATGGGACCAGATGCCATGATCTTCATTTTCTGAATGTTGAGCCAACTTTTTCACTCTCCTCTTTCACTTTCATCAAGAGGTTTTTTAGTTCCTCTTCACTTTCTGCCATAAGAGTGGTGTCATCTGCATATCTGAGGTTATTGATATTTCTCTTGGCAATCTTGATTCCAGCTTGTGCTTCTTCCAGCCCAGCATTTCTCATGATGTACTCTGCATAGAAGTTAAATAAGCAGGGTGACAATATACAGCCTTGATGTACTCCTTTTCCTATTTGGAACCAGTCTGTTGTTCCATGTCCAGTTCTAACTGTTGCTTCCTGACCTGCATACAGATTTCTCAAGAGGCAGGTGAGGTGGTCTGTTATTCCCATCTCTTTCAGAATTTTCCACAGTTTATTGTGATCCCATGGTTTAGACCCATAGGAAAATGTCAGTACATTTAGATACTCTGACTGCAGTGATTGGAACTTTGAAGGGCTGACTAGAGAGAAAAGAGTTACTAAAGATTCTTGCTTCTGTTCCCAGGGATACTAGGAGCTTTGAAACTGAGGCTGAAATGGATTTCAGGGTCAGGCCTCTTTTTATACCTTCTATAAATAGACATAAAGAGTCTCAGGCCAGTCATTGTTAGCTTTCAAAGTTATGTCTATATGATTTCATAATGAATTACTCTCTAAAAAGGGAGAAGTGGTACCTGCCCAGAGACCACCACCTCCTGTAGCACAGTTCCTCCAGAGTATTACAACAGAAATTAAATTACAGGAACAAGGGAACAGGATCAAATTGGTGACAGTGATCCCAACAAAGTATCGTGTTCCTTTTGTTCTCCCCAACCAATGATATTTCCCTTTGATGGAATCACTTACTGAAAGTTCTGGTCCTCAAACACCCAATACAGACTTAAGACACATGGGAACTCTATATATGATGAAGCTGGCATCTCAGAAACAGTAGGGGAAAAGTACTACTTTACAAATGACAATTAAGTAGTTAGTTGGACAAAAATATTGAGTCTATGCCTTAAACACACATTCATATAAGTTCCGCATAAACCCAATATTAAACTGTAAGAAACAAATTCACTAAAGGACTAGAGGAAGGCATTGGAAAATTATTTTTGGGTCTTTGGAGTGAAAAGCCTTTTTAAGCAGAACTCAATAAGACACCAAAGGTTGGTAAATTGGATTTTGTAAAAATTTAGAAAACTGTGTATGATAAAGTATATAGAAGCATATGCCATTTACTGAGCTGAGTCACTCAGTCATGTCCCTTTGCTGCTCCATGGACTGTAGCCTGTCAGGCTCCTCTGTCCAAGGGATTCTCCAGGCAAGAATATTGGAGTGGGTTGCCACTCCCTCCTCCGGGGATCTTCCCAACCTAGGGATTGAACCCATGTCTCCTGCCTTGTAGGTGGATTCTTTACCATCTGAGCCACCAGGGAAGCCCAAGAATACTGGAGTGGGTAGCCTAACCCTTCTCCAGGTGAACTTCTCGACTCAGGGGTTTCCTGCATTGCAGGTGGATTCTTCACCAGCTGATCCACCAGGGAAGCCTCACATATGCCACAGACAATTTCAAAAGACAAATGACAAATTGAGGAAAAATACTTCTCAAATCATATCACAGACAGAAGGTTAATCTCCCTAACACATTAAGAGACCTCTAAAATTAGTAAGAAAAAAGATAATAAACTTAAAATGAGACAATTTTTTAAAAAAGAAATAATAAATAGCTCCTATTAGTCCATTTAGGAACTAAATGGTTAAACACACACACACAACTTGAGATTGTACTGAGACAGCATTTTTACCTCTCAAGTTGGCGAAACCTTCAAGATTTGATAACACCCTCTGTTGGCGAACACACAGTAGAGATACGGTACTTTCAGAGAAATGAGAAAGCTTTTAATGTACTGATATGGAAGTTTCTCTAAGGGAAAAAGCAAAATACAGAAAAATAGATGTAGTGTATCATCATTTATGGTTAAAAAGGGGGAGGGCAAAGAATGTATTTTGAGAAAGTTTTCAGTTAGCAATAATCACAGCTCAGATAAAACTCATTGACTGTGATACTGCCACTGTGCAAAGCTTTATTTTGAAATGTATAAATGTCTTTGCCTGTATATGTACCCATGAGCTCTGAGAGCTCACACACACACAACAAACCCAGTAACAGGATGTGGTTGGAATTTGAGGATGGGGAAGGAAGATCTTTCACTGTCATAACTTTTTGTGTGTTTTCTTTTTTTAATGCTTTTTGAGGTACTTTGAATGTATTGCTTAATAGTGATAACTAAAAAAATAACATCAAAGAACCAAGAACAAAAATAAAATGAAGTTCATATCTTTTAAGGAAGACTCAGGAATTTGAGATTTTCCATGTGCTGAAGTTCTAAGGAAATTAATTATGTGATGAACATTTGTAGAGCCTGTATACTTTACAAAGTACTTGTTTCCTTGTTTTCTCTACATTGTACCATTGCTCCTTCAATTTTTAAGGCAAACAACAAAGTCAGTTTTGTTATTGACATTTAATAATAGCTGAGAAATTTCCTAGTGGCACAGGGGATAAGAATCCTCCTGTTAATGTGGGGGACACACGTTTGATCTCTGGTCAAGGAAGATCTCACATGCCACAGAGAAACTAAGCCCGTGGGCCACAACTACTGAGCCCACATGCCTAGAACCTGTGCTGCACAACAAGAAAAGCCATCCCAATGAGAAACCTGCTTATCACAACTAGAGAAAGCCCCCACAGTAGCAACAAAGATCCAGCACAGCCAGGAAAAAAACAGCACCTGAGAAAAGTGAGCCTCGGCTATCCACAAATTGCCAGATCTCACGTGCATTAACACAAAGCTGGAACATAACCTGAGTTTCCTCTCTCAAGACTGACTTCTTTGTACCATGCTATGCTGCCTTGGGGCTCTTGACCTAGTCTATTGGCCTGGGTGGCTACATTCTACATGTTCCCATTGTCTTGTGGAATGTACAATGTTGTTAAGTCACTTCAGTTGTGTCTGACTCTTTGTGACCCTATGATGATAGCTTGCCAGGTTCCTCATCCATGGGATTCTCCAGGCAAGAATATTGGAATGAGTTGAAATTTCCTCCTCCAGGGCATCTTCCTGACCCAGGGATCGAACCTGCGTCTCTTATGTCTCCTGCTTTGGCAGGGCTCTTTACCACTAGCGACTCCTGGGATGTACAGTCATGCTTATTCTCTGGAGTGATGATACAGATGGATGCTTGTGCTGAACCTGTCTCGAATCAAGGTCCCTAGAATCTCCCTCCTGGATGGGAACATGTATTATGGATATAATCATACTGTGACATGCAGAGTTCCAAAGAATAGCGAGGAGAGATAAGAAAGCCTTCCTCAGTGCTCAATGCAAAGAAATAGAGAAAAACAATAGAATGGGAAAGACTGGAGATCTCTTCAAGATTAGAGATACTAAGGGAACATTTCATGCAAAGGTGGGGTCAATAAAGGACAGAAATGGTAGGAACCTAACAGAAGCAGAAGATATTAAGAGGTGGTAAGAATACACAGAAGAACTATATAAAAAAGATCTTCATGACCCAGATAATCATGATGGTGGGATCACTCACCTAGAGCCAGACATCCTGGAATGTGAAGTCAAGTGGACCTTAGGAAGCATCACTATGAACAAAGCTAGTGGAGGTGATGGAACTCCAGTTGAGATATTTCAACACCTGAAAGATGATGCTGTGAAAGTGCTGCACTCAATATGCCAGCAAATTTGGAAAACTCAGCAGTGGCCCCAGGACTGGAAAAGGTGAGTTTTCATTCCAATCTCAAAGAAAGGCAATGCCAAAGAATGCTCAAACTACTGCACAATTGCACTCATCTCACATGCTAGTAAAGTAATGCTCGAAATTCTCCAAGCCAGGCTTCAGCAATAAGTGAACCATGAACTTCCAGATGTTCAAGCTCGTTTTTATTTTATTTTATTTTTCAAGCTGGTTTTTAGAAAAGGCAGAGGAACCAGAGATCAAATTGCCAGCATCCGCTGGATCATTGAAAAACCAAGAGGGTTCCGAAAAACATCTATTTCTGCTTTATTGACTATGCTAAAGCGTTTTACTGTGTGGATCACAATAAACTGTGGAAAATTCTGAAAAAGATGGGAATACCAGACCACCTAACCTGCCTCTTCAGAAACCTATATGCAGGTCAGGAAGCAACAGTTAGAACTGGACATGGAACAACAGACTGGTTCCAAATATGAAAAGGAGTATGTCAAGTCTGTATATTGTCACCTTGCTTATTTAACTTATACACACAGTACATCATGAGAAGCACTGGGCTGGAAGAAGCACAAGCTGGAATCAAGATTGCCAAGAGAAATATCAATAACCTCAGATATGCAGATGACACCACTCTTATGGCAGAAAGTGAAGAAGAACTAAAGGGCCTCTTGATGAAAGTGAAAGAGGAGAGTGAAAAAGTTGGCTTAAAGCTCAACATTCAGAAAATGAAGATCATGGCATCTGGTCCCATAACTTAAAAAAAAATATTTATTTACTTATTTGGCTGCACTGGGTGTTAGTTGTGGCATTCTAACTCTTAGTTGCAGTATGTGGGCCCTAATTCCTGGGCTCCCTGTGTTGGGAGCTCAGATTCTTAGCCACTGGACCACCAGGCAAGTCCCAAAACAACGTGTTTTATTAAAAAAAAAATAAAAATAAAAACCCAAAGCATAAGCAATAAGTCAGTGGACTTCATTTTTTTTTTTTTTTTGCTTTTACAATAACCAACACATGTTTCATAAATGTCTGGTAAACATTCCATTCTATGGTGTGATGCTACCTGTTTTCACTCCCTTGTGAGACTCTTACCACACATTCTTATTTACTACCATAAACTTATCATATGTCTCAATTCATTCATCAGCAAACGTGGTGAATAACTGAGCATCTGAGCATACATTTTAAAAATTTTCTTTCCTGGGCAATAACCAATGGGGATAAGTTAAAATTTTAATGAAATGTTTTGTAGCATTAAAAGGAACCAGAGCAAAAGTCAAGTGGACAGATAAAAAAGTGCTGACAAGAACAATTTTTGGGTGGAGTCAGTTCAATTAAGGGTGGGATGGGAAGTGGGAGGGAGGTTCAAGATGGAGTGGATATACATATACTTATGGCAGATTCACATTGTTGTATGGCAGAAATCAATAAAGCATTGTAAAGCAATTATCCTCCAATAAAAAATTTTAAATAATGCAGAAAAAAACTGAAGGGCAAAAGCCATCCTGTTATGAGTGAGAATTTGTGTCTTTGAATGACTTTCTCCCTTTCATTCATCCAGTATTTTTTTTTAATATATATATTTTATTGAAGTATAGTTAACTTACAATATTTCAGATGCACAGCAAGGTGATTCAGTTATAGATATACACATACATTATTTTTCAGATTATTTTCCATTATAGATTATTATGGCTATTATTATTAGTAGTAATCAGTTCAGTTGAGTTCAGTCGCTCAATCGTGTCCGACTCTTTGAGACCCCATGAATTGTAGCACACCAGGCCTCCCTGTCCATCACCAACTCCCGGAGTTCACTCAAACCCATGTCCATCGAGTTGGTGATGGCATCCAGCATCTCATCCTCTGTTGTCCCCTTTTCCTCCTGCCCCCAATCCCTCCCAGCATCAGAGTCTTTTCCAATGAGTCAACTCTTTGCATGAGGTGGCCAAAGTACTGGAGTTCCAGCTTTAGCATCATTCCTTCCAGAGAACACCCAGGGCTGATCTCCTTAAAATGGACTGGTTGGATCTTCTTGCAGTCCAAGGGACTCTCAAGAGTCTTCTCCAACACCACAGTTCCAAAGCATCAATTCTTTGGTGCTCAGCTTTCTTCACAGTCCAACTCTCACAGCCATACATGACCACTGGAAAAACCATAGCCCTGACTAGATGGACCTTTGTTGGCAAAGTAATGTCTCTGCTTTTCAATATGCTATCTAGGTTGGTCATAACTTTTCTTCCAAGGAGGAAACGTCTTTTAATTTCATGGCTGCAATCACCATCTGCAATGATTTTGAAGCCCTCTCAAAATAAAGCCCAACACTGTTTCCACTGTTCCCCATCTATTTGCCATGAGGTGATGGGACCAGATGCCATGATCTTCATTTTCTGAATGTTGAGCTTTAAGCCAGCTTTTTCAATCTCCTCTTTCACTCTCATCAAGAGGCTTTTTAGTTCCTCTTCGCTGTCTGCCATAAAGGTGGTATCATCTGCATATCTCAGGTTATTGATATATTATTAGTCTAATAATTACTATTATTAAAGTCTATAGACTATTGTTCCCTGTGATATTCAGTAAACCTTTGTTACTTGTTGCATACCTATGTTTTTAAAATTAGAATAGCATTCTATTCATGCTAAGTCAAACAAATGGAATAAAAATGTCATAAATTTTTTTAGCCAGGCAAAAATTCACAAGTTTTCTAAAATATGTATATTATACATACTATGGACAAAAGAGCTAGGTGGACTACAGTCCATGGGGTCACAGAGAGTCAAATACAAGCTGAGCGACTAACACACACACGCATACAAAAGTTTTTATACTATCCTTGATAAAGGCTTGAGAAAGAATATCAGAACAAAGGAAGAGATAGAGAAATTGAAAAACAAACTAAATGAAATGGGAACACTGAATATGAAACAGAAAAAATGAAACAAACTAAAATAAAAGTAGTAGAGCCTGAAGTCAGGAAGGTTGATTCCTCCAGTTCCATTCTTCTTTCTCAAGATTGCTTTGGCTATTTGAGTTTTTTTGTATTTCCATACAAATCTTGAAATTATTTGTTCTAGTTCTGTGAAAAATACCACTGGTAGCTTGATAGGGATTGCCTTGAATCTGTAGATTGCTTTGGGTAGTATACTCATTTTCACTATATTGACTCTTCCGATCCATGAACATGGTATATTTCTCCATCTATTAGTGTCCTCTTTGATTTCTTTCATCAGTGTTTTATAATTTTCTATATATAGGTCCTTAGTTTCTTTAGGTAGATATATTCCTAAGTATTTTATTGTTTTCATTGCAATGGTGAATGGAATTGTTTCCTTAATTTCTTTTTCTACTTTCTCATTATAGTGTATAGGAATGCAAGGGATTTCTGTGTGTTGACTTTATATCCTGCAACTTAACTATATTCATTGATTAGCTCTAGTAATTTTCTGGTGGAGTCTTTAGGGTTTGCTATGTAGAGGATCATGTCATCTGCAAACAGTGAGAGTTTTACTTCTTTTCCAATTTGGATTCTTTTTATTTCTTTTTCTGCTCTGGTTGCTCTGGTCAAAACTTCCAAAACTATGTTGAATAGTAGCAGTGAAAGTGGGCACCCTTGTCTTGTTCCTGACTTTAGGGGAAATGCTTTCAATTTTTCACCATCGAGGAGAATGTTTGCTGTGGGTTTGTCATATATAGCTTGTATTATGTTGAGGTATGTTCCTTCTATTCCTGCTTTCTGGAGAGTTTTTTTTTTTTTTTATCATAAATGGATGTTGAATTTTGTCAAAGGCCTTCTCTGCATCTATTGAGATAATCATATGGCTTTTGTTTTTCAATATGTTAATGTGATGAATTACATTGATTGATTTGTGGATATTGAAGAATCCTTGCATCCCTGGGATAAAGCCCACTTGGTCATGGTGTATGATCTTTTTAATGTGTTGTTGGATTCTGATTGCTAGAATTTTGTTGAGGATTTTTGCATCTATGTTCATTAGTGATATTGGCCTGTAGGTGGGAATGCAAACTAGTATAGCCACTATGAAAAACAGTGTGGAGATTCCTTAAAAAATTGCAAATAGAACTGCCATATGACCCAGCAATCCCACTGCTGGGCATACACACTGAGGAAACCAGAATTGACAGAGACACATGTACCCCAATGTTCATTGAAGCACTGTTGATAATAGCCAGGACATGGAAACAACCTAGATGTCCGTCAGCAGATGAATGGATGAGAAAGCTGTGGTACATAAACACAATGGAACATTACTCAGCCATTAAAAAGAATACATTTGAATCAGTTCTAATGAGATGGATGAAACTGGAGCTGATTATACAGAGTGAAGTAAGCCAGAAAGAAAAACACCAATACAGTATACTAATACATATATATGGAATTAAGAAAGATGGTAATGATAACCCTGTATGTGAGACAGCAAAAGAGACACAGATGTATAGAACGGACTTTTGGACTCTGAGGGAGAGGGAGAGGGTGGGATGATTTGGGAGAATGGCACTGAAACATGTATACTATCATGTAAGAAGTGAATCACCAGTCTATGTTCGATACAGGATACAGGATGCTTGAGGCTGGTGCATGAGAATGCTTCAGAGAGATGATATGGGGTGGGAGGTAGGAGGAGGGTTCAGGATTGGGAACTCATGTACACCTGTGGTGAATTCATGTCAATGTATGGCAAAACCAATACAGTATTATAAAGTAAAATAAAGTAAAAATAAAAGTAAAATAAAATAAAAGTAAATGGGCATCATATAGTCCAGTTGTTTTTAAATGTGGCTGCTCATTAGAAACACATCTGGAGCTTTGAAGGAAAAAAAAAAAAAGCAATACCTGGCCATTTGTATTTTTCAAAAAATTCCAAGATGATTCTCATATACATTTGGATTTTAACTAAATGATAGTTTTGGTAATATAGAATTCTATTACTCTCTGTTGATCAATCATGATACAATAATATTAAGTGAATAATAGCTACATAATCACTATAGTAAAAGATGTTTATAAGTTTTCACAATCAATAACCAGACGAAAACTAAAAGATAATTACAACTGCAAGCCATAATGGAAACATGATTAACCTAAAAATATAAAATAATTACATACAATTTCAGAGGTCAAGCAGAGTGATGTGGTAAGTAAAAGTGCATACATGCACATGTTTTCATCCTCCCAGCCAGTTTATGTCATTTGGTTGGTGCATTTATCTATTTACATTTAAGGTAATTATCGATATATTCATTGGAAGGACTGATGTTGAAGCTGAAACTCCAATACTTTGGCCACTTGATGCGAAGAGCTGACTCATTTGAAAAGACCCTGATGCTGGGAAAGATTGAGGGCAGGAGGAGAAGGGGACGACAGATGATGAGATGGTTGGATGGCATCACCAACTCAATAGACATCAGTTTGAGTAAACTCTGGGAGTTGGTGATGGACAGGGAGGCCTGGCATGCTGCTGTTCATGGGGTTGCAAAGAGTTGGACAAGACTGAGCAACTGAACTGAACTGAATGATCCTATTACCATTTTCTTAATTGTTTGGGCTTATTTTGTGTAGGTCTTTTCCTTCTCTTGTGTTTCCTGTCTAGAGAATTTCCTCTAGCATTTGTTGTAAAGCTGGTTTGGTGCATCCAGTATTTTTTGAGTGCCTACCAACTTTCTAGATTTTATTTTTGGCTTAGGATACAAAACATGTATTTAAAAAATCCCTGATTTCCAGGAGAGAAAAGATAGAATATATACACAATAGCCAGACTTCCCTGGTAATCCACTGGTTAATATTTTGCACTCCCAATGCAGGGGCCCAGGGTTCTATCCCTGGTCAGGGAACTAGATCCCACCTCCTGAAAATTAAGATCCCACATGCCTCAATGAAGATCTTGTGTGCCACAACTAAGACCCAGCACAGACAAATAAATAAATGAATAAGTAAGAATATACACAAAATAGCAAGTAAACTAAATTTTGTATTACAGAGTGATGTGTTTTGGTGACAAAAAGAAATAGGGGATGGTGTTAGGGAGTGCTAAGATATGGGCAATTTCAAATAGTGTGTCTTTGGGGAAAACTTCACTGGAAAGTTGACATTTCGAGCAAACCTAAAGGAGGTGAAGGAGAAAGGCAAGCTGATCCAGGAGGTGAGCCTTCCAAGCAGAATGAAGAGTAATCTATAGAGCCCTGGAGAGATGTGAGGAGTGGGCACTAAGGGAATGGTGAAGGGGTCAGCTGGCTACAGCAAAGAGAAGGATGTGAGGGTGTAAGGAGGTGAGTTCAGAGAGGTGGAAGGAGACATGTACTGTGGGACTTTGTAGGTCATTAAAAGTTCTTGGCATCCTGCTTAACCATAACCAGAGTATCATTTGTAACCTCATCATTGGTAAAGCATTACTTACTTATTTATCGTCGATCAAATTTGAGTTGATCTTGCAAGACCAAGAAACACAACAAGTATTATTGAACCCCTTTGAGAGATGAAGAGTCAGACTCAGAAAATACTGAATGAATTACCAGCTACTCCGAGAGTGATTTGACCTTATGTCTCCTCATTTCTGGGGCTTCCCAATTGGCTCAGTGGGTAAAGAATCTACCTGCAATGCAGGAGATGTACGTTTGATTGCTGGGTTAAGAAGATCCCCTAGAAGAAGGCATGACAACCCACACCAGTATTCTTGCCTGGAGAATCCCATGGACAGAGGAGCCTGGCCAGCTACAGTCCATAGGATTGCAGAGTCTGAAACAACTGAGCATGCAGGCACTTCTCATTTCTTTCTGTTAGACCATTTTTCTTTTTGTTAGTGCCTTATCTTGATTCTATCCCAGAATATCTATGCTTTTAAAATAGAGAGCAGAAAATAATGCAGAAACTTCCATTCTTAGCAGCAGCAGCTCCTTATTTTGTTCCCTGGTCTGTTTCACTATCTACAGATGCAAAGGACTGCAGGTTACACACAAACTAACCACGTGGGACACAATTTATATTGACTGCAGTGTGAATGGTACCCCCTGGAGTTGAGCCAAGCACTGACCCTGCTATTATCTAGCAGCTTTTCTCATCTTGACTTTGTCTCTTCTTTCTAGGCCTGCACTTGCCCTCTGAACTCAATGGCAGAATTCCATATACTTAATTCTAATGCTTGGCATCCCCTAGTTTATGGTTTGTACTGATATTTTGGCAAATAATTTGCCTAAACCCAGGCCAACCTTGAGACTTCATCTGGCATTTTTCTCCTAGTAGGCCTGTCAGCTCTCCTGCCTTCCTGTCCCAGCCATGCTGAATGAGAAATGAGGTAGCACCCTTCTACATCCATCTATGCAGCCTTGAGAAAATCAGTTCATCCTCTCAATTGCTATTTATCTTTGATTCTTGTGTTTATTCCAAACTTCCTAAAGCTCTAGACTATAATTTTTGCTTTTACTTTCTATATGTTATCTTTGCAGAGTCTTTGACAGCCTTTTTTGCTGATCAGTAAGCCTGAGCCACTTTGATGAATGGGATTCTTCAGAAATGGATACTCATTAAACAAACAGATCTGCTAAGCTAATGCACTTTGTTATGGGCGGAGCAAGTTTCCTCTTATGTAATCTTCTCTCATGAGAGTGGGCTGTGCTTGGGAAGAAAGCAGCTGCTTTCTCAAGGGTCTTTGTGTCCCTAGTCACTGCTGCAGTTTA
The DNA here is from genome assembly GCA_006408695.1 of Aepyceros melampus. Classification (NCBI taxonomy): domain Eukaryota; kingdom Metazoa; phylum Chordata; class Mammalia; order Artiodactyla; family Bovidae; genus Aepyceros; species Aepyceros melampus. The sequence continues at coordinate 302,816 of SJXQ01001522.1, read as the reverse complement.
TAGTGGGGTGACCACAGCCTTGTACTTTCCCACGCTCTGTCTCCTGACTCCTGGGTTTGCGAGTGAATTTAGACTCCTTGAAGCTGCAGAACTGAGATCTCCAGCAGCAGATTGCCTCTGTGTTCCTAGCCACTATGAGAGCTGGTTTCTGGCATTGTGTTCTGTTTTCTCTGCTGAGGATACTCTGTTCTTTCTCAATGAAACCTCTTTTTCTTCCTCTAACCCTTCACTCCTGGATCTCTTTCGATCACATTGTTCTCTTAACAATAAACAGCTTCCTTTGGAGGGAAAAAAGGCATCTTTTGTTTATCTTTTAAGATATGGATAGAAATATAAGGAAATCACATGCCATACCAGTATAGCACAGCACAAGTCAGGAGCAGACACCCCCTCAATGGGGCAGGCCAGATTTTCTTTCTCTCCATACCGGCTTTCTATTTTCTTGTTTCTTCCTGGCAATGATTTTCTCCCATTTCCCCAAAGAGATGTGAGTCTATGCAGTCAGACATAGGGTGAACTCATCTCCATGTGGCTTGATACAACCCCAGGAGGAAGGGGCTATATCCAGGAGCTGGAATTGTTTGACTTCACTTTTTATTTATTAATTTACTTATTTTTGGCTGCACTGGGCCTTTGTAGCTGCATGTGGGCTTTCTCTAGTTGTAGCGAGCAGGGGCTACTTTCTAGCTGTGTTACATGGGCTTCTCATTGCTGTGGCTCCTCTTTCTTGTGGAGCACAGACAATAGGTCTCAGGCTCAGTAGTTATGGCACCCGGGCTTAGTTGTCCTGAAGCATGTTGAATCTTCCTGGACTAGCGATCAAACCTGTACCTCATGCATTGGCAGGTGGATTCTTAACCACTGAATTAGCAGGGAAGTCCTGAGTTCACTTTTTAGTATTACTTCAAAGGTCCCATTAAAGAATTTTCTGGTGCTGAGGCAATGATAGCAGCATCACTTGTGGTTAAGGAAGGAGCATAGAGGGCCTCATCAATGCTTTTGGTTGTCACTGTCCAGTTGCTCTTGCTGAGCACAGCTGCCTTCCACTAGTTACACCCATAGATCCTCTGTTGTGCTCCAGTGCTGCCCTTCCCAGGACCCTGAGAAGTCAAAGCCAGTTGATAGGAAAACTCTTTGTATTTGTTTCCTGAGGTTCCCATAACCAATTACCACACACACGCTGGCTAAACCAACAGAAATATATTCTCTCAAAGTTCTGGAAGCCAGAAGTCTGAAATCCTGCAGGGCTGAGCTTCTTCCAGGGGATCTAGTGGAGAATTTTCTCTGTCTCTTCCAGCTTCTGGTGACTGCAAGCTTTCCTGGGCTTGTGGCCCCATCATGCCAATATTTGCCTTGATCTTCATATCTCCTTCTCCTCTGTGTGACTGTTCTCTGTGTGTTTCTTATAGGGACATTTGCTACTGGATTTAAAATCCACCCAGGTAAGCCTGGATGAACTAATCTTGAGATATTTAACTTAATTACATCTGCAAGGACCCTTTTCTCAACAAAGCCACCTTATAGGATTCAGGAATTGACATGGGGGATTTTGGGGAGAGGCATCCCACATGTGGGATCTTAGCTCCCATTCCTAGTTCCCAGGGATTGCACCCATGTTCCCTGGCTAGAAGCAAATTCTTACCCACTGGACCACCAGGGAGGTTAGTCATATATGATTTTTTTTAACCTGGGCACTAAGGTGGTCTCTTGGCCTTAAATGGAAACCAAGCAAACAAGCAACCCTCCCTCTCCCAAGCACTATTTTAGTCCAAAGATCTTTATTTCCCAGGGATCAGATATATCTTACCAGTCTCCCCATTTGCCTCTCCCATGGCTCCCTCACATCATTTGCCAAAACCCTCAGGAAACTAGCAAGGTAGAAGCTCTGGTGTTTTCCAACAGGCAGCCATCTGCCTAGATGGATGGTTTTGCCAGAATCAACACAACCAAGGCAAAGCCAGGACCTCTCCCCAGCCATAAACAATAAGGATATATTATATAGCACTGGGAATTCCAGCCATTATCTTGAAATAAGTTAGAATGAAATATGAAAGTGAAAATGAAAGTGTTATTTGCTCAGTCATGTCTGACTCTTTGTGACCCCACAGACTATAGCCCACCAGCCTCCTCTGTCCATGGAATTCTCCAGGTAAGAATACTGAAGTGGGTCACCATTTCTTCTCCAGGGGATCTTCCTGACCCAGGGATCAAATATGACTCTCCTGCATTGCAGGCAGATTCTTTACCATCTGAACCACACAAAAATACTGAACCACTATGCTGTATACCTGAAAACAATATAGTTCTGTAAATCAACTATACTTCCATTAAAAAAAGTCTTGATAACTATTTCTCTCCAGAATTAAACCATACCAAGAGGCTTTCACAAAATTAATAGTCAACAAATAAATCTTTATAATTTCTTTTACTGAAATATAGTCTACTGAAACTACTGATTAAGTGAAACATTTGGTGAATTGAATTGAATCAAAATAAAAATGAAATAGACACATGAAATGAAATGAATAAACCCATCGTGAGGGTTCATTTTGTGTGTCAACTTGGCTGGGTCATGGTACTCTTTGGCCAAACTTTATTCTAGGCATTTGTATGAGGGTGTGTTGGGTGACATGTATGTGTAAACTGTGGCCTTTTTAAAAAAAAAAAAATTTTATTTTAGTTGGAGGCTAATTACTTTAAAATATTGTAGTGTTTTTTGCCATAGATTGATATGATTCAGCCATGGGTTTACATGTGCTCCCTATCCTGAACCCCCTCCCACCTCCCTCCCCATCCCATCCCTCTGGGTCATGCCAGTGCACCAGCCCTGAGCATCCTGTCTCATGCATCAAACTTGGACTAGCGATCTGTTTCACATATGGTAATATACATGTTTCAGTGCTATTCTCTCAGATCATCCCACCCTTGCCTTCTCCTACAGAGTCCAAAGGACTGTTCTATACATCTCTGTCTCTTTTGCTGTCTCGCATACAGGGTTATCATTACCATCTTTCTAAATTCCATATATATGTGTTAGTATACTGTATTGGTGTTTTTCTTTCTGGCTTAATTCACTCTGTATAATAGGCTCCAGTTTCATCCATCTCATTAGAACTAATTCAAATGCATTCTTTTTAATGGCTGAGTAATATTCGAGTGTGTATATGTACCACAGCTTTCTTATCCATTTGTCTGCTGATGGACATCTTGGTTGCTTCCATGTCCTGGCTATTATAAACAATGCTGCAATGAACATTGGGGTACACATGTCTTTTTCAATTCTGGCTTCTTCTGTGTGTATGCCCAGCAGTGGGATTGCTGGGTCATATGGCAGCTCCATTTCCAGTTGTTTTAAAGGTATCTCCACACTGTTCTCCATAGTGGCTGTACTAGTTTGCATTCCCACCAACAGTGTAAGAGGGTAGCCTTTTCTCCACACCCTCTCCAGCGTTTATTATTTGTAGATTTTTGGATAGCAGCCATTCTGACTGGCATGAGATGGTACCTCATTGTGATTTTTATTTGCATTTCTCTGATAATGAGTGATGTTGAGCATCTTTTCATGTGTTTATTAGCCATCTGTATGTCTTCTTTGGATACATGTCTGTTTAGTTCTTTGGCACATTTCTTGATTGGGTCACTTATTTTTCTGGAATTGAGCTTCAGGGTTGCTTGTATATTTTTGAGATTAATTTTTTGTCAGTTGCTTCGTTTGCTATTATTTTCTCCCATTCCAAGGGCTGTCTTTTCTCCTTGCTTATAGTATTTTTCATTGTGTAAAAGCTTTTAAGTTTAATTAAGTTCCATTTGTTTATTTTTGCTTTTATTTCCATTACTCTTGGAGATGGGTCATAGAGGTGTGATTTGTATCAGAGAGGGTTTTGCCTATGTTTTCCTCTAGGAGTTTTATAGTTTCTGGTCTTATGTTTAGATCTTTAATACACTTTGAGTTTATTTTTGTGTATGGTGTTGGGAAGTGTTCTAGTTTCATTCTTTAATGGTTGACCAGTTTCCCCAGCACCATTTGTTAAAGAGATTGTCTTTTCTCTATTGTATATTCTTGCTTGCTTTGTCAAAGATAAGGTGTCCATAGGTGCATGGATTTATCTCTGGGCTTTCTATTTTTTTCCATTGATCTATATTTCTGTCTTTGTGCCAGTACCATACTGTCTTGATGACTGTAGCTTTGTAGTAGAGCCTGAAGTCAGGCAGGTTGATTCCTCCTGTTCTGTTCTTCTTTCTAAAGATTGCTTTGGCTATTTGAGGTCTTTTGTATTTCCATACAAATTGTGAAATTATTTGTTCTAGTTCTCTGAAAAATATTGTTTGTAGCTTGATAGGGATTGCCTTGAATCTGTAGATTGCTTTGGGTAGCATACTCATTTTCACTATATTGATTCTTCCGATCCATGAACTTGGTATATTTCTCCATCTATTTGCATCCTCTTTGATTTCCTTCATCGGTGTTTTATAATTTTCTATATATAGGTCTTTTGTTTCTTTAAGTAGATATATCCCTAAGTGTTTTATTCTTTTCATTGCAATGGTGAATGGAATTGTTTCCTTAAATTCTCTTTCTGTTTTCTCATTGTTAGTGTATAGGAATGCAAGGGATTTCTGTCTGTTGATTTTATATCCTGCAACTTTACTATATTCATTGATTAGCTCTAGTAATTTTCTGGTGGAGTCTTAGGGTTTTCTATGTAGAGGATCATATCATCTGCAAACAGTGAGAGTTTTACTTCTTTTTTTTCCAATTTGGATTCTTTTTATTTCTTTTTCTGCTCTGATTGCTGTGGTCAAAACTTCCAAAACTATGTTGAATAGTGGTGGTGAGAGTGGGCACCCTTGCCTTGTTCCTGACTTTAGGGGAAATGCTTTCAATTTTTCACCATCGAGGAGAATGTTTGCTGTGGGTTTGTCATATATAGCTTTTATTATGTTGAGGTATGTTCCTTCTATTCCTGCTTTCTGGAGAGTTTTTATCATAAATGGATGTTGAATTTTGTCAAAGGCTTTTTCTGTATCTATTGAGGTAATCATACGTTTTTATTTTTCAATTTGTTAATGTGGTGTATTACATTGATTGATTTGTGAACATTGAAGAATCCTTGCATTCCTGGGATAAAGCCCACTTGGTCATTATGTATGATCTTTTTACTCTGTTGTTGGATTCTCTTTGCTAGAATTTTGTTAAGGATTTTTGCATCTATGTTCATCAGTGATATTGGCCTATAGTTTTCTTTTTTTGTGGCATCTTTGTCAGGTTTTGGTATAGGGTGATGGTGGCCTCATAGAATGAGTTTGGAAGTTTACCTTCTTCTGCAGTTCTGGTGGCCTTTGAGTAAAGCAAATTTCTGTCCACAATGGGAGTGCGTTTCATCCAATCCACTAGGACTACATGCTAACCTCTCCTCCAGGGGGCATTCTGCCAGCAGGTCACCCAAAGATTTCATCTGCAATACTGTCGTTTCCTGATTCACCAGCAGACTGGCTTTGCACTAAAACCGCAATTTTTTTCTGAGTCTCCAGCCTTCTGGCCTCCCCCAGATTTTGGACTTGTGAAACCTTCATAATGGCATTCCTTAAAATGAAAAGAACTAAATAAAAAATTAAAAGAAAAAAGAAATAGAACCAATAGGCTACATATATATATATATATATATATATATATATATATATATCAATAACCTCAGATATGCAGATGACATTGCCCTTATGGCAGAAAACAAGGAACTAAAGAGCCTAATGTCACCTTGCTTATTTAACTTATATGCAGAGTACATCATGAGAAATGCTGGGCTGGATGAAGCACAAGCTGGAATCAAGATTGCTGGGAGAAATATCAATAACCTCAGATATGCAGATGACATTGCCCTTATGGCAGAAAACAAGGAACTAAAGAGCCCCTTGATGAAAGTGAAAGAGGAGAGTGAAAAAGTTGGCTTAAAACTCAACATTCAGAAAACTAAGATCATGCCAGCCAGTCCCATCACTTCATGGCAAATAAATGAGGAAAAGATGGAAACAGTGAGAAACCTTATTTTTTTTGGGCTCCAAAATCACTGTAGATGGTGACTGCAGCCATGAAATCAAAAGCCATCTACTTCTTGGAAGAAAAGCTATGACCAACCTAGACAGCATATTAAAAAGCAGAGACATTACTTTGCTAACAAAGGTCCATCTAGTCAAAGCTATGGTTTATCCAGTAGCCATGTATGGATGTGAGAATTGGACTATAAAGAAATCTTAGCACTAAAGAATTGATGCTTTTGAACCGTGGTGTTGGAGAAGACTCTTGAGAGTCCCTTGGACTGCAAGGAGATCAAATAAGTCCACCCTAAAGGAAATCAGTCCTGAATATTCATTGAAAGGACTGATGCTGAAGCTAAAACTCCAATACTTTGCCACCTGATGTGAAGAAGTGACTCATTGGAAAAGACCCTGATGCTGGGAAAGATTGAAGGCAGGAAGAGAAGGGGACAACAGAGGATTAGATGGATGGATGGCATCATTGACTCGATGGACATGAGTTTGAGTAAGCTCTGGGACAAAATGATGGACAGGGAGGCCTGGTGTGCTGTAGCTCATGGCTTTGCAAAGAGTCAGACATGACTGAGCAACTTAAATGAACTGATCCTGTTGGTTCTATTTCTTTGACAAGCACTGACTAAATATACCTTGCTATGCCAAAGACCAAACAGAAAACCAGTGGTGATAACACTGCTTTCTTTTAACCTGATTAAAGTTGATTATGCCTCGCTTCCTATTGACTTAAAATACTCAGTATTCCTAGAAATCACACTGTAATGTGTGTTTTTTTATATCCTACAATCTCAAACAACAAACTCAGCTCCTTTAAACACATATATAATTTGTTTTTATTCTTAGGTCATTGATACAAAGTTTCCTCATGGCTGTGGTTGGCATCACTATCATGTTTTTATAAGTAGGGATAGGAGTGCCCACTTCAGCTTTCAGTGATTCTCAATGCCTAGTCTACAAACAGCAACCATCAGCATTACCAGGTGCTTGTAGAAAATGTGTATTCTTGGAGATTTCCTGGTGGTCCAGTGGATAAGGATCCACGCTCCCAATGGAGGGGGCCTGGGTTTGATCCTGGTCAGGGAACTAGATTCTGCATGCCACAACTAAGAGTTTACTTGCTGCAACTAAGATAGGTCTCACAGATTGCAACTAAACATTTGCATGCTATAAAGAAGATTAAAGATCCTGCATGCCACAGCTAAGACCTGGCATAGCCAAATAAATAAATAAATATTAGAAGAAAAGAAAAAAAAAGTGTATTCTTAGGCCCAACCAAGACATACTGAATCAGAAACTCTGAAGGAGTGGCCCAGTAGTCTGTCTTTCAACAAGCTTCCAAGTTCTGATGCAAACTAAAGTTTGAGAATCACTGCATTTACTATAGAATCCCAAAACATTTCCCCAGTTTCTGTAATTACAGAAGGTAAAGGTATTCCTCCCAATATTTTGACTGGGAGGGCCCTGAATAGACTCTGTCTAGATTGGCTATTGGAAAATTTTGTACAACCAGAAATGCAGAGAGATATAGAAAGCAGTCCCAATCTGACTTTGGTTGCACCTCAGAAATAGCAACAGTGGTAAAAATAAGCAAACTTCTATCTCTGCTTAAACCTTTCCCTCCACTTTAGATCCCATTCCTCTTCCTTCCTGTTTCTGTGCCTTCCCCCGTGCTTTTTACCCTGTCACCTAAATTGCCAACCCTCTCTCTGATTCATTGATTACCCACTCAAGACCACTGAAGTCTCATCTTCCTCGTGATGTCTTTTTAGCTACAATGTTCTCTCCCTTACCAAATATCTGGTAGGATTGTTGCATTTTCTGATTTAATTACTTTAAGCTTTAAGCTAGATTTAAGCTAGCATGGGATTATGGTGATGCTCATTTTTTCCTCCTTCTTCCCAGACCCCTCAAAGGATTGCAAACCTTTGAATGAAAGGGTATCCAACTTTTAGGTGTACAACTTTGGTCAGCTCAGGCTGCTAAAACAACACACCCTGAAGTAGGTGACTTATCAACAGCAGAAATTTATTACAGTTCTAGAGGCTGAAAGTCTAAGATTATGGTGCTGGGACAGCTGGGTTCTGGTGAAGACTCTAGGTTGCAGATGGCTGATTTCAGGTTGTATCCTCTCATGGTGGAAAGAGCTAGCTAGTTCTATGGACTTTTCTATAAGAGCACTAATCTCATTATGAGGGCTCCACCTTCATGACTTAATAATCCCCCAAAGTCCCCACTTCCTCATTCAATGATACTGGAGATTAGACTTCAACATGGGGAGGACATAAACATTCAGCCCATAACAATATCCTAAAGCACCTGGCACGATGCTAAACACCCAGTAGATAAGCAACCAATGAAGGCTGAGTACCAGAGAATTGATGCTTTCAAATTGTGGTGCTGGAGAAGACTCTTGAGTATCCTGGACTGCAAGAAGATCAAACCAGTCAATCCTAAAGGAAGTCAACTCTGAAATTCACTAGGACTGATGCTAAAGCTCCAATACTTTGGCCACCTGATGTGAAGAGCCAACTCACTGGAAAAGACCCTGATGCTGGGAAAGATTGAAGGCAGGAGGAGAAGGGGGTAACAGAGGATGAGATGTTTGGATGGCATCACCAACTCAATGGACATGAGGTTGAGCAAACTCTGGGAGACAGTAAAGGCTAGGGATGCCTGGTGTACTGCAATCCATGGAGTCACGAAGAATCAGACATAATTTATCCACTGAACAACAAAAACCTGTATTTGTTAAACTGACAACAGATCACCATCAATCTTATTGGTCTCTGGCAATTGCTAACAGATTTGCCTGTCTTTATTTAGCTATCATGAAGAAATCTCCATTTTGTACCTTGGAGGAGTAATATTCCAGGAAAACAAATATATACAAATAAATTTAAAAAAATCAAACTGGGCCTTTATAGAGCTACAAACAGTGAGGTGTAGGATCATAGAGGTGGGAGTGACAAAAGAACATCCAGACTGTATCTTTAGCATCCAGAGCACCATTGGAACTCAGTAAATATTTCTGATGGACTATATAAGGTCCAGATTTCATTTTTTGTAATAAGAACAGAACATGATATACTCAAGAAATATCTGTGAAATGAATGAATCTGCTCTCAGGTTAAACATCAGCCCTGATATTCAAGTGTTCTCCCAGCCTCATGGCCGGAAGTATACCCTAATATGTGATACACACTCTGGTTTCTAATGTCTATGCTCTGGGTATTGAATCTGTAGCAGGAATTTGCCTTTGCAGAGGGAAAGTCAGAAGCTTCTTCCTATGCAAGTAATTGGGATTCTGATATGGTGACTATATCATGTTTCCTGACAGTAAACAATATTTTCTGCATCATCTGACGGTCCCCAGGTGTCTCCTTAGAAAACTCTGCATCCTTGGGGAGCTGAATACTCAGTTCCCACTGGCAATCCTGAATTTGATGTGGTGGAACTGGTAGATGGAGGTACTGATGCCTCTGCTAATATGACTCACATGTCTACTAACACAGCTGCCTTCCTTTGAGCTGTGCGACTGCTGAGAAACCCCAGGTTTTGTTAAATCACCTATTTTTGAAGGGGAAGGTGCTTTCTCTTACCTAAGGGTCTGTTGCTCCAAGGGAAGGAGTTAAGTTACCCTGACAGTAGACAACTTTCTGATATACCAGAAAGGGCACTAGAAGGAGAGCCAGGAGATATTAGTTCTGAGCTTTGTCATTATTTAACTGTATTGTTGTTGTTGTTCAGTTGCTAAGTCCTGTCTGATTCTTTTCGACCCCTGGACTATAGCACATCAGGCTTCCCTGTCCTTCATTATCTCCCAGAGCTTACTCAAACTCATGTCTTTTGAGTCGATGATGCCATCCAACCATCTCATCCTCTCTAGCCCCTTCTCCTCCTGCCTTCAACCTTTCCCAGCATCAGGGTCTTTTCCAGTGAGTCAATTCTTCTCATTTGGAGCCCTAAGAGTTGTAGAATCAACTTCAGCATTAGTCCTTCCAATAAGTATTCAAGGTTGATTTCCTTTGGACAGTTCACATTTGTGGGCTTCAGTTTTCTCTGCAGAACAGTCATCTAGCTTATCTCTAGATCCCTCTAGCTTATGTGTTCTATTATTTCTGATTTCATTGCTCATATGCCTATTTGTTTCTAGGCATCAACGAATATGTTTTGCCTCAGTGTACTGTGTCTACCTGGATAATATTTTTTCTGCTTGCTCAAGATTCTGGCTAATTTCTAATCATTTCCTGCATTCTTCTGGGATCTCTGGCAAATTTTAAGATCAGGCTGGTTTGCAAAGTATGCAAACTCATCTTCCGTTTATTCTGTTTCAACTGCTATATTTCAAAATCGACCCCAATTACCTAGGCTATAAAGGCAAAGCTCTAAACTATAAACAAAGAAATAATCATAATTAGAACCATTTCTTCCCAACTAGACTCATAAGAGTTCAGAGAGGTTGAAACTACTGAAGCCCAAGTTACTCGGACCTTGAGGTCTCCAAGGTCACCTGGCCCAGAATAGTTGGTATTAATAGAAACTGGTGTAGAGTTACTATTGAGAAATGTGAGTGTGATAAAATTACTTCCAGCAGTATTTGTTAGCTGACCTGAATAATCTTGAAGCCTGTTTTGTGTTGTGATGACAAGGTGGACAAAGTGTATAGGAGTACGGGATCTGACGCATTCAGGGATATTTTTTTGTAAGCTTCATCCAGAAGATGAAGCTGATCTCAAGTGCTAATAAAAGAATGTACACTCTGTCTTGAGGGCTTATATAGTATCTTTGGTGACTTGAGGGTATAACATTAGGAATATAGGGCTCTCAGTCTAGGAATCCAAGCGAATGCTTCCTTAATGGGCATAATGACAGCAGGGGTGGCCATGCCAGTAGAGAGAAAGGAGGGAAGCCCCAGGGCATCTGATGGTTTCAGGACAAGGGATGGTACATAGAGGTGTGATGCCAGGTGGATCTAAAAGGAAATACTTGGGTGTTCTTAGGTTAATATGGCTAAAGGTCTCATAGAAAAAGTCTTGGAAAAGTTTACTGAGAATTTTGGGTTTTTTATTCTTTGCCATCTTTCAGGAAATCCAAGCTTCCCATGATTAATCATATCATTGACTATCATCTATTGGGGACCAGTCATCATCTAAGACCTGTGAAGTCTACTATAGTGTTATTGTTTCTTTTTGTTGTTGTTTAGTTGCTCAGTCGTGTCTGACTCTTTCCAACCCCATGGACTGTAGTCCATCAGGCTTCTTTGTCCATGGGATTTCCCAGGCAAGAATACTGGAATGGGTTGTTATTATCTTCTCCAGGGGATCTTCCTCACCCAGGGATTGAACTCATGTCTCCTGCACTGGCCAGTGGATTCTTTACCACCGCGCTACCTGGGAAGCCTGTATATCTATCTATCTATCTATCTATCTATCTATCTATACCTATATCTATATCTATGTATCCTGGGTTGGGAAGATATCCTGGAGAAGGGATAGGCTACCAACTCCAGTATTCCTGGGCGTCCCTCGTGGCTCAGATAGTAAAGAATTCACCTGCAGTACAGATCTGGGCTCAATCCCTGGGTTGGGAAGATCCCCTGGAGGAGGGCATGGCAACCCACTCCAGTATTCTTGTGTGGAGAATCCCCATGGACAGAAGAATCTGGCAGGCTACAGTCCATGGGGTTGCAAAGAGTTGGACATGATTGAATGACAGCACACACACACACACACACACACATACATGAAATAGATAAACACTAAGTCAGGAGAGAAAAAGAGTTTTTGTCAATGGAGTGATAAAGATGGGATTATGACTAGAGTACGGTTCTCTGTGTTATTGCTTATTTGTCAAAGGCAGCACCAGGCTTTGTGTTATTTTCTCTTCTACAGTTGTTACAGATTACTGGCATACAGTCATTGCTTATTAATTGTTTCTTCAACTGAATCAAATGTAAGAATTTTCTGCCTCTATAAACCCTGATGAAACAATTAGAATAATGAGATAGATGATACAATATGACATTTTGGTCAATTTCTGGCTAAGAATGGCTTTGTCTGCCTCTAACATCTATATTCTCTTCTGCAGCATTTTGTCTTTGATGTTATGTTCAGTTTAGGTGATTTGCTTGTTACTGTTTACCCTCACAAACTCACTGTGAGAAGACCAGCTTCTGATCATACCCCTCAGATATGTAGACCATTCAAAGTCAGCAGAGCTCAGGTCCAAGTGAATCTGTGATTCCCCACCTCAGATACACATATGTGCAGCATGCTCAGTTGCTCAATTGTGTCTGACTCTTTGTGACCCCATGGACTATAGTCCTCCAGGCTCCTCTGCCCATAGTATTTCCCAGGCAAGAATACTGGAGTGGGTTGCCATTTCCTTCTCCAGGGGATCTTCCCAACCCAGGGATCAAACCCAAGTCTCCTGCATCACAGATGTATTCTTTACTGCTGAGCCACAGGGGGATGGGATGGTCTCAGTACTGACTGTGAGTCCTTGAAGCTTGAGTGTCTGCCCTGGAAGGCAATCTGGACAGAGGTGACAGCAGCTCTACACAGACAGGAGAGAGGACAACCTGTTCATAATACAAGGAATAGAAATCAAGCCAAGAGGGCAGTAGAGGGAACAGAGTGCTCGGAGGGAAACACTTTGTCTTGCCAATGTTTTTCTACCTCTCTAGGCAAGGGGTCATCTTCAAAGACACCTCCTGTCAAGGTAACAGTGCTAGAAAGCAAATCCTTCTTCACTCCTGCATGCCATGGATACTCATACTTCATATTAATAGGACATTATCAACCCAGGTGCCAGGCTCTGTGATTCACCAAGGAACAAAACAGTCAATGTGCTGAATTGTTGTTAGCTTTCCAACAGTCCAAATCTTGGAGGTGTGCAATCCTGCTTTGAGAGTGGGCAGGAAAGTTTTGCTGAGTATTCTTTGTCAAGGAAGCCTGCTTAAAGTCACTGAACACCTAACCCTATATATTTTTTCAAGTCAGGGAGGAGACTTGTACATGCGGATTGGTCAAGGAGCAATTGAATGGTTCCCTCTAACCCAAGGGCATGACAGAGAAGGATCAATATTAGCCCAGAGAATAAATGAGAAGGAAGGAAAACACTCTTTAGCAACTCTTAAGTTTCTGGTAGTCTTTCAACTTCTCCACAGAGCACTTTAGGAATGTGCAACATACTTGTGTAGGTACTTTGGGGATGTGCCGCAATTTGTTCATTTAATACACATTGAGTTCTTATTCAATAGTGTCTGGCCGTGAGGAAATCATGTGGGTGTGAAGACTGCCTACACTAAACAAAGGATGAGAACTAGACAACTGGTGAGAACATATTGTATAGCCCAGGGAACTCTGCTTAATGCACTGCAGTGTCCTAAATGAGAGGGAAGTCCAAAAGGGTGGGGATATATGTATGTGTATGCCTGATTCATTTTTGCTGTGCAGTAGAAGAATTGGTGCTTTCAAACTGGGGTGCTGGGGAAGACTCTTGGGAGTCCCTTGGACAGCAAGGAGATAAAACCAGTCTATCCTAAAGGTAATCAACCCTGGATATTCATTGGAAGGACTGATGCTGAAGCTCCAATTCTTTGGCCACATGATGAGAAGAGCCGACTCATTGGAAAAGAGCCTGATGCTGGGAAAGATTGGCGGCAGGAGGAATAGTTGGTTGGATAGCATACTGACTCAATGGGCATGAGTTTGAGGAAGCTCCGGGAGATAGTGAAGGCATGGCATGCTGTAGTTAACGGGGTTGCAAAGAAGGAGATAGGATTTAGTGACTGAACAACAAGAAGCTAACACAACATTGTAAAGCAACTATGCTCCACTAAAAATTAATTAATTAAAAAAAGGAATAGGGAACTTATCTCCCAAAGGAAAGATTTCTGAGATTAGATATGCACAATGATAGCAATTAGATAAGAAATTAGAGGAAGGATGTTCTAGGTCCCGGAAGTAGCATATGAAATGACCTATAGGAGAGGGAGAGCATGGATATTCAGGGGAAAGAGGTTCACAGTGACTGGAGCACCAGACATGCAGTGGAAATGGGATAGGTGATGATGGGGAGCTGGGAAGGGCAAGATTCAGTACTCTAAGCCACATCGGCCCAGCAGCTTATATCAGCTGAGTACCTGCAAGAACCCAATACTTTGTTTTATGTATATGATTTTGTTTACTATTGAGAACAACCCTAGGAAGTGATTACTATAATTTCCCCCAGTTTTAAAGATAGGAAAATTGTGGCTTAGTGAATTTATGTGACTTGCCTATGATCACTGTTCTGTAGTTAATTAATGAGAGTATTAGAATTTGAGTCCAGACAATCTGTCACCAGAGCAATTCTCAAGATTAAGTGATAGGATTAAATGACATAATTCAGTTGTTACTGTTTAGTCTCTCAGTCATGTCTGACTCTTTGTGACCACATGGACTGTAGCACACCAGACTTCCCTGTTCTTCATCATCTCCTGGAGTTTGCTCACACTCATGTCCATTGAGTCGATGATGTTATCCAACCATCTCATCCTCTGTCATGCCCTTCTCCTCCTACCCTCAATCTTTTCTGGCATCAGGGTCTTTTCCAATAAGTCAGATCTTCACGTCAGGTGGACAAAGGATCAGAGCTTCAGCTTCAGCATCAGTCCTTCCAATGACCATCCTTTCAATGACTCCAGCTTCAGCATCAGTCCAATCCAATTCAGGGTTGATTTCCTTTAGGATTGACTGGCTTGATTTCCTTGCCATCTAAGGGACTCAAGCGTCTTCTCCAGCATCACAATTTGAAAATATTCTTCGGCACTCAGCCTTCTTTACGGTTCAACTCTCACCAATGCATGACTACTGGAAAAACCCTAGCTTTGACTATACAGACTTTGTCAGCTAAGTGATGCCTCTGCCTTTTAATATGTTGTCTGGGGTTCCAGAATTGTTGGTCAAAAGAGACCTTAATCAAGTCCACTGAACCATAGTGCTTTATAATTTGGCTAGAAAGGATTATTAATTAATATTAGAATTTAACTGTATAATTCATTCATTTATTTCTTTAGTAACCAAGCCGTCATATATTTGACTGCCTACTATGTGCTACACCAATGTAGGAACTAGGAATAAACCAGTAAAAAAAAAAAAAATGACTTCACAGAATCTACAGCTCTAAAGGGAAGAGTCAGATGGTTAATAAAAATTAACAAAATGTACTAAACAAGATTAAGCGTTTTTTAATGAGCAGAACTCTTTAATTTTAACATAGTAAAATATATCAATCCTTTCTTATCAATTTAAGAATATTTTCCTTACCTTAATGTCTAAAGACAGTAATGTATGTTTTCTACTAGTTATTTTCAAACATTTTATTAAAACAAAATTTTAGATTTACAGAAATATTGTGAGAACAGTACAAAGAGCCTTCATATACTCTCCACCTAGATTCAGCTAGATTCATGAATTATTAATACTTGGTCATATGTACAAATGATTATATCTACAATTATTATTAGCTTACTGAATCGTTTGGGTATGTTTCAGATATTAATCACCTCACCCCTACATAGTTCAGCATATATTTCTTATGTTATTCTATATAATCACTATATAATGACAATACTCAAGAAATATAACACTGATACTATTTTATTTTTCAATATACATTTTATATTCTAATTTCTCCAGTTATGTTAATAATGTCATGTATATGACTATATATGTGTAGGTATGTATATGTGTGTGTGTGTGTGTGTGTGTGTATGTATATATATTTGGATTTAAAGTTTAATCAAGAATCACATATTGCATTTACTTGTCCTATTTCCTTAGGCTTCTTTGGTATTCTAGCCTCTTTTTATCTTTTATGACACCGACAACTTTTTATATTTAAACTGTTTATTTTTAGTACTATTTAGTCAAGGAATTTTGCTGATCCTTTATAAAGTACATTCTGTTTCACTTCCAAAGTTGGTTGGCTATGATCAGCATCATCTAGAAAAACAAGTCATATTGATTACTGGATCTAGCCAGATTATTACTTCATTGGTTTAAAAAAAATTAATAGCTAGCTTTTGAATAGAATCTAGGTAACAATTATTGGTTTTACTGACAGATGTTTCCAGTGATTAGGAATTTTTTGACAAAATCCTGAGAATGAGGAACAGTGTTAAAGATACACTAGATCAACATTATAAATATATCTCTGTCATTTAAAAATTCTGAATACCAAAGAATCTTTTCAAAGGGATTCTAGAGGAGAAACAAATTTCAAACTCTGTCCATGGTTACATTCTTAGAAACATACTTTTCCCCAGCCATGCTGGTTATCATTTGTCATGTGCTACAAAATCCAGTTTTTAATGCCTGTAGCCCTTGGTCTTCATAATAAAACCATCAACATGCATGTCAGTTAATGCCAGTTGGGATGACACTGACAATTTTTAACTATCCAGTTAAGTTGCTGTGCAGAATGCCTTCCAATATGGGTTTATCTGATTGCTTCTCCTTGTTTAGATTCAAGCTAGTATTTGTCCCTTGTCTTATTGACAGTTATAGATCCTTGAGGAAAGTTACCATTTCTTCTAGGACTTCTGTTAAAAACTTGAGTTCCTTTCAAGTCATTGCATTAATCTGGGCACAGCTACTACAACAATGAAATCCGTAGCTTTAGAGCTGAAACAAGATAGATTTTAATTTCTCTCTCATATAAAATCCACAGGTGAGTGGTAGCAGTCTTGATAGAGTGACCATACTTCATAAAGTCATTCAGGGACCCAGGGTCCTTTCGTCTTGTTTCATCATTGTCATCCTCGAGTATCTGTTCTTCATGAAGTCAATGCTGCCTCGCTAGCCCCATGTCTGCACTTCAGCTGCAGGAAAACCAAAGAGAGTAAAGTGCATGCAACTTCATTTTTTAAAGGATGAGACTTAAGAGTTCTCTTATTACTTACATTTGTATTCATTGGCCAGACTCAACAGTTGGGCACAAAGGAGGCTGAAAAAAGCAATTAGTAGCTGGGAGGCTAATTGCCCAGCTAAAGCTCTAGCAGTTATATTAATAAAAGGAAGGAGACTGTGGACACTTAGGGACCATTATTGGTTCCTACCACAGTCATTCATTAGGTTGTTATTTCCTATGGTGAAGACTCAATACATGAACAAGTGAATTCATCTCCTTACCCTAACTATCTCCTTAGGTTCTCTTTCATGATACTTATTCAGATGTTTTCTTCTCTATGTAGAGGTCTTCAGAAGTCTCTTAATGAAGTTTTAAAATATAAAAAGTAATTAATAAAAAGAAATTACTAGATCTAATTTTAAAGGTGGGGGATTGTCATCTCAGAAGATTTTTGCATCGTTTCTCAAAAGCAAACCTGATGATTATGTCAAAGCTAATTCAAAAGGCAGAAACAAACTGCTTCCAACCTATAATTGAAGTGTTTAACTTTTCATTCATTACTGGGTAATCTTAGGAGGGAAGGATATTTATTGGTAGGCTTTTCTAATGTATTAAAGAGTATAAAAACACTGAGCAGTAGCTATAGCATGATAATGCTAACAATCACCTTAGAGGTTGTTGTTCAGTTGCTCAGTCATGTCCGACTCTTTGTGACCCCCATGGAATGCAGCACATGTTGCCAAAATTTATCTCATCTTATTTTTTATTTATTTATTCTTTGGCCACCATGTGGCATATGGGATTTTAGTTCCCCGATCCGTGCCCTCTACAATGGAAACAGGATTTTAACCACTTGACCACCAAGGAAATCACTATATCCTTACCTTACATGTGATGAAAATTATAGATGCCTCCCAGCTAGTTAACTGTAGACCTGGACTTGGAAACAGATTTCCTGACTGTGGTTCTGATTTTCCCTTCATATTAATATTAGACAGCCTCTCATTGATCTAGGGAGAAGGCAATGGCCCTCACTCCAGTACTCTTGCCTAGAAAATCCATGGATGGAGGAGCCTGGTAGGCTGCAGTCCATGGGGTCGCGAAGAATCAGACACGACTGAGCAACTTCACTTTCACATTTCACTTTCATGCTTTGGAGAAGGAAATGGCAACCCACTTCGGTGTTCTTGCCTGGAGAATCCCAGGGACAGGGGAGCCTGGTGGGCTGTTGTCTATGGGGTCACACAGAGTTGGATACGACTGAAGTGACTTAGCAGCAGCAGCAGCAGCATTGATCTAGAGTCTGTTTCTCCATCCTCACATATCTGACTCATTTACTAGAGTCCAGGTAACATCTCTATCTCTTCCAAGTTATCTGAAAAAGAAGTTCATTTTAAAAAGCAAAACAAATAAAGCAATCTTGGGAAATATTTGCTGGAGTCATGCCTTAGAATCTCTTTGAAGCTTACAGAAGAACACTTGGTACCTCTGCTCTCTGCTAAGTCACTTCAATCATGTCCGACTCTGTGCAACCAGACCCAGCATATCCACCTTCCTTCATACTTAAGGATTATTTGTGCCATATCTGCCAGATTTCATGTCAGTCGTGCCTAACTCCCAGAGCCCCTTCCGATATCACACTCATGTAAAACTATGTCTGTCAACAGCATCCAAGGCTTCATAGAAAAGCAAAAATCGAGCAGGAAATCATAACACTTTCTTTTGAATACTCTTTCCACTCTGATAGGAAAGGGCCCTATAGTATTTTATTTATTTTTCTTTTGATTTTGTATTTTTATTGTGAAGGAATTCAGATGTAAAAATAAGAACAGGGAATAATATTACATGAATATACCCACTACAGCATTTAAAGAATTCTTTTAAAAAATATATAATTTTATTTATTTATTTATTTTTGGCTATGCTCCGTCTTTGTTGCTGCTTGGGCTTTTCTCTAGCTGTGGTGAGTGAAGGTTACTCTCTAGTTGTGCTGCTCAAGCTTCTCATTACGGTGGCTTCTCTAGTTATGGAGCATGGGCTCTAGGGCATTCGTGTTTCAACAGCTGTAGGACATGGGCTCATAGTTGCAGCTTCTGGGCTCTAGGGCACAAGCTCAATAGTTGTGGCAAATGGGCCTAGTTGCTCCTCCGCATGTGGGATCCTCCTGAGTCAGGGATCGAACCCGTGTCTCCTACCCTGGCAGGTAAATTCTTCACCACGGAGCCACCAGAAAAGCCCAAGAATTCTTAACATTCTGCATCATCTGCTTCAGAAATTTTTTTCAGGATATAAAACATTATAGTTACTCTCAAGGTTTGGTTTCATTCTATTCCTTTCTTTCTCTTTCTGCCTTCCCAGGGATAATTAATAATTGAAATTTTCTCCTTTGAAGTCTTCCATATTGGTCACTGCAGATCTTTGAAAGGTAATTTGGGGCTCATTTCTGCCCTGGGTAATATTGGAGGATCAAAGATACTGTCACAGAGACAAACTCTAGTCAGGAGATATGAAATGAGTAAAAGCAATGGACCGTATTTTATGAAATGCAGGAGGATGCAACACTGTTTTGTGTAGTGCCACTGATGGGAAAAAAAGAAAACACAAGCCTGCCAAGTAAACCTTGCGTAATGCTTTGTTCACATATAATTTTTACTTTATTAAAATACTTATTAAAAACAGTTCTTTTGACATAGGCATCAAGTTTTACTATGTATTACTCTGTATATACATAAAAGTCAATGGTGTTCCTAGAATTTCTTCACTTTTTTTTGATTCAGACACTGATTTTTTCACATCACATTGGTGCCAGGTAGAGCATAGATGACGCCTCCACTTCTTAAAATGTATTTAGGGTTTTCTTCATGCCTCCGATCCTCATTCTTCTGATCTATCAAGGACAGCTGCCTCACAGAGAGCTCCTGGCCACCAGAAATTCTGAGAAACTTTCAGATGTATTGAATTATGAAAAATGCACATCATGAAATTGATTTTTTAAGTAGTAATTACTCATTGTACCCCTATCCAGAATAAGATATTTAATAAAACCCAAGATATTTTTGAGCTTCCCAGGTAGCGCTAGTGGTAAAGAACCTGCCTGCCAGTGAGGTGACAAAAGAGACATGGGTTCAGTCCCTTGGTGGGGAAGGTCTCCTAACCCACTCCAGTATTCTTGCCTGGATGCGTGGCCAGAGGAGCCTGGCTGGCAACAGTCCATACACAACATAAGTCTATAAGGTCGCAAAGAGTCAGACACGACTGAAGCAACTTAGCACAACAAGCACACACAAGACGTTTTAACTCAGAGTGAAAGGGGAGGCAAGCTAGACTTCCTACCACTCTGCTTTAAGGAGAAACTGTGATGCTGAAGGGGCTTCCCAGGTGGCACTAGTGGTAAAGAACCCACCTGCCCACGCAGGAGATGAAAGAGATGCAGGTTTGATCCCTGGTCCTGGAAAATGCCTGGAGGAGGGCATGAAAAACCAGTTCTGCCGCTTATTAGCAAGCTGATTAAGCTCGCTGTACCCCAGTACTTTCCTCATAGGGTTGTGAGAGAATTAAAGAAGTTAGTTTGTGTAAAGCACCTAAGACAGTGTGAGTGTTCATAATTATCCGTCTTCTCAATCTTAAACTTTTTTAATTGCCTGATTCCAAGTTCTTTTTTTTTTTTTTCCCTTAACTTTTCACTGTTGGGAGGATCTCCACTCCAGCCCCTGGCTTCTAGGTGTGAGCTTGGCTCAGGGCAGGCCCTCTTCTCTCCCCACCCCCACCCCACCCACTTGAATAGGGCTTGGTTTCAGTCAACTTTTCCTGGCAATGTCCCAACTCTGGTTACACTGCCTGTTTCCAGGCCCAGAGCCTATTCCTATCAGCCCTGTTCACTGCTTCGGCATCGGCCCATAGAAATGTTTGTCCAGTTTCTGGACTCAGCCATGTCTTCCTGCTTTTTTTCTCTTTGTATTTTACCTGTGTTAAAAGATAAATTGAAGTTTATTAAAAATTTTGGGTTCCTTTGAGCAAAAACTGAATCAAATCAAGCAACAACAAATCAGAAGTGGTTAGGAGCACTCCACTGACAGAGGTTTGAGGAAAGATTTTATAAGGAGAAGGTGGAAGAAAAGCAAGGAATTATTTGATTGGCTACAGCTCAATGTATTATTTGGAAAAGATTAATTGCTTGTGATTGGTTGTCCTTAGGTTTTGATTTCCTAACATAGAGGCATGTATAAGCTTAGATTATTATCTGTTGACTGAAAAAAAAAGATACACAACATAAAAGTTGAGTTATGTTTTATTTGATGGACATTCTCAGGACTTCAAGCCTGGGAGACAGGACTCTCAGATTGTTCTGAGGGACTACTCCAAGAGGTAAGGGAGGAATCAGAATATATAGATGTTTTTGTGACCAAGGTCAGGTTCTTGGAACATCAAAAAATTAATATTAATTAAAGAACATCAGATATCTCTAGTTAAGGAATTTAGAACTTTACTATGTGTGTCGGGCGAGGAGGGGTGGAGGATGCAAAAGTTGAAACTCATTGAACTCATCCCTTTGATATACTTCTCAGCTATCTGGGCCCAGTATCCTGAGTTTTCCCATCCTGAGCCTCCTTAAGGTGCATCCTTGGGGGTGACTGCAGTGATTGACAGCTTGACTGCAGGCATCCTGTTTCCATCCTGAGTTTTCTCAGGGCTTTCCGTTGAAGGTGGCTGTAATGTGATGGCCTAATGGTTGCAGCATCCTTTGTTTACTGAATTGGCAGGCAACATTTTTTCATTGACACTTAACATAGTCTGCTAAGATATTAGAGCCACCACATTCTAATATCCACCTTAATTAACTTAACATCAGTAATAGCCATATCTTTTGATCAGAGTGCATGGTTAATGTGTGGATTCCTTGTATCACCTTGGCTGGAGTTCTTAATCATGTTTATGCATCTCTGTCTCTTTCACTATTGCTCATATCTATTCATCTTGACATCTAGTCCAGCACCTGACACAATCCCTGCTGCATGGTGGAGCGCAATAAAAATGATTAGATGAATGGAATGATTTTTTTTTTTTTTAATTTAAATCTTTTTCTCAGCACCATTTTAAAATGTTTAGTTTGGAACTTCAAGTGTCTGTTCTTTTCTTTCTTATGAGAATAATTTTGAGGTCACAAATATTTGTTTGCTTTTTTAAGGCAATTAAAAAAAAAGATTTTATTTATTTATTTATTTTTGGCTGTGGTGGGTCTTTGTAGCTGAATGGATTGTTCTCTAGTTGCTTTCTTCTAGTTTCAGAGAGTAGAGACTACTCTCCAATTGCAGTGGGCAGGCTTCTCATTCAGTAGTTGTAGCTCCTGGACTCTAGAGCACAGGCTCAATAGTTATGATGCTTAGTTCTTCCTTGGCATGTGGAATCTTTCCAGACCAGGGATTGAACCCATGTCTCCTGTGTTGATAGGTGGATTCTTTACCACTGAACCACCAGGGAAGCCCTAGGCAAGTTGTTGTTGTTGTTGTTTTAATAGCTTTATATTTTGGTATTGCAACTCTAGAAAAATTGTAAAAACAATATAAAGAATTTCAGCTTCTCCTTCATTTAGATTCCTATTTACTACACTTGATAAAGAAGTAGCAGGCCCAAAATGGCATCATTTGTACTAAGCCCCATGTCAGCAAATGATTTAATACCTAGCTTAATGGCAGTTTCAACCTCCTCCAAGAATGTAATTTTAACTGGTTAGTCTGGAATTTCCTGGTCAGCACAAGTGAGGCAATCCCTCAAGACCCTTTCTCTCCCCAAAAGGAGCTTGACCTAAATCTCAATCTATCCACTCTTTGCTAGAAATTTCCCTTTCTTGACCCTTTTCTGTCTATAAACACCTTTTCTGCTGCTTGGCAGAACTGTTTTCTATTTGCTAGATAGGATCCTGCCTGATTCATTATTATTGAATAAAGCCAATTTGATCTTTAAATTTGCTCAGTTGAATTTTTTTTTTTAAATAGTTTTGACGGTAGTGCTGGGATTGAAGGAGACTTTCAGCAGCTCCCCTGGCAGCTCAGATGGTAAAGAATCTGCCTGCAATGAGGGAGACATGGATCCAATCCCTGAGTCAGGAAGATTCCCTGAAGAAGGGAACAGCAGCCCATGCCGGTATTCTTGTCTGGAGAATTCCATGGACGAGGAGCCTGGCGGGCTATAGTCCATGGGGTTGCAAAGAGTTGGACATGACTGAGTGACTAACACTTGGACTTTCCAGCATCTTCAGTAACAAGAAACACAGACATGGCATCTCTTGAACCCTTAAGAGTTCTCTGTCTTTCCTGCCATGTCCAAGGGCCATGGATAAATTCCTCTCAGTTCTGAGTTCCACCATCTTTACATCAGGGTCCTGATCTAATTGGCTTGTCACCATTTCCAATTTGTTTGGAAGCTTTCCCCATTCTTCCCAGACTCTCCCCAGATTCCACAGTGGGAAATGCTGGCTGGAGCTGGACTGGGTCCAACTTAACCAGGCTAAGACTCTGGGCAGCCACTGCTCAGACCCAGACTCCACTCACTCATATACCTTGTTCTGCTTCCTCTGAAACCATGTCCGACAAACTTGGTATGGCTGACCTTGAGAAATCCAACAAATCAAACCTGAAGAAGAGAGAAGCACAAGAAAGAAAAATCCTCTGCCTGCAAAGGAAATGCTTGAACAGGAGAAGCAAGCAGGAGAGTCATAACAAGGCAAGAGCCACCAATATGAACTGTACATTCCACAAGCATTGCCTTCTTGTTTGACTTCTTATAGCTGTTTTCCTTCATTTGATGCAAAGAGGCTGGATCAAGTTTAAGTGACAACACTGTCCCTTTTTATACCAAAGAATGAAGAACTGCTGGCAATGAAAGGCAGGCCAGCCCCCTCATCTGCCTGTCTTGCTGTTGGTGAAACAAAAAGCTGAATGGGACAACAGAGAAACCTAGAGTAAAAACCAAGTTGGTGCAAGGTGTCCTGAAAGCTATAAAATGTGGGGTTTTTTTTTTTCAGCCTCAGGGCATGTGGGATCCCAGTTCCTTGACTGAGGATAGGACCTAGACTTTTGGCAGTGAGAACATGGAGTCCTAACTACTGGATGGCCACAGAATTCCCTGAAAAATGCAAGTTTAATCACAATGCCACTGTTTTGTTCAAATGATTTTAATTATTATAACGTACATTTTAAAAATATGCAAATATAAAAATTTAAAACCAGGGAAAAAGAGGACTGGGTCTGACTTGAGCTGTTTTGTGTTCAGAAAGCTCTTGCTAATGGGCATCTCAGAAGAATGCAAAACTAATGGGCTGAGGCAAAGCATTTAAGAGCTGTTGGAGCACTTGCCACCTACGTCAAAGCTCTCATGTTGAGAAAAATTGGTCATGGAGTAGGTTAGATTGTGTAGACTGAAAAAAAAAGTCACAACCTAAAAGTTGAGAGTTATGTTTTATTCTGGGAAATTTTTAGGACTTCAAGCCCTAGAGATAGCATTTCAAGTGAATCTGAGAGAACCGCTCCAAGGAGGCAGAGGGAGGAGTTAGGTTATATAGAAGTTTGCAATAAGGGGCAGGTAGTCTGAACAACAAAAATTATTGTTAATTAAGGAAAACCAGATATCTCAAGTTAAGGAATTAGAGCTTTTCTATGTATGGGAAGATGCAAGAGTCCAGGTTCGCTGAAATCATTTGTATCATATGCATCTCAGCTACCTGGGGCCAGTATTCTGAGTTCCTCAGGGCTCACTTTAGGGAGCAGCTGCAGCCTAATGGCTGCCCAACGGCAGATATTGTTCTCCTTCCTGGGTGCCCTCAAGGCTCAGAAATTGGAGAGCTGGAATCCTTACTGACTGTGTCATCCTTGTTTACTAATACAGCAGGAAATACTTCATTTCTCAACTGACACAGGTCACCCACAAACCTTAAAAGAACTTCTGTGCATTGAGGAGCACTTTATTTATTTATTTTTTTACTTTTTAAATTAATTTTTATTTTTTAATTTGTTTTGCTTTACAATACTGTATTCGTTTTGCTATACATTGACATGAATCAGCCACGAGTGTACATGAACTCCCAATCCCGACCCCCACCTCCCCCCTCTCCCCTCACACCATCTCTCTGGATTATCCCCCTGCATCAGTCCCAAGCATCCTGCATCCTGCCTCAAACCTAGACCGGCAATTCGTTTCACTTATGATATCATACATATCACACTCCCACTCTCCCAAATCA
>SJXQ01001522.1:204129-276968 GCA_006408695.1 Aepyceros melampus | reverse complement strand
TGGAGAAATGTCTATTTAGTTCTTTGGCCCATTTTTTGATTGGGTCATTTATTTTTCTGGAGTTGAGCTGCATAAGCTGCTTGTATATTTTTGAGATTAGTTGTTTGTCAGTTGCTTCATTTGTTATTATTTTCTCCCATTCAGAAGGCTGTCTTTTCACCTTGTTTATAGTTTCCTTTGTTGTGCAGAAGCTTTTAATTTTAATTAGATCCCATTTGTTTATTTTTGCTTTAATTTCCAGTATTCTGGGAGGTGGATCATAGAGGATCCTGCTGTGATTTATGTCAGAGAGTGTTTTGCCTATGTTCTTTGAGGAGCACTTTAAAACACTGTGTGAGGGACTTCCTGGCGGCCCAATAGTTAAGAATCTGTCTTCCAGTGCAGGGGATGCAGGCCAGGGAACTAAGATCTCACATGCCACTGAGCAAGAAAGACTTGACACAACCAAAAATAAAAAATATTTTAAAAAATAAAATAAAATAATGTGTGATTCCCAATCCAGCAGTAAATCCCTTTTAGGTATTAGTTTGTCTTAAATTTTATAGAGTTAAATTTGCTACATTTAGGCACACCAACTTATTTTAAGTCTAAGAATTATAGTCCTGGAAGCTGTAGATTTCAACAAAAATGGCAAAATCTTACTAAAAACCACCTAGAATTATAATGGCCACAAATGGAAATATTCCAATTTAGATAAGGTTGTTTATTTAAGAAGTGAAGTTGCAAACAAGTTTTCCCAAGTCAACAAACAGAACAGGAAACCTATTTTAATTTGTTATGTGTGCTTAGGCATCAGTCGTGTCCGATTCTTTGCAACCCCATGGACTGTAGCCCACCAGGCTCCTCCGTCCATGAAATTCTCCAGGCAAGAATACTGGAGTGGGTAGCCATTCCCTTCTCCAGGGGATCTTCCCAGACCTGGGACTGAATGTGGGTCTCCTGCATTGCAGGAGTAGTTTTTACTGTCTGAGCCCATTAGTATGCAGAAGCTTCCAGACAGCCTTAAGACAGAAGAATGATGGGGCAGACTTTAGGCCCATCTGAAAACTCTCTTCCTGTGGCATTCTGGGTTCCATACAACAAACAAGGTCCTTCATCCTGCTCATTCATACAATAATGGATTCAACTCGCTCCAGATGCACTATCTGTGAATGGATTATCTCCTGAGATTAGTGTATTGATAAAAAGATAGAAAATAGGATGGGAGGCCATGAATATTACTGAACTTGTGACCATAACTGAACAGTTTGAAAGGACTTTGGAATAAGATTGTAAACAGGAAATCACCAAACTATCAGCCTTACAGCTACAACAGCTCCAAGGCCAGAGACCTATTTAACATCTTGATTTCTCCAATTGCAAACTCCTTGTGGTTCATCATCAAAACATGGGCCCAAGAACTGATGTCTCAGTTGTCATCAGCTGGGACACTGGAAAAGAGATTGTCCTCAAAGGCCTTATGCAAATTCTAGAGTCAACTTAAATGCCCTCATGGGTGTGTGCGTGCTAAGTCGCTTCAGTTGTGCTGACTCTTTGCAGCCCTCTTGCCTGGAAAATCCCATGGACGGAGGAGCCTGGTGGGCTGCAGTCCATGGGGTCGCAAAGAGTCGGACATGACTGCGCTACTTCACTTTCACTTTTCACTTTCATGCATTGGAGAAAGAAATGGCATCCCACTCCAGTGTTCTTGCCTGCAGAATCCCAGGGATGGCGGAGCTTGGTGGGCTGCCCTCTATGGGGTCCTACAGAGTTGGACACGAGTGAAGGACTTAGGAGTAGCAGCAGCAGCAGCAGCAGGACTGTAGCCCGCCAGGCTCCATTGTCCGTGGGATTCTCTAGGCAAGAATACTGGGGTGGGTTACTGTACCCTTCTGCAGGGGATCTTCTTGACCCAAGGATCAAGCCTGCATCTCTTATGTCTCCTGCATTAGCAGGCGGGTTCTTTACCACTAGCACCACCTGGGAAACGCAAATGCCCTCATATCTACCTCCAAAGGAGAGTTCCTATATGAACCCCTCCCAGAATTGGCAGGACTCTGAGAAGTTCTCTAGAAAACTGCCCCTTCAGTTCAGTTCAGTTCATTTCAGTCACTCAGTCGTGTCTGACTCTTTGTGACCCCATGAATCCCAGCACGCCAGGCCTCCCTGTCCATCACCAACTCCCAGAGTTCACTCAAACTCATGCCTCTAGTAATTCCCTTAAATAGCCAAGAGGAAGCTAAAACTAAAATTAATGGAAAATTCTGCTAAATTCTGGTAATAGATACCAGAGCCATACTTTCTACTTTAAATCTCACCCTTACAGAACAACAAACCCCCCAGGAGTAAAAATTAGATAGTTGGGGTATCTATTAAAATTCAGAGAGGGTTTCTATATCAAAGAAATGGCGACCTTTTACTGAAAAGCATTTCTTTCACTGTGTGACACAGCCCAATCTTTTACGCAGAGCTCTCCTTTCTGAACTTTAAGGGCTGGGAATTTCCAGGCAGTTCAGTGGCTCACCCTGGCAGTAAAGAATCTGCTTGCAATGCAGGAGATCTGAGTTCAATCCCTGGGTTGGGAAAATTCCCTGGAGAAGGGAATGGCTACCCACTCCAGTATACAGAAGAACCTGGCAGGCTACAGTCCATGAAATCACAAAGAGTTAGACACAACTGAGCGACTAACACTTTCACTTTCTCACTCTGTGGGCCTGGTTTTGATCTCTGGTTAGGACTCCATGTTCTCACTCTGTGGGGCTGGTTTTGATCTCTGATTAGGAAACAAAGATCTCACATGCCACTGAGTTGGCCAAAATAAAATTAAATAAAAGGGCTAATATATTTTGACATCCAATGGAGACCTCATTTTAGAATTTCCTGGTCAATCTGAACCTGATCTTTTATGTTCTTTATAATTTGTCTTTGATACAAAAGAAGAAGAACTCCAATAAAAAATCTTTGAATTAATGGAGGTGCCTAAAAATCTCTGGGCTATTTTTCATAGTGACTTTAGGAGAATACAAAATACAATGTCTATAAAAACTCAAATAGATGACTAAGCCTTTTCCTAAATTACCTCAGTATCCATTAAAGTCTGAGGCTATACAAGTGCATGTGTGTGCTCAGACCTCATGGATTATAGCCCACCAGGCTCTTTTACGTGTGGAATTTTCCAGGCAAGAGTACTGGAATGGGTTACCATTTCAATGGGTTAGGGGATCTTCCTGACCCAAGGATTGAACCCACATCTCTTGCATCTCCTGCACTGGCAGGCAGATTCTTTACCACTGCACCACCTGAGAAGCCCTGGACAAGGCCACACACCAATAGTAGAAGACTAAATTACCTAGGAGTGATCATTTCCTGTACTAGTCCATATATTATAACACGCTGATTTTGCTGGTCTGAAAACCTAATGCATGGGATGGCCATTTGTCAAGAATTTGAGAGCTATTAACAAGACAGTTCTCTCCCTGTTTCCTACTTGTTCCAGGTAGGATCAAGAGAAACATCCTTTTCTCACAAGTCCTACCAGATTTAGGATTGTTCCATCTGGCAGACCTTTGTTCAGTCTTCCTCGGCATCCCTGTAGACACCAACAGCCAATACTTATTTGTCTTCTCTTGGAAAAATCAGCAATATATCTGGACAGTCAAGTCTCCAGAGTTCATTGTGGCCCTTTTTAACTTTCCCAGGTGTTCCACCAAGATTTAAGTACCCTCTAGTTCCCTGAGAAATTGACCCTTTCACAATACGTAGTAGACAAGCCTCATGGTGTGTCTGTTACCAGAGACATCCATAAAGAATCTACTTATTTGCAACTACAGTAGCTGAAAAGGGACATAAAGCCTAAAAAACAATTCCAATTATCGGTGCATGCATGCATTCTCAGTCACTTCAGTTGTGTCTGACTCTTTTATGGATTGTATCCTGACAGGCTCCAAAGGATCCTCCAGGCGAGAATCCTGGAGTGGGTTGCCATGCCCTCCTCCAGAGGATCTTCCTGACCCAGGGATCAAATCCACATCTCCTGTGTCTCCTGCATTGAGGCAGATTCTTTATTGCTGAGCCACTGGGGAAGTACCTACAATGATCTCTAGAAACTGTTTATTATCTAAGTCATAATCTAAGCACTGAAGGAATCCAGTTATTTCCAAAATGCACTGAGCAAATCCAAAAGTTTCCTAGGTCCACAACTAAGTGATAACTTTGTGGATTTCTGGGCCTGGATGTTATTGTAGACTATGGGTTTCTAGATTTTTTTTTTCTATTAGCTTCTATATTTTATGAACTTCCTAAAATTTTACTTCCTGAACCCCTTCTTTGGGAAGGTAAACATGAGCAGGCCTCTATAAAGTTAAAACAGGTACTGCAAGAAATACCTCCCTTAGGGCTACTTAACTATTCTAACCCTTTCATTTGTGCATTCGAGGAAGAACCAAGCCCTGGGAATGCCTATGTAGCACTTGGCAGTAAACATAAGCCTTTTGGTATGATAGCTTGCAATTGATTCAGTTCCTTGTGCCTATCCCAACTGTCTTAAGGGATAAACTGCAGTTACAGAGTTAGTAGAAACCTCAGCAAACTAAATCCTAGGAAATGACATTTATTTACAAGCTCCACACCCTATCCAAAGCCTCCTTAATTCTGAATTGACTCAACACTTCTCCACAAACTGACTAAGCTCCTGTGAGATCCTTCTGCTTTCACCACCTAATCTTCATCTTAAACACTGCAACGTTCTTAATCCTGCTACTTTGTTACACCTGCCTGACAAAGGTGAGCCCCAGGGCTTCAGGGTGATAATGTCCCATCCAGTGAGACTGCATCCTGATTTATGAGATGCCCCTTGACTAACCCTGAGCTGATCTTCGTTGATGGGTCATACTGTAAAAATTACAAAGGACATTTCAAAGCTGGTTATGCTGTTACTGTCCAATATGAACTACTTGAGAGGGATAGCATCTCATAAGCTAAATAAGTCCAGTAAGCAGAGCTCCATGCCCTTCCCAGGGAATGTCAGTTGTTAGAGAGACAGACTGTTAATATTTATACTGATAGCCAGTGTGCCTTTGCAGTCATCCATCAGAACTTTCCAGGTGGCGCAGTGGTAAAGAATCTGCCTGCCAACCCAGGAGATGTAAGAGACGTGGGTTCAATCCCTGGGCAGCAAAGATCCCCTGGAGTAGGAAGTGGCAACCCAATCCAGTATTCCTGGAAAATTCCATGGACAGAGGAGCCTGACAAGCTACAGTCCGCGGGGTTGAAGAGTTGGACATGACAGCACACGTGCATGTACACGTGCACATAGAAACAAAGGTGTTTTCTTGTTTACTCTGAGGCCAATCATCTGTGTGTAGATTATTTCATGCAGCTAGGGGTTCTGAACTGTAGGGATTATGGTTTTTATTGCAAACAAAACAGGATATGTGTTTCTGTGATGTTATGAATACATTTCTACTTTATTTTGAAACATTTGCCAAGCTATTAATAATTACTATGCTGCTGCTGCTGCTGCTAAGTCACTTCAGTCTTGTCCAACTCTTTGCGACCCCACAGACGGCAGCCCACCAGGCTCCCCCGTCCCTGGGATTCTCCAGGCAAGAACACTGGAGTGGGTTGCCATTTTCTTCTCCAATGCATGAAAGTGAAAAGTGAAAGTGAAGTCGCTCAGTTGTGTCTGACTCTTTGCAACCCCATAGACTGCAGCCCACCAGGCTCCTCCATCTATGGGATTTTCTAGGGAAGAGTACTGGAGTGGGATGCCATTGCCTTCTCCTAATAATAAAACTGTATATAACGTTAAAAATGTTAAAGGACTGCTTAGCATTAGAAGCAGACTATATCCCCAAATTTTAAAGCAGCAACAGATTTGTTGCTTGTATAAAGCCTAGTGATACTTTTTAGACTAACTTCCATGGTGCCCTGTTGACATTAGCACTGCCTGTTATAATAAACAATCTTAGACATTTATCAGCTGTTGATACAGGTGTTAATTTCTAATCACTTTTTATATGTTTTAAATTTTTGAAATTCTAGTGTACCTGCCATAATATAAAATAAACACTGTACTCTAAAAATATGAACAACAAGCAAATGACCTTCTTACTACCATTCTTTTGCCTTCTGAAATTGCCATTATTAAAACTGAGGCTCACAGTAAAAAGACTGCACCTGACTTATCCAGGGAGATTTCTGATAAACAAGGGCAGCAGCAGAAGCTTTAAAGCTGTGGCACATTGGAATGAAATACACTATCTTTTGGCAAAAAAAATGACCCCTGGTCCCCAGACTTTTGTCATTCTGATGTCCTTGCAACATGGCAGCCATCTGATCCTGACAGAGGAATTAAGATGGGCAAACAATTGTTGTAAACTCAATGAACAGTCTGGACATTGGAAGCCCAAGATGGCTGCTTGGTTCTTCCCAGATTCCTGGCAAACTTTATTTTATATTTTTTGCATTTCTTTATCCACTATGTTGCTAAGTCGTGTCTAACTCTTTTGCGACCCCATGGACTGTAGCCCGCCAGGCTACTCTGTCCCTGGATCATTCAAAACAACTCAAATTATGAATAGCATCATGGGGAAACATCTATAAAGTTACAAAAGCAGTTAGCCACCAATGTTTGACCTGACACATCCACTATCTTGCAGAGACTATTTTTGTTCCTAGAGGCCTGAGACCTTGCGCCTATGAATGCTTTGAACACCTGCAGCTGGACTTCATTCGTTACTTAATATGTTTTATCAATATGTACTTGTTATTGTATTTATGTTTTCTGAATGGGCTGAAGCCTTCCTCTGCTGCAAAGCTGGTGCCCTTACAGTGCCAGAGAAACTTGTAGAAAATATTTCCCCCTCGGGGTATACCTTCCACAGTCTTCAGTGACTGAGCATTTACTCCCTGGGAAAATCACACAAGCCTGAACAAAAATGTTGGAAACTTCTTGGAATTATCACTGTCACTGTCACCCTCAATCATCAGGCAAGAATGAAAGGACTAACAGGATTCTCAAACTGAGAATCTCTAATTTGCTGAAACCATTGGACTCTCTCGGCCTAATGTATTGCTTTTGATTTTAGTTTTTATGTTTTTTTAATTTTTTGGCTGCACTGAGTAGCATGTAGAATCTTAGTTCCCTGACCAGGGATCAAACCTGTGTCCTTTGCAATGGAAAGTGAAAGTGAAATCGTGTCCGACTCTTTACGACCCCATGGACCATAACCTACCAGGCTCTTCTGTCCACGGGATTTTCCAGGCAAGAGTACCAGAGTGGGTTGCCATTTCCTTCTCCAGGGGATATTCTTGACCCAGGGATCGAACTCTGGTCTCCCACATTGCAGGCAGACGCTTTACCCTCTGAGCCACCAGGGAAGCCTGCAATGAAAGTGCAGAGTCTTAACCACTGGACTACCAGAGAATTATCTTTGGTTTTGCTGACTACTTGCAGTATGCTCCTTGGGAAATATCAATTCACTCTACAGGAGCAGTCATTGGTATACACTTTTCTGTTGATCCCTTGTTATCTCAGACTAGTATGATTAGCTGCACGCATGCATGATAAGTCGCTTGAGTCATGTCCGACTCTTTGCAACCATATGGACTGTAGCCCACCAGGCTCCTCTGTCCATGGGATTCTCCAGGCAAGATTACTAGAGGGGGTTGCCATGCCCTCCTCCAGGGGATCTTCCCAACCCAGGGATGGAACCCAAGTCTCTTCTGTCTCCTGCATTGGCAGATGGTTTCTTTGCCACCTGGAAAGCCCCAAGAAGAGAAGATGTTTGGTCAAAAAGTTTGCCCTGCAGCTAAGTGTCTCAGATGAAATAGTTATCTCTTATAATAGCTCTGTTCCTGACACAGCTCCCTTTCTAATGTAAATTTCCTTTATAAATTTAGATTTCCATTGAAAAGGGTACTTTCAAATCTATTTTCAGAACTTCTTTTGTGTCTGCAATTTCTCAAAATAATCCGCATTATGCCAAAAGGCTTATTTGGGGGTGGCATATTCTGCTATTTTTTACTTACATGATGAAAGAGTAAGGGAGCTCTTTCTGGCCTCTTTTAGAATAGCACTCATCTCATGACCTAATCACCTCCCAAAGGCCCTGTTTTCTAATACCATAACACCGGGGGCTAGGATTTCAGCATGTGAATTTAAGAGGGACACACTCCTTTATACCAATGCATCATGTTGCACCAGGGTTTCCCAGGTGGCTTAGTTGTGAAGAATCCTCCTGCCAATGCAGGAGACACAAGACTCATGGGGTCTGAACCCTGGGGCGGGAAGATCCCTTGGAGAAGGAAATGGCAGTCCTCACCAGTATTCTTTCTTGGGAAGTTCCATGGGCAGAGGAGCCTAGTGGGCTACTGCCCATTGGGTCACAAAGAGTCAGACACGACTAAAGGACTTAGCACACACACACACACATCATGTTGCATTAGTTTCCTTCAACCTGGAACAGCTCTCAGTCCTGCTGTTGTATTCCTTGACAATATTAAAAAGTGCAGGCTTTTCCTTCTATAAGCTGACCCTCAATTTGGGTCCATCCAACATTTCCCATGACCAGACTTGGGCCATGCATCCTTGGCTGGAATCCCACTGAATGGTAGCTGCTCCCATCTCAGTTCCTCTCAGACTTCTTATTACTGGCATCAACACTTTCATTTTTCCGATTTTCTGTTTCATTGATGAACCCAGAATATTTGAATATTTGAACTAAAATATTCAAATAATTCCACAAACTCTGTTGAACATAATACTAAAACATAACTTGTTTTAACTGGTCTGGAGACCAGACCAGTAAGCAGTAGCTTAAAAATTTTGCATGTTGATGTATATATAAAAGTCTGAATATGTAGCCCTGCAAGCTTCTCTGTCCATGGGATTTCCCAAGCAAGGACACTGGAGTGGGTTGCCATTTCACTCTCCAGGAGACTTCCCGACCCAGGGACCAAACCTGCATCTCTGGCATTGGCAGGTGGATTCTTTACCACTGAGCCACCAGGGAAGCCCCCAAAATATTCTAATAAGTTCACAAACACTGGTGAACATAGTACTAAAACAGAAGTTGTTTTAACCGGTTTGGAGCCCAGATCAGTAAACAACAACTTAAAAATTTTGTATACTGATGTACGTGTAAAAGTATGAATTCATGATAGATAACAGGCAAAACTAAAAAAATTAGGAAAATATCTATATGTGATGCTAACCATGATTTTAAAAAGCAAAGAAATTATAAATATAAAATTCTGTAAATTAAGGGGAGAAGGATTTGGCATAAATACACAGGTAAAATTAGTGTTATTGGTAACACATAGATCTTACTTTGGGTGATAGATTCTATTTATACTTCATAACATACATCTATGATTCATATTGAGACAGTCAAATCCTAGGCAGGTTGATAAGAGGTCTGGGGCTCCCAAGGAGGAGATAGGGGTCTGGAATTCTCAAGGAGGAGGAAAAGACAAATTTTTTTTCTACATTCTTTAGTCTTAGTAAGGATTATATAACAACAATGTATCCTTCTTGAGGACATGTTTCTCCTTGAGAACCCTCTGACTAATCCTGTTATCTTAGAATGTATATTATGGGAGTGGGTCTGGTAAGATCTTTACAACCTTGAGACATTCTTTTGATTTACTGTAATAACCAATTAAAAAGTATATAACTCCCTTGCTTAGACTAGCAAGTGGTGCACTCTCTGGCCTCCTTATGACGTCTATGTCAGAAGCTTTCTCTGTACCTTTTTCACTTTAATAAAACTCTGTTACACAAAAGCTATTGAGTAATCAACTCTGGTCCCTGGTCCCAAAGCTAAATCTTATTCTTTGGAGATCATAAATCTGACATTGTTCACTGTAAGCTATCAATATGTATGTTATATATATGAAAGCAGTGTTAATCTCTCAGTAGTGTCTGACTCTTTGTGACCCCATGGACTATATAGCCCACTAGCTTCTCTGATTATGGAATTCCCCAGGCAAGAATATTGGAGTGTGTTGCCATTCCCTTCTCCAGGAGATCTTCCCAACCCAGGGATCAAATCCAAGTATCCTGCATTGCAGGCAGGTTCTTTACCATCTGAGCCACCAGGGAAGCCAAATTATATATATATATGTGTGTGTGTGTGTGTGTATACATATGTGTGTATGAATGTATGAACATATGTGTATATATATATATGTAGTTGTTGTTGTTCAGTCGCTCAGTTGTGTCTGACTCTTCGCAACCCCATGGACTGCAGTACGCCAGGCTTCCCTGTCCCCTCACCATCTCGTGGAGCTTCCTCAAACTCACGTCCATTGAGTCAGTGATACCATCCAACCATCTCACCCTCTGTCATCCCCTTCTCCTCCTGCCTTCAATCTTTCCCAGCATCAGGGTCTTTTCTAATGAGTCAGCTCTTCTCATCAGGTGGCCAAAGTATTGGAGCTTCAGCCTCAGCATCAGTCTTTCCAATGAATATTCTGGATTGATTTCCTTTAGGATTGACTGGTTTGATCTCCTTGCTGTCCAAGGGACTCTCAAGAGTTTTCTCCAACACCACAGTTCAAAAGCAACAATCCTTCAACACTCACCCTTCTTTATAGTCGAACTCTCACATCCATACACGACTACCGGAAAAACCATAGGTTTGACTAGATAGAACTTTGTTGGCAAAGTAATGTCTCTGTTTTTTAATATGCTGTCCAGGTTTGTCATAGCTTTTCATCCAAGTAGCAAGCATCTTTTAATTTCATGGCTACAGTCACCATCTGCAGTGATTTTGAAGCCCAAGACAGCACAGTCTGTCACTGTTTCCATTTTTCCTCATCTATTTGCCATGAAGTGATGGGACCGGGCGCCATGATCTTAATTTTCTGAATGTTGAGTTTTAAGCCAGCTTTTTCACTCTCCTCTTTCACCTTCATCAAGAGGCTCTTATATGTATGTGTGTATATATACACACACAATTATCCTTGTACAACATGGGTTTAACTGTGAAGGTTCACTTATAGAGGGATTTGTTTTTTCAGTAATAATTACTACAGTGACGTGTGATCCATGGTTGGTGGAGTATGCATATGTGAAGGACCTGTGGATACGGAGGATCAACTGTAAATTATATGTGGATTTTTGGCTATGAGGAGGGTTGACACTCCTAATCCCCATGTTGTTCAAGGATCAACCATGTAAGTTGTAGTTGGTATTAGTGTTCACCAAAATTAGCCCTTCCCTGTAACAGAATTATGAATCCCAGCCCTGGTGGGAGTCATCTGTTATTATAACATAAGCTAGTGCATTCTGACTGGTATGGTACGTATCAGCCATCACATAATCAAAAATTTTTGTACTCAAAGGAATTAGGGAATAATGCTCAAAATGTACAGGTTGTAAAAACTTTTATCTTATGAGAGATAAGGACCATCTGCAGTATCTACAATTAAATCAATACAAACAATGAACAAGACAGAAATAGCTGTGGAAAGGGTACAGTCCTAAAGCCATAGATTTTTAGTATATGCCATCTTTTTGAATTATCTGAGGGACTTCCCTGGTAGTCCAGAGGTAAAGAATCCTCCTGCCAATGCAAGGGACATGGATTCGATCCCTAGTCCAGGAAGATTCCACATGCTGCTGGGCAAGTAAGCCCCATGTGCCACCACTACTGAGCCCATGCTCTAAGGCTTGTGAGCTGCAACTACTGAAGCCTGTATCCTAGAGCCTGTTCTCTGCAACAAGGGAAACCAGGGCAATGAGAAGCCTAAGCAAAACAAATAAGGCCCAGTGGAGTAAAAAATAAATAAATAATTTTTAAATGAAAAAATTTAAAAATATATAGACATCATGTATCTCCTAATATGATGTATTGAGAAAAGCACATCACTTCTGTAGTTTTCTTGCCAAATACACCAGAAAGTGCAAGTGTTAGTTGCTCAGTCATGTCTGACTGTTTGCAGTCCTGTGGACTGTAGCCTTCCAGGCTCCTCTGTCCATGAAATTCTCCAGGCAAGAATATGGAATGGGTAGCCATTCCCTTCTCCAAGGGATCTTACTGACCCAGGGGTCGAAGCTGGGTCTCTCACATTGCAAGCAGATACTTTTCCATCTGAGTCACCAGGGATCAAGCCTAAATTCAGTCAAATAAGGAGAACACATTAGACAAATCCAAATCGAAGTTGTTCTACAAACTAACTGGCCAGTATGCTGAAAGTACCAGAGTCATAAAAGACAAGAAAAGACAAAGGAATTATCATAAAAGAGGTGGTATAGACATGGCAATTAGATATCATGTGGAATCTTGGGTTGCTTCCCAGACCAGGAAAAGAATGTTGTTGGGAAAACTAGTGAAATGCAAAGTCTTGTAGCTTAGCTAATAGCATCATATCAATGTTAATTTCCTGGTTTTGATAAAAGTACTACCGTTAGAGAAGATGTTAACATTTAAGGAAAACTGGCGAAGAGTTTTGGAAACTTTCTGTACTATTTTTGCAACTTTTCTGTAAGTCTAAAATCATATCAAAATAAAAAGCTAAGAGAGAATAAAAAGCACTCCGGGTGATTAAGACGAGGCTCAAGGGTAGGATGAGGAGGGGGCTGTTGTCAGAGGCAGGATAGAGGATTTTGCATACCTTACTCAGTATTTTGTTTACATTGTGCTTTTGCATTTAGGAGAAGCCATATTTATACAATGTATGCAACCCTAGTCAGGGTTTGAAAAGGTCCATGTGGCCAAAGAAGTTATTTTAATGGCCTTATCAAACTGTTGCAGCTTAGACTACAGCTATGTTTTTCAAAATGTCACAAGGAACATTCAAAGATATTCACAACAATTATGTCTTGGTCAGAAAATGATGAGTGGCTTCTATTTTTTTCTTTATGTGCTCAGTCAGTCAGTCATGACCATCTCTTCATGACCCTGTGGACAGTAGCCTGCCAGGCTCCTCTGCTCATGAAATTTTCCAGGCAAGAATACTGGAGTGAGTTGCTACTTCCTTCTCTGCCTTTTTTTTTTTTTTTTCTAAATATCTTTAAGTAATTTCAAATGATTTACAATTATTATGTTTTGCATATATAATCAAACCCAAATTATTCTCTAAAATGTCAACACACAGAGATAGCATATTATTAAGATCTTGCTGAGTGGAAGCTGATTTAGCAATACATTTAATTTTAGCTCAATGGACTACACATTACATGGTTCATTCCGTTATAGTCTAGCTATTGGTGCCTATTATGGCATAATCATGGCTTCCAGGAAAACCCTACCACCCACTGTGCCAACCATCCAGCGTTTGTGCTTCACCAAAAATGAAGATTAAAGATTGTACTGAGGTGAACATATCTATGATCTAACTTAAGAGGTTGTAGGTAAAGGCAGAAAAAGCTTAAAATGTATGGATCCAGGAGCTAGCCAATGGAAAGGTGCTCCAACTCTTAAAGTTTACATATGAAACAGAATTGTTAGAGCGTCATTCAAATTTGACAAAAGCTTTAAAAACTCAGATCATCAATAAAAATCATGAAGCCGAATGAAAATTTTATAATACTTAGTAGTGAAGAGCAGTTTACTCTTACCAGAGGAAAGAATGTATAATCTTTTGTCAACCTAAATACACAATGTAAGAATTGTGAGTCAAATTTTATTTGGGTAAAATGAGGACTGTAAACTGGGAGACAGCACCTTGGATAGTTCTGAGAAACTGCTCCAAAGATGTAGGGAGGAAGCATACATGCGATTTTGGTGAACAGGGAGTACATGTAATTAAATTCATATTTTTTGCACAAGTTTTCTGCTAGTCACAAGGAGCAGTCGTCATCATGGAGGATTTTAGTGCTTTTCTACATATGAAGAGATATAAGAATTGGGCTCATAAAATTGGCTTCTAAAAATATCTAACTACCTGAAGACCTGTTCTGCTAGTTTCTCCCAGAGCACAGAGTGCCTCATTTCTGATCTCCACCCTGAACTCCTTTCAGGGGATGTTGAAAATCAGCAGTTGCAGCAGCATGTGATTTAATCCTTGCAGAAGTAGATGACAACTGACAATGGCAAGTGCTAGGTGTAGTTGACACTTTTTTCTGTTTTTTTTTTTTTTTTCCCCCTGTATTATAAAATCACTGTGGTATGAATGGGCAATCAGAGTATGTAGCCATGAATGCTTAAAAAGGTAGAAAAAAGATATTATAGAGTGGATCAGACAGTTAGTTGATTAAATTATATTATTTCTTTGGATTTTGTAATTTTAAAAAAATATTTATTTGATTACATCAGGTCTTTGCTGCAACATGTGGAATCTTCTTCGTGTTGCAAGGGCTTCTCCCACACACAGGCTCCAGAGAATGTGAGCTCTGTAAGTTTTGACTTGAGCTGCATTGCCACAGGGCATGTGGGATCTTAGTTCCCCAACTGGGAATCAAACCTGAGTCCCCTGCTTTGAAATGCAGGTTCTTAACCACTGGACCACCAGGGAAGTGTCTGGATTTTGTAATACTTTAAAAATCTGTAATTTATTATGATTTTTTTTTCATTCTGGTTATTTATTTTCATCACTTATTCTATATTTTGTGTTTATATTATTTTTTTTTAAATGAGCCCCCTTCCTCAATCTTATAAGCTCAGGCAGCCCCAAACTGGATCTGTGGGAATGTGCAGGCTCTCAAATATATTTTCTGATTGCCTCTGAGGCTGCTTCCTTACTCGGAGTGTTAAATAGGAGGCTGATACTTTAATTTTTCATAGATTAAAAGGGATTTAGCACTAGAGTTAATAATTCTGAGGCACTCCTGGGGAAGAATAGGATGGAATCAAAGTATCAGTTTGTGTGCTTCCTGGGCATGGATTTTTTTCCCTGAAAATCGAAGACTGTTTGTGGCTACTCAAATAAAACTATATTTTAATTTATTTACGTAAAAGTTTAGAAATCCTAGTTCCCTTTATTCCTAGTTGAACACATGCTTTAAACTCATTTTAATTATTCTATATATAAATACAGTGATTTTAACTATCACTTTAAAGAAGCTTTTGATTACCATTTAATTAGTTTGTGTTGAACAAAATACCCTAAATAAGCAGCCCTATTTCAACCTAATTACAGTTTTACAAACATTTTAAATTTCGTTTATAAATGTAATATATTGATTTCTTTTAAAGCACTTGGAATGCCTAACTTAGAAAGCAAAATCTCTTTTATCTAGCTTCTTTCCTAAATCTAAATAAATTTTAACAAATATAGTGAATTCCAAATTCCCTTAAAAATTGCAGTATTGTTTAAAAACTTGTTCTAGGCTTCCTTTCACCTAAAAGCTCAAACCCAATATCAATTATTTAATTACACATTTTAAATTGTGTAAAATTTAAATTGTGTAGAATCACAAAGCTAACCTGTCAGATACACAAATATGACAAATCCTCCCAATATATAATTATTTCTAAATTTAGCCCCAAATTATTACTGAATATTTGATTTTTTTTTTAAAGATCTCTGTTTACTCAATTCTAAGTCTTCCCAGAAGTTTTTCTATTTCAGGTAAATTCGAGTTGACATCATCAGAACCTGAGATATTTACCAACCATAAACTTACAGTCAAGATAAGAAACCTAGTATGATAGATTGTCTTCACAGATAGCCTCTTTAAACGAACCATGCTCTTTGGAGCCTTGTGTAGCCCCTCCTCTCAGAATCTGTTCCTTGCTGGTAAGCAATAGAGTGTGATGGAAATGAAGTCTTGTTCCTCCTCTCAATGAACATTCGCTCTACAGAAAGCCAGCTGCTATGTAAAAAGCTTGATGACCCTGAGTTCACCATGCCACAGGAAAACCCAAACAAGTCACACTCATACTGTATGTGGATAGAGAGATGTCTGGCCAGCTCCAGCTGTCCAGTCCATGTCCATTAATAACATTTCAGCTGGAGCCCCAGATATTGTGCTTCTGAATCAAAGCGTCCATGTGGAAACCATCTGAATTCCTGACCTACACTATTGTGAAATATAAAAATAACAACTGTTTTTTTTTTAAAGCCAGTAAATCTTAGGATAGTTTATTATGCTGGAATAGATAACTGAACACCTTCAAGGTGACTGGGGCACTAAGGACACACTGACTCCTTTTTATGTTTTTTATAATGTGCGATTCCAGGTTCACCTTTTTCAATTAGTGTTCCATTATTCTAGTTTATCCTATCTTCTAAATTTTCAAATTTAATTTAGGTCAATTAATGTCCAGCTTGAAAGTTTATAGCAACTTCCTTCATATCTTGGTTGGATCTTGCTTTTTATTTATTTTCTTTTTCTTAGTCCAGACTATAATTTTCAAAAACATTGAATGGCATCTGTTTGGATTCTTCATCTCTTTGTCAAGCTCCAAAGCAACAGTGCAAAAGTCAGACAGAGGAAGACTAATATCATACAATATTACTTAAGTAAGAACCTAAAAAAATGGTACAAATGAACCTGTCCACAAAACAAAAATAGAGTCATAGATGTAGAAAATAAACTTGATTACCAAGGAGGAAAGGAAGGGAGAGGAATAAACTGGGAGGTTGGGATTGACATATACACATTTCTATATATAATGTATATGGTGGCTCATATGGTAAAGAATCCTCCTGCAATGTGGAATACCTGGATTGGATCCCTGGGATGGGAAGATCCCCTAGAGGAGGGCATGGCAACCCAGTCTAGTATTCTTGCCTGGAGAATCCCTATGGACAGAGGAGCCTGGCTGGCTACAGTCCAGTGGGTTGAAAAGAGTCGTACATGACTGAGTGACTAAGCACAGCACATATATAAATAGATAACTAATAAGAACCTAGTGTATAGCACAGGGAACCCTATTCAGTACTCTGTAATAACTTATATGGGAATCAGTTCAGTTCAGTTCAGTCAGTCAGTTGTGTTTGCCTCTTTGTGACCCCATGTGGGAATAGAATTAAAAAAAATACAGTGGTTATATGTATATATATATAACTGATTCACTTTGTTCTATAGCAGAAATATACAACATTGTATATCAACTATACTCCAAAGAAAATTAATTTTTAAAAAAAGTTCAGGCTCATGCCTCTGACCGTTTATAGAATATCCTAAGTGAGCAGTTCAGGGCAGATATGACCTTTCTGAGATAATAGCACTTAAACTCCTACCCATTGCTGGCAAGAGAAGAGGTAGCTAGAGGGCCACTTTGATCAAAGGACACTAGAACCAAAAGTACTTAAAGACTTTAAGCTTGTTGAGTTTTGAAACCTACAGAATATATTATTGGCTTCAAAATATACTGAGAAAGTGACAGTATCAAAATGCAAAAACATTTAATAAAATGTTCATAAATACATGTTAACTACAACAGATGCTAAATTTAGTTGTTGTTCAGTCACTCAGTTGTGTCTGACTCTTTGCAACCCCTGGTGGGTTTCCCTGGTGACTCAGAGGTTAAAGCATCTGCCTTTAATGCAGGAGACCTGGGTTCAATCTTTGGGTTAGGAAGATCCCCTGGAGAAGTAAATGGCAACCCACTCCAGTATTCTTCCCTGGAGAATCCTATGGATGGAGGAGTCTGGTGGGCTACAGTCCACAGGGCCGCAAAGAGTCGGACACAACTGAACGATTTCACTCACTCACTCACTTTGCAACCCCATGGACTTCAGCACACCAGGTTCCCTGTCATTCACCATCTCTCAGAGTTTGCTCAGACTCGTGTCCATTGAATCAGTGATGGCATCCAAACATCTCATCCTCTGTCATCC
Organism: Aepyceros melampus; assembly: GCA_006408695.1. Taxonomy (NCBI): domain Eukaryota; kingdom Metazoa; phylum Chordata; class Mammalia; order Artiodactyla; family Bovidae; genus Aepyceros; species Aepyceros melampus. The sequence goes on along the minus strand of SJXQ01001522.1, from coordinate 259,253 downwards.
CCTATTCCTTCTGCCATCAGTCTTGCCCAGCCTCAGGGTCTTTTCCAATGAGTCTGCTCTTTGATTTGGGTGGCCAAAGTATTGGAGCTTCAGCTTCAGCATCAGTTCAGTTCAGTTAAGTTCAGTCACTCAGTCCTGTCTGATTCTTTGTGACCCCATGGACTGCAGCATGCCAGGCCTCCTTGTCCATCACCACCTCCCAGAGTTTACTCAAACTCATGTCCATTGAGTAAGTGATAGCATCCAACCATCTCATCCTCTGTCATTCCCTTCTCCTACCACCTTCAATCTTTTCTAGCACCAGGGTCTTTTCCAATGAGTCACTTCTTCCCATCAGGTGGCCAAAGTATTGGAGTTTTAGCTTCAGCATCAGTCCTTCCAATGAATATTCAGGACTGATTTCCTTTAGGATTGACTGGTTGGATCTCATTGAGGCCAAGGGACTCTCAAGAGTCTTCTCCAACACCACAGTTCAAAAGCATCAATTCTTCGGTGCTCAGCCTNTTCTTGCTATTCTTTGGAACTCTGCATTCAGATGCTTATATCTTTCCTTTTCTCCTTTGCTTTTCGCCTCTCTTCTTTTCACAGCTATTTGTAAGGCCTCCCCAGACAGCCATTTTGTTTTTTTGCATTTCTTTTCCATTGGAATGGTCTTGATCCCTGTCTCCTGTACAATGTCACGAACCTCATTCCATAGTTCATCAGGCACTCTATCTATCAGATCTAGACCCTTAAATCTATTTCTCACTTCCACTGTATAATCATAAGGGATTTGATTTAGGTCATACCTGAATGGTCTAGTGGTGTTGCCCACTTTCTTCAATTTAATTCTGAATTTGGCAATAAGGAGTTCATGATCTGAGCCACAGTCAGCTCCCGGTCTTGTCTTTGTTGACTGTATAGAGCTTCTCCATCTTTGGCTGCAAAGAATATAATCAGAAATGTATATAATACATTCTAAAAGAATTCCTCTAAAGGTGATTATAATATTTAATGCTGGCAATTATCTCGGGTTATCTGGAAAACTCCTGGTCCAACCCCCACATATAGAGAACTGATCTTCCAGTGAAGGTGCCTAGGTACACTTGATCATTAATTTAATAGAAGATTAGGCAGCCGGCTGAGCCACTCCTCACTTGCCAGGCCACCGTCCAGAAGCAAATTCCCTTGCAGCTCTCCAAAAGGAGGTCAAACGAGTCCCCGGGGATTCTCAACAGAAAAAGTTGCCAGAGGCTAAATTTGGCATCATAGCCAAGCCCTAGACTGGGATAAACTGTGCCAGCACTTTTCAGTTATGCTTTCAAGACCTTGATCAGAACAGGCAGGACTAGATAGCTGTTTCCAAGAGTGCCTTCGCAGCCTGAAATGGAAACAATTGTTCAAACCTGAATTGTGGGATGAACTTGAAAATGTCAAATTCCTCCTCTGCCTCCTTGACCTATATTATCATTTTTTTAAAGGATATTTAAATTCCCTTTCTTTTCTCTTGCTCCAAGCAGTTTATCATAGTAATAATTTCTACTGACTGATCAGATCCTCAGTTTAGCCTTTCTTAAGACAGGAAATACAGGCTAGCCATCTGTTTTATTTTTCTTTTATCTTTTTAAGTGTAAATGGCCAATTTTGTATTTAAGTTCCTTTCCCTCCCCCCTTTATTGGCCTTTTTTTTTTTCAATAAAAATATTTTGTTGAACTGTAATTCACATACCATCAAATTCATCCTTTTTTAATAAATAATTTTTATTTGTTTGTTTCTGGCTGTGCTGAGTCTTTGCCATTGCACAGGCTTTTCTCTAGTAGTGGGGAGCGGAGGACTACTCTCTGGTTGTGGTGTACAGGCTTCTCCTTGCAGTGGCTTCTCCTGTTGCAGAGCCTGGGCCCTAGGGCACACAGTAGCTGTGGCTCCTGGCGTCTAGAGCACAGGCTTAATAGTTGAGGCACATGGGCTTAGTTGCTCCACAGCATGTAGGATCTTCCTGGATCAGGAATCAAACCTGTGTCTCCTGTGTTGGCGATCGGCTTCTTTACCACTGAGCCACCAGGGAAGCCCCCAAATTCATCCTTTAAATAATTCAGTGGGTTTTAGTAAATTCACAGAGTTGAGCAACCATCACCACCATAGACTTTAGAACATTTCATCATGCCAGAAAGAAACTGTCTACCCATTAGCAATCACTCCCCATATCTCTTTCCCCCCTGCTCTAGATAACTACTACTCTCTTTCTATATGGATTTGCTTTTTCTGGATATTTCATATAAATGAAATCTTTCAATATGTAGTCTTTCATGTATCAGTTCAGTTCAGTCGCTCAGTCATGTCCGACTCTTTGCGACCCCATGAATCGCAGCACGCCAGGCCTCCCTGTCCATCACCAACTCCCGGAGTTCACTCAAACTCATGTCCATTGAGTCAGTGATGCCATCCAGCCATCTCATCCTGTGTCATCCCCTTCTCCTGCCCCCAATCCCTCCCAGCATCAAAGTCCTTTCTAATGAGTCAACTCTTCGCGTGAGGTGGCCAAAGTACTGGAGTTTCAGCTTTAGCATCTTCCTTCCAAAGAAATCCCAGGGCTGATCTCCTTCAGAATGGACTGGTTGGATCTCCTTGCAGTCCAAGGGACTCCCAAGAGTCTTCTCCAACAACACAGTTCAAAAGCTTCTTTCATATAATGTTTTGAGGTTCATCCATATTGACGCATGTGTCAATACTCTATTCCTTTTTAAGTAGCAGAATAATATTCCATTGTTCGGCTATATCACATTTTATTTATCTATTCATCATTTTATGGCTATTTGAATTGCTTCTACTTTGGTGCTATTATGAATAATGCTGCTATGAATATTTATATACATGTTTTTGTGCAAATATACATTTTCAGTTTTCTTGGGTATATACCTAGGAGTAGAATTCCTGAATCATATGGTAACTGTATTTTTAACATTTTTTGGGGGTGGAGAGGATGCTTCTCTGGTTTTGTTTCTCTTTTTTAATTTTCATTTTATATTGGATTATAGTTGAGTAACAATGTTATGTTAGTTTCAGGTATACAGTAAAGTGATTCAGTTATACATACACAAGTATCCTTTTTCAAATTCTTTTCCCATTTAAGTTATTGCAGAATATTTAGCAGAGCTCCCTGTGCTATATAGTAGGTCCTTGTTGGTGATCTATTTTAAATATAGTAATGTGTACATGTCAATCCCAAACTCCCAGTCTATCCCTTTCCCCTACTCTCCCCTCAGGGTGCTTGTTGTTTAGTTGCTAAGTCATGTCTGACTCTTTGTGACCCCACGGACTATATAATCTGCCAGGTTCCTCTGTCCATGGCATTTCCCAGGCAAGAATACTAGAGTGGGTCGCCATTTCCTTCTCCAAGGGACGTTCCCCACCCAGGGATCGAACTTGCTTCTCCTGCATCGGCAGAATTCTTTACCACTGAGCTACCAAGGAAGCTCCTAGGATAAGCATAAGTTTGGTCTCTAAGTCTGTGTGTGCATCTGTTTCTGTTTTGTAAATAAGTTCATTTGTATCAGTTTTTTTAGATTCCAAGTCCAAGTGATATCATATGTTGTCTTTCTCTGTCTGACTTACTTCACTTAGTATAATAATCTCCAGGTCCATCCATGTTGCTGGAAATGGCATTATTTCATTCTTTTTAATGGCTGAGTAATATTCCACTGTGTGTACCATTTTTAACTTTTTGAGAAATTGCCAAACTATTTTCCAAAGCAGCTGTACCATTTTGCATTCCTACAAGCAATATATGCAGATTCTAGTTTCCCTATATCCTTTCCAATGCTTGCTGTTGTCTGTTCTTTGGATTATAGCTATTTTATTTCATTGTAGTTTTAAAAAAACATTTATTTATTTTAATTTTTACATTTTTTGGCTATGTTGGGTCTCAGTTGCATCACACAGGATCTTTGGTATGGTGCACAGGCTCCCGAGCACATGGGCCCAATAATTGTGGTGCATAGGCTTAGCTCCGCTGTGGCATATGGGGTCTTAGTTCCCAGACCCGAGCTCAAAGACACATTCCCTGCCTTGTACGGTGGATTCTTAACCAGTGGACCACCAGGAAATTCCCTTCATTATGGTTTTAATTTGCATTTCGCTAATGGCTGATGATGTTGAACATATTTTCACTTGCTTATTGGCCATTTGTATATTTCCTTCGGAAAAATAGCTATTTTCATCCTTTCCTCATTCTTTAATGGGGTTGTTTGTCCTTTTATTGTTAAATTGTAAGAGTTCTTTATGTAGTCTGGATAATAGTCCTTTATAAGATATATGGTTTCCAAATATTTTCTCCCGTTCTGTGGATTATCTTTTCACTTTCTTGATGAGGAAGAAGGAATAGTAGAAAGAGGACATTAATGGGTAAAGAATTTCTTTTTCAGGTGATAAAAAAATGTTCTGGAATTAGATAGTCATGATGGTTATACAACTGTGAATATAGTAAGACCACTGAATATATTAAAATGGTAAATTTTATGGTACATGAGTTACATCTCATTTTTAAAATATAAAAGTCACTTTAAAAAGTATCAGCTGATCCACATGACTTCAAACCTAAAATCCTCAGTTCATTGAGTTGAACCATTTTTTTACTGATGCTGCTAGATGCTCAGATACAAAGGTGAAAAGACTTTGTCTCTACCTTTAAAGAGGCCAGAGTTTAAAAGGGGACATCTTTGTATACATACTTCATTTTAATTGAACTTGGTTAGGACTAAGATAGAGGTGTGCTTTGGAATCATGAGGGTCATACTAAGAAACCTGGGCTTCATTAAGGCAGTAAGAAATCATTGAAATTTAAGCTGGGAATTGACATGATCAGTTTTGTATTTAGATACATCATCTTGGCAGCTGTGTAGAAAATTGCTATGAAGGCAGCATGGCTAGTGTCAGATCATTTAGGAGACAACTGTAGTTTGCTGTAGTTTGAGTGAGAAGTAATGGAAGCTTGAATGAAAGCACTGGTGGTAAGAATAGAGAAGAGGTCAGGTTAAAAAATATTAGGTAAAACTCTGCAAAACTTGGTGTGATGATGCATGAGGGGGAGGGAGAAGGCTGAGATGACTCAGATTTCTGGCTTGGGTCAGTGGGTGGATGGTGGTGACATTAACTGAGAAAAAATATAAAAAGAGGAAATTTGTGGGCTTAAATAATAAGTTTAGTTTTGCACCAAACTTTGGCATGAGATACCTGGAAAATGGTCGAGTGGATGTGCCCAGCAGGTAATAACTTCACTCTTTCTCTGATACAGTTTCCTGATTTATAAAATTGCAGTATTGTAATGAAAATAAGCTAACTAACTATTAGAATTGGTGTTAGGAGTATTCACTTAATCTGCTTTGGGAAAATTGCAGACTCTATTAACTATTAAATATTTGCCTAGCTTTTTGAAAAGAAAAAAGAAAACACCTTGCTCAGTGGTATCAGAGGCATATTTATATTTACAGGTGCAACTTCATTTAAGCCAACCCAATGAAAATACCAAAAGATCAGTCAGAGGGTGATAATTTGCTGTCCCCAAAGACTTAATGTAAGATTCTTTTAATTAGACACTCCTCCCAGTGAATATAAACCAATTTTCCTTAGAGATATTAGCTTAACATAAATTTCAAAAATAATAAAAGTTAACATTTATTTTGTGCTCATTGCATGCTAGCCAAAGTGCTAAGCTCTTTATAACTATTTAGCTTTTTTATCCTCACATTAACATATTGAGGTAGATACTCTTAGCATTCTCATTTCATAAAGAAAAAAATGAAGGTTTAGAGAGATTAAATAATAGAACCAAGATCACTAATCCAGTAAGCAATAAAGCCAGGATTCACACTCAGGTCTCTCTGACTCCAAGTACAAGTTTGTGAAGAAGAGCTACTATTTTACATGAAAATCCATGGTTATATGCATGCTTAGATCAATTCAATGATCAAAATAGCAATCTAATTTCACTTATGTGGAAATTATTAACTTTCCACTATTGCATTCTTTGCAGCCAAAGATGGAGAAGTTCTATACAGTCAGCAAAAACAAGACCGGGAGCTGATTGTGGCTCAGATCATGAATTCCTTATTGCCAAATTCAGACTGAAATTGAAGAAAGTGGAGAAAACCACTAGACCATTCAGGTATGACCTAAATCAAATCCCTTATGACTATACAGTGGAAGTGAGAAATAGATTCAAGGGATTAGATCTGATAGAGTGCCTGAAAAAATACAGACGGAGGTTCGTGACATTGTACAGGAGGCAGGGATCAAGACCATCCCCAAGGAAAAGAAATGCAAAAAAGCAAAATGGTTGTCTGGAGGCCTTACAAATAGCTGAAAAAAGAAAAGAAGCTAAAGGCAAAGGAGAAAAGGAAAAACATACCCATTTGAATGCAGAGTTCCAAAGAATAGCAAGGAGAGATAAGAAAGACTTCCTCAGTGATCAATGCAAAGAAATAAAGAAAAACAATAAAATGAGAAAGACTAGAGATCTCTTAAAGAAAATTAGAGATACCAAGGGAACATTTCATGCAAGTTCAGTTCAGTTCAGTCGCTCAGTCGTGTCCGACTCTTTGCGACCCCATGAATCGCAGCACGCCAGGCCTCCCTGTCCATCACAATTTCCCAGGGTTCACCAGACTCACGTCCATCGAGTCAGTGATGCCGTCCAGCCATGTCATCCTCGGTCGTCCCCTTCTCCTCCTGTCCCCAATCCCTCCCAGAATCAGAGTCTTTTCCAATGAGTCAACTCTTCCCATGAGGTGGCCAAAGTACTGGAGCTTCAGCTTTAGCATCATTCCTTCCAAAGAAATCCTAGGGCTGATCTCCTTCAGAATGGACTGGTTGGATCTCCTTGCAGTCCAAGGGACTCTCAAGAAACTTCTCCAACACCACAGTCCAAATCTCAGTAATTTATTTGTTGACCTTGATTCTATCATTGACATGGAGAGGCAAAAGACTCAAAATAGCCAACCTGATATTTGAAGGAGAAGAACAAAGATGGAGGACCAATACTACTGACCTTCCAAGATGACCTACGAAGCTACAGTAATCAAGACAGCATAGTACTGATGAAAGAAGAGACAAGGAAATCAATGCAACAGAACAGAAAGCCCAGAATCAGTTCAGTTCAGTTCAGTCGCTCAATCGTGTCCGACGCTTTGCGACCCCATGAATCGCAGTATGCCAGGCCTCCCTGTCCCTCACCAACTCCTGGAGTTCACTCAGACTCACGTCCATTGAGTCCATGATTCCATCCAGCCATCTCATCCTCGGTTGTCCCCTTCTCCTCCTGCCTCCAATCCCTCCCAGCATCAGTCTTTTCCAATGAGTCAACTCTTCACATCAGGTGGCCAAAGTACTGGAGCTTCAGTTTTAGCATCATTCCTTCCAAAGAAATCCCAGGGCTGATCTCCTTCAGAATGGACTGGTTGGATCTCCTTGCAGTCCAAGGGACTCTCAAGAAACTTCTCCAACACCACAGTCCAAAAGCATCAATTCTTTGGTGCTCAGACTTCTTCACAGTCCAACTCTCACATCCATACATGACCACAGGAAAAACCATAGGCCTTGACTAGATGGACCTTAGTCGGCAAAGTAATGTCTCTGCTTTTGAATATACTATCTAGGTTGGTCATCACTTTTCTTCCAAGGAGTAAGCGCCTTTTAATTTCATGGCTGCAGTCACCATCTGCAGTGATTTTGGAGCCCAGAAAAATAAAGTCTGACACTTTATTTTGATGCCATGAAGATGCCATGATCTTCGTTTTCTAAATGTTGAGCTTTAAGCCAGCTTTTTCACTCTCCTCTAGACCCATGTAAATACCGCCAAAGGAGCAAAGGCAACACAACAGAGAAAAGAGAAGTCTTTTCAACAAATGATCTTTAGACAACTGGACATCCATAATCCAAATAATAAATTTAACACACACCTTACATCCTTCATAAAAAAATTAACTCAAAGTGGATCACAGAGTTAAATGTAATGTGCAAAAGTATAAAACTCTGGGAATATCACATGGAAAAATCTAGATAACCTTGAGTATGGTAATGATATTTCAGAAACAGTCTCAAAGGCATGATCCTAAAAGAAATAATTGATGATCTAGACTTCATTAAAATTTAAAATGTCTGCTCTGAGAAAGACACTGCTAAGAAAATGAGAACCCAAGCTTCATACTTAAAAAATTTTAAATATTCAAAGTATACAAACTCAATGACGTGGAAAAGAAAATTAAAACATGGGCCAAAGACCTGAACAGACACCTCACTATAGAAGCAAATAAGCAATATGAAGAAGATATTCAACATCATATGTCATTAGAGAATTATAAATTAAAACAACACAAGATACCACTGCACACTTATTAGAACGGCCAAAATCCAAAGCACTAACGACACCAATTGCTGGTTAGGATGTGAAGCAACAGGATCTCTCATTCACTGCTGGTGGGAATGAAAAAATGGTACAGCTACTTTGGAAGATAACTTGGCAGTTTCTTACAAACTAAACATACTCTCACCTTTCAATCCAGCAGTCATGCTCCTTGGCATTTACCCAATGAACTGAAAACTCATTTCAATGAACTGAAATCAACACAAAAACCTGCACATGGATTAACAACTGTCAAAACCTGGAAGCAAGCAAGATGCCCTTTTAGTAGGTGAATGGATAGATACACTAGTACATCCAAACAACTGATATTATTCAGCATTAAAAAAAAAGTGAGCTAACAAGTCATGAGATGTCATGGAGGCACCTTAAATGTGTATTACTAAGTGAAAGAAGCCAACTGGAACAGGGTACATACTGTATGATTTCAACTCTATGACATTCTGAATCAGGCAAAACCTTGGAAATAGTAAAAAGATCAGTGGTTCCCAGGGACTGTAGGGAGGGAAAGATATTAGAATACATTCTTAAATAAACATGTTTAGGTTATACACATTTAAAGGTGCATTTCTTGCTTTATTTATTTATTTGCTAATGACTGATTACTTGCTGTTTATATTTATTTTAGACTATAGAAACTATGTTAGTACAGAGGATTTCTAGGGCAGGGAAGTCTTCCTATATGATACTATAATAGTGGATATCTATCATTACATATTTGTCAAACTCCACAGACTGTACAGGATCAAGAGTGAACCATAATGTAAACTATGAACTTTGGGTGACAATGATGTGTCAGTGCAGGCTCACCTATCATAACCAATGTATCACTCTGGTAGGGGGGCTATGGGCGTGTGGGTGCAAGAGGCAAACCGAAACTCTGTATTTTCCACTCAATTCTGCTGTGAAAGTGAACTACTCTAAAATATAAAATCTAGCAAAAATAAATACACAAACAAAAACCAAACAAAAAGAATGCATCAAGTGAAAGTTGCTCAGTCATGTCCGACTCTCTGTGACCCCATGGACTATATAGTCTGTGGAATTCTCCAGGCCAGAATACTGGAGTGGGTAGCCTTTCCCTTCTCCAGGGGATCTTCCCAACCTAAGATCAAACCCAGGTCTCCCGCATTGCAGGCGGGTTCTTTACCAGCTGAGTGACCAGGGAAGCCCAAGAATACTAGAGTGGGTAGCCTATCCCTCCAAGGGATCTTTCCCACCAAGGAATCGAAACAGGGGAAACAGGGTCTCCTGCATTGCAGGCAAATTCTTTACCAACTGAGCTATCAGGGAAGCTATCTGAAGACTATGAAAATAAACAGTTGCAGGTAGATTTAGAAAGGAGCACAGAATATGAAGTCCCATTGAAGTTGTATGAGTTTACCATGTTTTTTCTCAGAAACTGCCTGGCCTGGACTCAAAGACAGCCCCCAATTCAGAAGTGTTCATGAGGTTAAGAAAAACTCTAAGAAAATCCCTCCCTTTCTAATGAGGAAAATGAAAGGGGGCACACGGTATGAGAGACTGGGGGAAATCCCTCTTTCCTCCCTTCTCTTCTCTTCTGGTATCCAACCATTCTACAGCAGTAGCAGCAAAGAGATGTTCATGGTGACTGGGAAAGTACCCAGAACTCTGGGAGAAGGGAGCTCTTTTTCATGACCCCAGGAATTATAATCCCAAGAATGTGAGGCAAATTCTCATTGTTTTTTGAATCTCTCTGCTTATCACTTGACCTGGATACAAACACAGTCACAGGAACTGAAAAATGGAATGGAAAACTAGAGTCCCTAGTTTTTAGCCACAGGGCTAAAGGAGAGTCTGAGGACTGGAAAATGTTGGTAACACTAGGGTATGGAGGAATAACAAGCAAACAACCCCATCAAGTTGTATATGAACTTCTGGGATCACTTCTGAGTTCCATGTGCATGGTGTGACCCTAAATAGCCTTACCACAGGCTTGGAGAACAGAGCAATAAGCTGTACTTACTACCACTCTGGTCCCAGAATGGACACTGAATCACATGAAATGCTCAGAAATCTGAACAGACATTGGAACCACAGGCTCCAGAATGCAGGTAGGAATTTGTGCCTGAATATTATCCAGTCAACTAGCCACTGACATACATATATACACACACACACAGGCAAAACATTCTCCTTAGAACTTAAATAAAACCTAGGGTCACATATCATAATACTCAAAACATCCAGGATATAATCCAAAATCATATGGCATACGAAGAAACAGGAACATCTCAACATGAGAAGGAAAAGTCAATAGACATGTTATTCCCAAGATTACACATACTCAAATTAAATACCAAAGACCTTAAAGCAACTATTAAAACAATGCTTCAAAATGTAAAGGCAAACATTCTTGAATGAACAGAAAGACAAAGAGTCTCAAAATCTGATGTCTATTTCAGCATACAACACATGTCCTTTTAGACCAGACACATTTCAAATACTCAACAGCTATATACGGCCAGTGATTACTGTACTGAAGTTCAGTTAGTTTCCAGAGTATAACGTTAGAAGTATGATCCAATCACTAAACACTGGAAGGAGCCAAGGATGATGATTCTTACTACATCCCCTTCAACTCATCCACGTGTCCTGTGCAGAAGACAGACACATCTTGGAGAATGACAATGAATTTTTGTAACTTATTCAGGTTGTGAATACCACTGCTGCTGCTGCTTTAGGTATGATTTTGTTCCTAAAGAAAGTCAACATACTCCTGGCACAAGGTTTGCAGTTATAGACCTGAGAATGAGATCATCATAAACAGCAAGCATTCAGCTATAAGGCCAGCTATACATTTTCACTGTGCTTACCTACTAATTCTCCTGCTCTTAGTAATAATCTAATCCACAGGGACCTTAACTGCCTTTCTATTCTATAAGGGTACCATGCTGGTCTACTACTTTGATAATTTCATGCTGTTAAGACTTGGTGAACAAGAGGCAGCAACTGATCTAAACACTGTGGTAAAATACATGCATGCATGCCAGAGGGTGGGAAATAAATTCCACAGAAATTCACAGGTCTTCCACACTGGTAAACTTTCTGTGAGCCCTACAGTTTTGAGCAATTCAAGACATTCCTTCCAAGGTGAAGAAGGTGTTGTACCTACTCTCTTCTAATACTGAGAAAGAGGTACAATGCCCAGGAGACCTCTTTGAAATTTTGAAGCAATCTGTACCTCCTTTGGGTAGGCAACTATGAACCACTGATCAAGATTGTTTGATGTGAGGAGGCTTACAACAGTTGAGGTCTCTGCAACACTTATGGGCTGCTGTAACAGCTGCTTTGCCACTTGGGTTATATAACCCAAGTGCTGGACGTATCAGTGATAGTTTGGGATTCCTCAATGGTTACTGCACAACTTTAGGTGAACTCTAGGCAGATCTCTAGAATTTTGTAAAAAAGCTATGCCATCCTGTGCAAATAACTATTACTGTTTTGTGAAAAACAGCTTTTGGCTTACCACAGGGCCATAATAAATGCTTCCCCAGAAGTGAGAAATAGATTTAAGGGACTAGATCTGATAGACAGAGTGCCTGATGAATTACGGATGGAAGTTTGGGACATTGTACATGAGACAGGGATCAAGACCTCCCCAAGAAAAACAAATGCAAAAAGGCAAAATGGCTGTCTGAGGAGGCCTTAGAAATAGCTGTGAAAAGAAGAGAAGTGAAAAGCAAAGGAGAAAAGGAAAGATATACCCATTTGAATGCAGAACTCCAAAGAATAGCAAGGAGAGATAAGAAAGCCGTCTTCAGAGACCAGTGCAAAGAAATAGAGGAAAACAATAAAATGGGAAAGACTAGGGATCTCTTCAAGAAAATTAGAGATACCGAGGGAACATTTCACGCAAAGATGGGCTCAATAAAGGACAGAAATGGTACGGACCTAACAGAAGCAGAAGATATTATGAAGAGGTGGCAAGAATACACAGAAGAACTGTACAAAAAAGATCTTCAAGACCAAGATAATCACGATGGTGTGATCACTAATTTAGAGCCAGACATCCTGGAATGTGAAGTCAAGTGGGCCTCAGGAAGCATCACTATGAACAAAGCTAGTGGAGGTGATGGAATTCTAGTTGAGCTGTTTCAAATCCTAAAAGATGATGCCATGAAAGTCCTCCAGCAAATTTGGAAAACTTGGCAGTGGCCACAGGACTAGAAAAGGCCCGTTTTCATTCCAATCTCAAGGACAGGCAATGCCAAAGAATGCTCAAACTACTGCACAACTGCAGTCATCTCACACACTAGTACAGACAAGGCAATGGCAACCCACTCTGGTACTTTTGCCTGGAAAACCCCACAGACGGAGGAGCCTGGTAGGCTGCAGTTCACGTGGTCACAAAGAGTTGGACATGATTGAGCGACTTCACTTTCACTTTTCACTTTCATGCACTGGAGAAGGAAATGGCAATCCACTCCAGTGTTCTTGCTTGGAGAATCCCAGGGATGGCTGAGCCTGGTGGGCTGTCATCTATGGGGTTGTACAGAGTCAGACATGACTGAAGCGACTTAGCAGCAGCAGCAGCAGCACAGGCTAGTAAAGTAATGCTCAAAATTCTCCAAGCCAGGCTTCAGCAATATGTGAACCGTGAACTTCCAGATGTTCAAGTGGTTTTAGAAAAGGCAGAGGAACCAGAGATCAAATTGCCAACAACCACTGGATCATGGAAAAACCAAGAGAGTTCCAGAAAAACATCTATTTCTGCTTTATTGACTATGCCAAAGCCTTTGACTGTGTGGATCACAATAAACTGTGGAAAATTCTGAGAGAGATGGGAATACCAGACCACCTGACCTGCCTCTTGAGAAACCTGTATGCAGGTTAGGAAGCAACAGTTAGAACTTGACATGGAAAAACAGACTGTTTCCAAATAGGAAAAGGAGTACGTCAAGGCTGTATATCGTCACCCTGCTTATTTAACTTATATGCAGAATACATCATGAGAAACACTGGGCTGGAGGAAACATAAGCTGGAATCAAGATTGTCAGGAAAAATATCAATAACTTCAGATATGCAGATGAGTCCACCCTTATGGCAGAAAGTGAAGAACTAAAGAGTCTCTTGATGAAAGTGAAAGAGGAGAGTGAAAAAGTTGGCTTAAAGCTCAACATTCAGAAAATGAAGATCATGGCACCCAGTCCCATTACTTCATGGCAAATAGATGGAGAAACAGTGGACACAGTGGCTGACTTTTTTTGGGCTCCAAAATCACTGTGGATGGTGACTGCAGCCATGAAATTAAAAGACGCTTACTCCTTGGAAAGAAAGTTATGACCAACTGAGATAGCATATTAAAAAGCAGAGCCATTACTTTGCCCACAAAAGTCCATCTTGTCAAGACTATGATTTTTCCAGTAGTCATGTAAGGATGTGAGAGTTGGACTATAAAGAAAGCTGAAAAAAAAAAAGAAAGAAAGAAAGAAAACTGAGGGCCAAAGAATTGATGCTTTTGAACTGTGGTGTTGGAGAAGACTCTTGAGAGTCCCTTGGACTGCAAGGAGATCCAACCAGTCCGTCCTAAAGGAGATCAGTCCTGGGTGTTCATTGGAAGGACTCATGGTGAAGCTGAAACTCCAATACTTTGGCCACCTGATGCAAAGAACTGACTCATTTGAGAAGACCCTGATGCGGGAGGGATTGGGGGCAGGAGGAGAAGGGGACGACAGAGGATGAGATGGTTGGATGGCATCACCAATTCAATAGAGAGGAGTTTGGGTAGATTCCTGGAGTTGGTGATGGACAGGGAGGCCTGGCGTGCTGCAGTCCATGGGGTTGCAAAGAGTCGGACACGACTGAACGACTGACTGACTGACTGACATGGGCCACCATGTTACTATGTGACCTGGGCAGCCCATCATGAGCTAAGCTTCGTTGGATCAACAAAGCACTATGGTTGGGTGTGTACTGAAGTGAAGTGAAAGTTACTCAGTCATGTCCGACTCTTTGTGACCCTGTGGAGTATACAGTCCATGGAATTCTCCAGGCCAGAATACTGGAGTGGGTAGCCATTCCCTTCTCCAGGGGATCTTCCCAACCCAGGGATTGAACCCAGGTCTCCCACATTACAGGCGGATTCTTTACCAGCTGAGCCACAAGGGAAGCCGTGAGTGTGTACTGAATTACTTCATTATCAAAAGGAAGGGTTGTACAGGAGACTGGGCTTGAGCAGATTCTGAACGCATAAATAATTTGCATAAGCAAGTGGCCCAGAAGCCCAAGGTTCCTGCTATAGTGCTTACTTTCTCTCAACTGGGATGTATTAATACTTTATCTCATGGAGAATTCTCTATGACCAATCTAAGGGAAAAAAAAACAATAAGCTGGTTGACTCATAGCTCTGCATGATGACATGCAGGTAACAATCCTACCACTGCACGATTCTGGGGTAGTCCTGAAGGACAGCGGTGAAAGGAACACCTTCCAGGGGCAGAAGTTTGAAAAGGGTATCTAGTTGTTCATTTTGCCTGGAAGGAGAGATGACAGAGATACAGTTGTATACCAACTCCTGGATGGTGTTTAATGGTATGACTGGATATCCAGAGATTCAGAAGGAATGATTAGAGAACTGGTGACAAGGAATTCTGGAGATAAGGTATATGGACAGACCTCTTTGAAAGGGCACAGAGTATGAAACAATTTATGTCCCCTGTGATGCTTACCAAAGAGCAAACTCTACAGAGAAGATGCTTAATAACCCTGGACATAGATAACCAGCTTGGAGGACTCAGCTAGTCTCTTTACCCAGCCATTCTATCTTTGTCCAATGGGCCTGTTAACAAAGAGGCCATGATAGCAGGAATGCAATTTACACATGGGTTCTGCAATATGGAGTTCTGCTCACCAAGGCCAACCTGACCACAGCCACAGCTGAGTGTCCAACCCACCAAAAGTTCACACATGTAGTGGGGAAGAGGCAGGTGGATGCCTCCAATTGGGGAAGAGGCAGGTGGATGCCTCCAATACAGTATCCTTCTCAGGATGGCCAGTCAGTTGTCTCGCTACTCATTTCTAGTCTCTAGAGACCTCCTCTTCCTTCTTAGTAAATATATTATGATTTTAAAATAAATATTGCTTATGGTGTCAAGGTTTTCAGATTGTCTTAGTCTGCCCCCTTGTGGGAACCAACGCTTGAATTTTTCACTAAAAATAAAACTTATTAAATCCAGCCTAGTCCTCAAACAAAACAAAGCACAAAGTGTATTTACTAGATAATAATTTTACCCTAGGCTTCGCTAGTAGGTTCCTTCCTCATCCTTTGTTGCTCAACTCTTCATGACTCTTCATTAAAATTCATGAAGTTTTTCAAAGAGGTTTTGTCATTTTTATCTCTTACCAGAAAAATTCAGATAAATTTTTAAACGAAAATATTTCTAAATGTCCAGCATACCTATTTCAACCTTTTTAGCTGCTCTACTTTTATTCTTTTTCATTCATAAATATGTATAAGCAAGGAGTGACTTCTATAAGCCTTCTAGTGTTCACTAGGCCAATTACCATAATATTAAGTAGGATCCTTAATATGTTCTGACACAAAATGTGCTTAGGGTTGCATATTCCAAGTGTGTAAGATATTGCTAAATAAATTATCACAAACCACTCTGAAAATCTGAATACTCATAGATGAGGAAATGGTGGAATAAATTATGAATTATTTAGCTAAAAAGGATTATACAATTTTAAGAAATTAGAATTTAAGTATGTTCCTGGAGGGATGGCCATGCTATATTGTTAACTGAGGGAGAAGAAAACTAAAATTGCATTTTATGTTTAAATATTCCAACCAACACACACACACACACATCCATGCCTGTGCCAGTATGAATTTAGGGGAAAACATGGAAGGATATAGACTGAATATAGTTAATACTAGTTACTTCCAGGGAGTGGAATAGGAAGAAGCCTTAACATATCCTTTTTATATGTCTACATTGTTTGGTAAAAATAATTTTTTTACTTAATATGATGACTATAACTCACATTAAAAATACAGTGTGATTGATATATATAAACACATTCTGACACATCCCAAGTACCCTAAGATAATAAGAAACTGGTGACTGGAGGGCCAATTTCAAGGTTAATTTTTTTGGAAGAAAGTGTTACAGAAAGAATATCAATAAGAAGTTAAATCTCAAAAGACACATAAGACTAGAAACAGAGACACTTCCGTAGGCTTCCCTGGTGGCTCAGTGGTAAAGAATCTGCCCGCAAGGCAGGAGACGCAGGTTCATTCCCTGGGTTGGGAAGATCCTCGAGAGGAGGGCATGGCAACCCACTCCAGTATTCTTGCCTGGAGAATCCCATGGACAGAGGAGCCTGGTGGGCTACAATCCACAGGGTTGCAAAGAGTCAGTCACAACTGAAGCAACTTAGCATACAGGGAGAGATTTATCATTGAAGGTCACATCTTTTCAAGTCTGCTGATCCAACCACCAACAAACAAATTTGTGTTTTAAATATCAGAATGAAAAGATTCTAAATACATGCTACCAATAAGGCTGATTTCAAACTTTCTGTGTAGATTAGTGTAAAGTCTGAAATATTTTCCTACTGAAAATAACACATACTTCACAGCATTATTCGGAGAATTAAATGAAGATTAAATTAAATTAGAGAATTAAATGAGGATTCTGCAAAGGCATCTAGTTCAGAGCTCGGCACATATGTTTTATTAACTTTTTTCTTTATTCCTAAACAATCTATATTGAAAGCAAAATAATTTTTATTAGAATGATAAAGTACTAAAATAACAAAATAATCCTGTACATGAGTGACGCCACTATGGCAGATACATTATTTACACTGAGATGAAGAAATGATATACTGAATATTGAAATAATTTTCCTTACCACTCTATATAACACTATTGGTTTACTAAAGAAATCATTGTCACCAGACTAAAGAATAATTTGTATATGTTTCAAGTGCATGAGCATTTCACTTTTACAAATTTTATATTTACAAGGAAAGAAAAAGAACCAGGAGATAGCATATTTGAAAATTTAGTATATTATTACTATAGATACACCAATGTGTAATAATCAAATGAAATTGGCTACAAATAATGGGAATTACACAAACTCAAACACTGTACAATTTCCCAGTCTTCCAGCATGAGTGATCTTAGGCATTATTATACTAATATACATCTTGCATACCAGAGTCTAATGCCTGTGTGATGCTATCTTTGCAGAAGTAAATCAAAACTGGGTTTCAACCATATCACAATGGCTCATGTACCTATTCAGTATTTAGAACCAGTAAGTTCTGCTTATGTATAGAATCTCTAATGAAAAATCATTTGATTCAGAAAATGAAGCTACTACAAAAAAAAAAAAAAAACAATTCTGATGAAGTAACCAATGAATCCCAAAATACAGAAACAGAATTCCTAGAACTAATAAGCTTCCTTCATCAATTTGATGGCCTAAATGTGGACACTGGCACTGTGCCAGACGTTAAGATCCTACCATTCGTTAACTTCTAGACTGCTAAGAAAAATAGAGATCCAACAGACAAATAACACCAAATATAGTAAATAATATAACCCAATAATATACAAAATGCTACAATGGAAGCAGAAAATAACCACCCAATCTTAGAAGATTATACTAGGGTCAAACTGTCACAATCAGTTTTATAGTCTTATTCTAAAAAGAGCCTCATTTCACAAATCAACAGACAGTTGACAGTCTGACAAACTACACACATCCAACAATTTCTCACACTGCTGCTTTACTTCCTCAGCTACGTAAGTAACAGAGGTGAATATCGGATTCATGTGTGTCCTGGGTACATCCACATACTTTTTCCCATGTGCGCTGACTGCTAGATATTCGTGCATTTCTTCATTCGACAAATACTGAAAAAACTTTATGTGCAAGTGTTCCATGGCTAGAGTGGTTGATCAGACAAAGTCCCTGCTCAGATGAAACTAATTTTCCAGGTGCTCAGACAACAATGAAAAAGTAAATAAACACGAGTAGTAGCAATTATTATGAAGATTAGAGCTGAGTGTTTAGGAGGTCAAAGAGAAGGCCACTCTTTCCTAAGCAGAAACCCATAGTTCTTTAGTCAAGAAGGCACAAATGTACAGACCCTGAAAACACTCTTAACATGTTTAAGCAAGCAAAGGCCAATGGAGATGAAACAAAGTGGATAATGAAGGCAGTGGGAGGTTGTAAAGTACTAGGGAAAGGGCAGCTCAGGTCAGGTTATACAAGGAATGATAAAGACTTTACAGTTTATTCTGAATGTGACAGGAAGACGCTAGAGAATTTCTTTTCAAATGTGGGGAAATAATGACTTGATTTGTTTCAACAAAAGCAGTAAAAGCTATCAAATGGACAACAGATTATATGTTGGCAAGAACAGAAATAAAAAGTTAGGACACTAACAGTAGTAAAGAAATGATGGTATTTCAGATGAAAATGGCAACAATATAGGTGGTGTGTAAATGACAGAAAATGTATCTTAAAAAAGAATAAACTCTTAAAGCATTATAAAACAAAACAAAAAATCAATAATGGAGGAGAAATGTTCAGAAATCCACGGGAGACAGAAACTAGATGCAACTGGAGTGGGGAAATTATAGCCCAGAGTACGTGTAGGAGGCTAACCGTGAAAGATGAGAGTGTTTTCAGGTCTCTTTTAACCACAATAGCAAGAGATGCAAGGAGCAGGAAGTGCCCAGGGGCAGCAATCTTAAGGAGTGGGGCGGAATCTGATTTAGTCAGGCCTCTCCCATCTCCTACACTTGAGAGCAGATGACATCAGAGGTCTCTGCCCCTAAACTAGCACAGTGAGTGTGGGTACATTTGAGTCAGAATCCACTGTATCTGAGAGACAGAGCAAAGGCCAAGCTAGTTAGTTAACACACAGGAGAGAGCCTTCATGTCCAGAGGATAAGACACCTCACCAGGCACCTTATCTTACATGTCTGCCATTATAACTATAGAAAGTGAAATCGCTCAGTCCTGTCTGACTCTTTGTGACCCCATGGGCTGTAGTCTACCAGGTTCCTCTGTCCATGGGATTTTCCAGGCAAGAAAACTGGAGTGGGTTTCCATTTCCTTCTCCAAGGGATCTTTCGAAACCCAGGAATTGAACCCGGGTCTCGTGTATTGTACGGGCTTCCCTGGTGGCTCAGAAGTTAAAGCGTCTGCCTGCAATGCAAAGAGTCAGACACGACTGAGTGACTTCACTTCTCCAGTATTGTAGGCAGACATTGTAGGCAGACGCTTTACCATCTGAACCACCAGGGAAGCCACCAGAAGAGATATTAAATAGCGACTGTATCTGCAATCAGGCAGGGCAGGTTATCATGCATTGTGGCCCTCTACAGGCGTAACAGATGTTTAAAGACAATGTTTGTTGCTTCCGTGATGGTTCAGTGATAAAGAATCTGCTTGCCAATGCAGGAGATGCAGGTTCGATCCCTGGGTTGGGAAGACTCTCTAGAGGAGGAGATGGCTACCTATTCCAGTATTCCTGCCTGGGAAATCCATGGACAGAGAAGCCTGGTGGGCTACAGTCTATGGGGTCACAGAAGAGTTGGACATGACTTAGCGACTAAACAACGTTTGTTCTGAACAGACTGGCATCTGTTGTGGTTGGTTGGTATTTATGGCATACTAATTATTAAATATTTTGGATATTACTCTCTAGACAGACAAACACAAAATATAATAAAATGGAAGGACTCTGGTTCTAGGTGAAAATGAAGTAAGCATGTGCTAAGTTGCTACAGTCACGTCTGACTTTTGTGATCCTATGGACCGTAGCCCCTCAGGCTCCTTGGTCCATGGGATTTTCCAGGCAAGAATACTGGAGTGGGTTGCCACTTCCTTCTCCAGGGGATATTCCTGACCCAGGGATCAAACCCACATCTCCTGTGTGTCTTATAATGCAGGTCGATTTTTTATCACTGAGCCATCAGGGAAGCCAACGGCAGCTGTAGGGAATATTTAAATCCATTCTGACCAAAGGATCAGTGGTATGAGGAATGTAATAGAACTGCAAGGGGAAATAGATAAATCCACACTTATGGTCTGAGACTTCAATATTCCTCTCCTAGTAATTGACAGAATGAGCAGACCGAAAATCAGCAAAAATGCAGAAAACTTGAACAATATCATCAATTAACTTGACCAGACTGACATTTGTAGCACCTTCTACCTCCCCTCCAAAGAGCATAATACACATTTTTTAAAAAATTTATTTTAATTAGAGGCTAATTACTTTACAATATTGTGATGGTTTTTGTCTTAGTTCAGTTCAGTTCAGTCGCGCAGTCGTGTCCGACTCTTTGCGACCCCATGAATCGCAGTACGCCAGGCCTCCCTGTCCATCACCAACTCCCGGAGTTCACTCAGACTCACGTCCATTGAGTCCGTGATGCCATCCAGCCATCTCATCCTTGGTCGTCCCTTTCTCCTCCTGCCCCCAATCCCTCCCAGCATCAGGGTCTTTTCCAATGAGTCAACTCTTCGCATAAGGTGCCCAAAGTACTGGAGCTTCAGTTTTAGCATCATTCCTTCCAAAGAAATCCCAGGGCTGATCTCCTTCAGAATGGACTGGTTGGATCTCCTTGCAGTCCAAGGGACTCTCAAGAGTCTTCTCCAACACTTACATTGACATAAATCAGCCACAGGTATACAGGTGTCTCCCGCCCTGTCACACACCCCCCTCCCCTCCCCTCCCCTTCCCATCCCTCTGGGTTGTCCCAGTGCACTGGCTTTGAGTGCCCTGTTTCATGCATCAAACTTGGACCGGTCACCTATTCACATATGGTAATATACATGTTTCAATGCTATTCTCTCAAATCATCCCGCCCTCACCTTCTCCCACAGAGTCCAAAAGTCTGTTCTTTACATCTGTGTCTCTTTTGCTGTCTTGCATATAGGATCATCTTCACCATCTTTCTAAATTCCATATATATGTGTTAATATACTATATTGGTGTTTTTCTTTCCGCCTTACTTCACTCTGTATAATAGGCTCCAGTTTCATTCACCTCATTAGAACTAACTCAAATGCATTCTTTTTTATAGCTGAGTAATATTCCATGTGTACCACAACTTTCTTATCCATTCGTCTGCTGATGGACATCTAGGTTGCTTCCATGTCTTAGCTACTGTGAACAGTGCTGCAATGAACATTGGGGTACGCATGTCTCTTTCAATTCTGGTTTTCTCAGTGTGTATGCCCAGCAGTGGGATTTTGGGTCATATGGCAATTCTGTTTCCAGTTTTTTAAGGAATCTCCACACTGTTCTCCATAGTGGTTGCACTAGTTTGCACTCCCACCAACAGCATTAAGAGGGTTCCCTTTTCTCCACACCCTCTCCAGCATTTATTGTTTGTAGACTTTTTGATGGCAGCCATTCTGACTGGTGTGAGATGATACCTCACCAAGGTGTTGATTTGCATTTCTCTGATAATGAGTGATGTTGAGCATCTCTTCATGTGTTTGTTAGCCAACTGAATGTCTTCTTTGGAGAAATGTCTGTTAGTTCTTTGGCTCGTTTTTTAATTAGGTCATTTATTTTTCTGGTATTGAGCTGCATAAGCTACTTGTATATTTTGGAGATTAATTATATGTTAGTTGTTTCGTTTGCTATTATTTTCTCCCATTCTGAAGGCTGCCTTTTCACCTTGCTTATAGTTTTCTTCATTGTGCAAGAACTTTTAAGTTTAATTAGTACACAAAGAACATTTAAGATAGATAATTTCCTGGGCCATAAAACAAGTCTCAATAAAATGTGACTTAACTCACAGGATGTGTATTTCTTGACCATAGCAAAATAAACTAGAAATTATTATGAGGAAAATATCTAGAAAATTCTCAAAGGTTTGAAAAGTTCATCAACACACATGTTAAAGAAGAAACCAAAAGGGGAATTAGGAAGTATTTTGAAATAAAAGAAAATAAAAGCATTATTCATGAAAGTCTGTGAAATGCAGCTAAATCAATACACAGAGGGAAATTCATAGCACTAAAATTTCTGTATTAGAAAATAAAGCTTCAGTATCAGCAATCTTAGTTTCTACCTTAAGAAACTAGAAAAAGAAGAGAAAATTAAACCCAAAGCAGGAAGAAGAAAGGAAATAACAAACAGCAAAGCACAAACCTTTCCAAATTTTGAACCAGTCAATTGTTTCATGTCTGGTTCTGCTACTTCTTGAGCTACATACAGGTTTCTCAGGAGATAACTAAGATGGTCTGGTATTCCCATCTTAAGAATTTTCCACAGTTTATCGTGATCCACACAAAGGCTTTAGCATAGTCAATAAAGCAAAACCAGATGTTTTTCTGGAATTCCCAACTTCTACGATCTAACAAATGTTGGCAATTTGATCTCTGGTCCCTTGCCTTTTCTAAACCCAGCTGGCACATCTAGAAGTTCTCAGTTCACATACTGCTGAAGCCTAGTTTGAAGGATTTTGAGCATAACCTTACTAGCATGTGAAATGAGTACAACTCATTTCATATGGTCATTTGAACATTCTTTGAAACAACAGACTGTTTTAAAACTGGGAAAGGAGTATGACAAGGCTGTGTTTATTGTCACTGTGCTTGTTTAACTTATTTGCAGAGTACATTCATGCAAAATGCCAGGCTGGATGAATCACAAGCTAGAATCAAGATTGCTGGGAGAAATCAACAACTTCAGATACGTGGATGATATCACTCTAACGGCAGAAAGTGAAGAAACTATAGAGCTTCTTGATGAGGGTGAAAGAGGAGAGTGAAAAAGTTGGCTTAAAACTCAACATTAAAAAAAAAAGAGATCATGGCATCTGGTTACATCACTTCATGGGAAACAGAGTGGAAAAAGTGGAAACAGTGACACAGTGACAGACTTTATTTTCTTGGGCTCCAAAATTACTGTGGAGGGTGACTGTAGCCATGAAATTAAAAAACACTGCTACTTGGAAGAAAAGCTATGACAAATCTAGACAGTGTATTAAAAAGCAGAGACATTACTCTGCTGACAAAGGTGAGTATAGTCAAAGCTATGGTGGTCTTTCCAACATCATGTACAGATGTGAGAGTTGAACCATAAAGAAGGCTGAGGGCCTAAAAATTGCTGCTTTTGAACTGTGGTGCTGGAGAAGACTCTTGAGAGTCCATTAGACTACAAGGAAATCAAACCAGTCAATCCTAAAGGAAATCAACCCCAAATAGTCACCGGAAGGACTGATGCTAAAGTTGAAGCTCTATGGGCACCTGATGTGAAGAGGTGACTCATTGGAAAAGACCCTGATGCTGGGAAAGGTTGAAGGCACTAGAAAAGGGGAGCAACAGAGGATGAGATGGTTAGATAGCATCACTGCCTCAATGGATGCGAATTTGAGCAAACTCTGGGAGATAGTGAAGGAAAGAGGAGCCAGGTGTGCTGCAGTCAATAGGGTCTCAGAGTCAGACACGGCTTAGTGACTGAACAACAGCAACAACAACAAAGCAGAAACCAATAAAAAAGAAAACAGGAAAACAATACAGAAAATGAAGGAAAACTGAAACTGATCCTTTAAGATCAACAGAATGGACGTATCTCCATCTAGAATGACCAGGACAAAGAGAAAGAATACTCAAAATCATCCATATCAGGAATGAGAGAGGCAGCACCACTACCGATGCCACAGCTTTTAAAAGGATAGTCAAGAAAAAATAGATAATCTGAATAGTCCTATATTTATTAAAGAAACTTAATTTATATCTTAAAACTTTCCCACAAAGAAAATTCTCGGCCCAGATGGTTTCCCTGGAAAATTCTATTAAACATTTATGGATGAAGTAATATCAATTCTATAAAATATACTCCAGGAAATTGAAGGAGAATTATCTTCAACTTTCAACTTGATGAAACCAGGAGTACCTTGATATAAAAATCAGACAGACATCCTAAAACAGGAAAATTAAAGGCCAATATCCCACATGAACACAGACACAAAAATAATTAAAACTGGCTTAGCAAATTAAACTTGCCAACTGTACAGATACAGGCAACACACGCCAGATTTGCTCACCCTGCTTTACAGCACTACTTACCAACTATAATTTGCTAAGTGTTAATCATTCAGTCGTGTTCGACTCTTTGCGACCCCATGGACTATAGCCCACCAGGCCCCTTTATCCATGGAATTCTGTAGGCAAGAATGCTAGAATGGATTGCCATTTCATACTCCAGAGGATCTTCCTGACCCAGGGATGAAACCTGGGTCTCCTGCATTGCAGGCAAATTCTTCACTATCCGAGCCACCAGCGAAGCCCTTGACCATAATGGTCCAAATCAAATAAAACCATCTGTACCACACTGAGGTAAACTGATGAGGTTTACCACTGGAAGTGACTGACATGAACATCAGCTACTCTAGACACTACCCCAAGGACTGAGAACTTATTCTCCTATCTCCTTTCCTACACATTATTTATTTTTTTACTTGTGTTTAGAATTTTTTTCACTTACTACTTTATGTATTTATCACCAATTCAACCCTGAGTCTTTCATCAATTACTTACAACTTTCCTAAAGATAATTAAAGGCATCAGATTTCTAACAATCTCATTCCTGAGAATGGCTCTTCTGGAAGCTTCTAACCTACTCCAATCTGGTCTGTTTGCCTTCAACCCTGTTTTGTCGTTGTATGTGGAAGATTTCTTTACCTTTTTCTTTTGTTAAATTTTCTATTTCCTGTCATCTTTCTTTTATTTGTCTGACTTTATCATTTTGATGGATCACACCCTCCAACAGATCTCTAAGAAAGGTACAAGGCAGGCAAACAAACCAAAAAAAAAAAAAAAATTACATGTCTTAAAACATAGTAATTTCACTCATATATCTGATTAATAGTTTCAAGGCATATGAAAAAAATGAGGTTGAAATTACTTTCCTTTAGAATTTTGAAGGTGATGTGCCATTGCTTGTTCGGTTTCTAAAGTTACCACAAAAAAGTCCAGAGCCAATTGATTCCTGTTACTTTAGTTAACAAATTTTTCTCCTCTTTGGAAGCATGGAAAGATCTGTTTGACCCAGTGATTTGAAATTTCACCCTGATGTGTCTTAGTTTGTGTTTATATACATCCATTGTACTGAGCACTCAATAAGCCTTTTCAACCTCATGTTCTTTAGCTCAAGAAAATGTTTTTTAATCATCCTGATGATTTCTTCTTCATTTCCTCTGTTTCTTCTGGAAACTATTATTTGAATATTGAAATTCCTGGACAGCTCCTGTAAATTTCTTCATATTCCTCACTTCTTTTCTATAACCTCTGTCCTTCTGCTCAATTTTTTACCAGATTTCTTCATTATTAATTTTCTAAGTACTTCTACAAAGCTCTTTAATCTCTGAAATCAAAATTTTAATGCCTGAGAGCCTCTTTTAAAAATCAGAGTTGCTGCTGCCGCCAAGTCGCCTCAGTCATATCCAACTCTGTGCGATCCCATAGACGGCAGCCCACCAGGCTCCTCCGTCCCTGGGATTCTCCAGGCAAGAACACTGGAGTGGGGTGCCATTTCCTTCTAAAATGCATGAAAATGAAAAGTGCAAGTGAAGTCGCTCAGTCGTGTCCGACCCTCAGCGACCCCATAGACTGCAGCCTATCAGGCACCTCCATCCATGGGATTTTCCAGGCAAGAGTACTGGAGTGGGGTGCCATTGCCTTCTCCGAAAAATCAGAGTATTGCTCTTTTATAGTTAACTCCTTCTTATTTCATGGCTGTATTGTTTTCTCTTATTTCCCTGAGGATATTAATAATGATTCTAATATTTTCCTCTGCAAAAGATCTGTCTTCTCCAAGCTGCTCTACCTTATTTATTTTAATCTCTATTTTTCATACACTACAGGGTTTCCTCAAATATCTAGTAATCCTTGATTAGCTCTCATAATTAGAGAAAAGGACTAAAAGGGTGCTCTTCAGTATGGGATTCTTGCCTTCCACTATGCTGATGTCTTCTGTCCTAGAGTCTCTATTTTTGCCCTCTCCAAAGAGTCAGTTTCTGGACTTTGCCAAGGTTGGGGTGAAGAGCTGGGCACTTGTCCAGCTGATTCTGAGGAAGACATCCCAGGGTCCAAAGGCTTCTTCAACCTTCAACCAATCCTCCTTTCACTTCTACATGCTGCCATTCTTGAACTTTCTGTCCTTTGGATTAGCTGGATTATTTTCTTGATTTTCTATGCTACTGAGCTTAAGGTTTAGTCTTCAATTATTCATATACTCTCTAGTTTCTAAAACTGTGTTGATGCTGTCTCCTAATTCCCCTTTACTGATCTTTTAATGGGTTTCTGGAAGGAGCAAAAGTAGAAGTATGTATCCATCCTATCTCTTTACTACTGGTAATATGGATTCTTATTCATCCCAAGTCATTATAAATGGCTTTGTACTTCTATTTCCATCATTTGAATAAAGTGAGATCAGGCAGCTGTGCTAAGATCATGAAAATCACTGATTTTGTTGTTATTAAGTTCGGCTTTTGTTACTAAAATTCAATTACACTCATTGATCTGAAAACTATTTCAACTGACATAATTCAGAGGGCATAAGGTAAATTAATGTCTCTCAAATTTACATCTGACATTTAATAACATTAAACTTCAGTAAGTATTAGTATCATCTTTTTCTATTAATTTGTACTAATTTTATTTTTAGGGTTATACGGTGAGGCCACCCAAGATGGCTGTTCTCTTGCTCTGTGTACATCGCCTACTTAACCAGTCACTGCTTCACCCACACCCTACTCATATGACTGACTTTCCCTCTTAATCACAGAGCCTAATCAGTAAATGCTTGATGCAACCTTTAGATTAGAACATCTCCACCACTTTAATAATTTATCAAAGGGGCAGTGAGGGGAGTGGTCCTTTGTGGTTTCCCTGGTAACCAATGAGCCAACCTAAAGTCAATTCTTTCCTGGTGAGCCACCAGGGAAGCAGAGGTCAGGGGCGGCAGCCGAGAGGAGCTACCCCACGTCCAAGGTCAAGGGCTGCAGCAGAGAGGAACAACTCCATGTCCAAGGAGCGGCAGCTGCATAGGCGCAGAAGGGCCGAGAGGAGCTACTCCATGTTCAAGGTCAGAAGGGGCGACCTTGTCCAAGGTAAGGAGCAGCAGCTGCGCTTTGCTGGAGCAGTCGTGAAGAGATACCCCACGTCCAAGGTAAGAGAAACCCAAGTAAGATGGTAGGTGTTGTGAGAGAGCATCAGAGGGCAGACACACTGAAACCATAATCACAGAAAACTAGCCAATCTGATCACATGGACCACAGCCTTGTCTAACTCAATGAAACTAAGCCATGCCCTATGAGGCCACCCAAGACGGACGGGTCATGGTGGAAAGGTCTAACAGAATGTGGTCCACTGGAGAAGGGAATGGAAAACCACTTCAGGATTCTTGCCTTGAGAACCCCATAAATGGTATGGAAAGGCAAAATGATAGGATACTGAAAGAGGAACTCCCCAGGTCAGTAGGTACACAATATGCTACTGGATCAGTGGAGAAATAACTCCAGAAAGAATGAAGGGATGAAGCCAAAGCAAAAACAATACCCAGTTGTGGATGTGACTGGTGACAGAAGCAAGGTCCGATGCTATAAAGAGCAATATTGCACAGGAACCTGGAATGTCAGGTCCATGAATCAAGGCAAATTGGAAGTGGTCAAACAAGAGATGGCAAGAGTGAACGTCGACATTCTAGGAATCAACGAACTAAAATGGACTGGAATGGGTGAATTTAACTCAGATGACCATTATATCTACTACTGCAGGCAGGAATCCCTCAGAAGAAATGGAGTAGCCATCATGGTCAACAAGAGAGTCCGAAATGCAGTACTTGGATGCAATCTCAAAAACGACAGAATGATCTCTGTTCATTTCCAAGGCAAACCATTCAATATCACAGTGATCCAAGCCTATGCCCCAGACAGTAATGCTGAAGAAGCTAAATCGAATGGTTCTATGAAGACCTACAAGACCTTTTAGAACTAATACCCAAAAAAGATGTCCTTCTCATTATAGGGAATTGGAATGCAAAAGTAGGGAGTCAAGAAACACCTGGAGTAACAGGCAAATTTGGCCTTGGAATGCGGAATGAAGCAGGCCAAAGACTAATAGAGTTTTGCCAAGAAAATGCACTGGTCATAGCAAACACCCTCTTCCAACAACACAAGAGAAGACTCTACACATGGACATCACCAGATGGTCAACACCGAAATCAGATTGATTATATTCTTTGCAGCCAAAGATGGAGAAGCTCTATACAGTCANAATTTTGTTTTTAGTTGATTTTTTTTTCATTGTTCAGTTGCTAAGCCATGTCCAAACCTGCAACCACAGGGACTGCAGTACACCAGGTTTCCCTGTCCTTCACTATCTCTTGGAATTTGCACAAATGCATATCAATTGAGTCGGTGATGCCATCCAACCATCTCATCCTCTGTCTCTTCCCTTTGCTCCAACCCTCAATCTTTCCTAGCATCAGGGTCTTTTCTAATGAATCAGCTCTTTGCATTACATGACCAGAATTTTGGAGCTTCAGTATCAGCCCTTCCAGTGAATATTCAGAATTTATTTTCTTCAGTATTGACTGGTTTGGTCTCCTTGCTATCCAAGGGACTATTAAGAGTCTTTTCCAGTACTACAACTCAAAAGCATCAATTCTTTTGCACTCACACTTCTTTATCATCCAACACTCACGTCCATACATGACTACTGAAGAAACTACAGCTTTGACTATAAGGACTTTTGTCAGCAAAGTGACATCTCTACTTTTTATTAGGGTGTCTAGGTTTGTCATAGCTTTTCTTCCAAGGAGCAAGCATCTTTTAATTTAATGGCTGCCATCATTGGGCACAGTAATTTTGGAGATCAAGAAAATAAAATCTGCCACTGTATCCACTTTTGCTACATTTTTTTGCCATGAAGTGAAGGGATCTGATGCCATAATCTTTGCTTTTTGATCGTTGAGTTTTAAGCCAGCTTTTTCACTTTCCACTTTTACCTTCATCAAAAGGCTCTTTAGTTCCTCTTCACTTTCTGCCATTAAGGTATCTGCCATCTGTACATCTGAGGTTGTTGATATTTTCCCCAGCCATCTTAATTCCACCTTGTGATTGGTCCAGCTCTGAATTTTACATGATGTAGTGTGCATATTAGTTGAATACGCAGGGTGACAATATACAGTCTTGATATACTCTTTTCCCAATTTTGAACCAGTCCATTGTACAGGAGACAGGGATCATGACCATCCCCATGGAAAAGAAATGCAAAAAAGAAAAATGGCTGTCTGAGAGGCCTTACAAATAGCTGTGAAAAGAAGAGAAGTGAAAAGCAAAGGAGAAAAGGAAAGATATAAGCATCTGAATGCAGGGTTCCAAAGAATAGCAAGAAGAGATAAGAAAGCCTCAGTGATCCTCAGTGATCAATGCAAAGAAATACAGGAAAACAACAGAATGGGAAAGACTAGAGATCTTTTCAAGAAAATTAGAGATACCAAGGGAACATTTCATGCAGAGATGGGCTCGATAAAGGACAGAAATGGTCTGGACCTAACAGAAGCAGAGGATATTAAGAAGAGGAGGCAAGAATACACAGAAGAACTGTACAAAAGAGATCTTCATGACCCAGATAGTCACGATGGTGTGATCACTCTCCTAGAGCCAGACATCTTGGAATGTGAAGTCAAGTGGGCCTTAGAAAACATCATTACAAACAAAGCTGGTGGAGGTGATGGAATTCCAGTTGAGCTATTTCAAATCCTGAAAGATGATGCTGTGAAAGTGCTGCACTCAATATGCCAGCAAGTTTGGAAAACTCAGCAGTGGCCACAGGACTGGAAAAAGTCAGTTTTTATTTCAAACTCAAAGAAAAGCAATGCCAAAGAATGTTCAAACTACTGCACAATTGCGGTCATCTCACATGCTAGTAAAGTAATGCTCAAAATTCTCCAAGCCAGGCTTCAGCAATACATGAACAGTGAACTTTCAGATGTTCAAATTGGTTTTAGAAAAGGCAGATGAACCACAAATTGCCAACATCATATGTATCACCGAAAAAGCAAGAGAGTTCCAGAAAAACATCTATTTCTGCTTTCTTGACTATGCCAAAGCCTTTGACTGTGTGGATCACAGTAAACTGTGGAAAATTCTGAAAGAGATGGGAATAATAGAGCACCTGACCTGCCCCTTGAGAAATCTGTATGCAGGTCAGGAAGCAACAGTTAGAAGCGGACATGGAACAACAGACTGGTTCTGAATAGGAAAAGGAGTATGTCAAGCCTGTATATTGTCACTCTGCTTATTTAACTTATATGCGAGTACATCATGAGAAACGCTGGACTGGAAGAAACACAAGCTGGAATCAAGACTGCTGGGAAAAATATCAATAACCTCAGATATACGGATGACACTACCCTTATGGCTGAAAGTGAAGAGGAACTAAAAGGCCTCTTGATGAAGGTGAAATTGGAGAGTGAAAAAGTTGGTTTAAAGCTCAACATTCAGAAAACGAAGATCTTGGCATCTGATCCCATCACTTCATGGGAAATAGATGGGGAAACAGTGGAAATAGTGTCAGACTTTATTTTTTTTTAGTCGCCAAAATCACTGGACATGTTAACTGCAGCCATGAAATTAAAAGATGCTTACTCCTTGGAAGAAGAGTTATTACCAACCTAGATATCATGTTGAAGAGCAGACATTACTTTGCCTACAAAGGTCTGTCTAGTCAAGGCTATGGTTTTTCCAGTAGTCATGTATCAATGTGCGAGTTGGACTGTGAAGAAAGCTGAGCGCCGAAGAATTGTTGCTTTTGAACTGTGCTGTTGGAGAAGACTCTTGAGAGTCCCTTGGACTGCAAGGAGACCCAACCAGTCCATTCTGAAGGAGATCAGCCCTGGGATTTCTTTGGAAGGAATGATGCTAAAGCTGAAACTCCAATACTTTGGCCACCTCATACAAAGAGTTGACACATTGGAAAAGACTGTGATGCTGGGAGGGATTGAGGGCAGGAGGAGAAGGGGATGACAGAGGATGAGATGGCTAGATGGCATCACTGACTCGATGGACAAAAGTCTGAGTGAACTCTGGGAGTTGGTGGTGGACAGGGAGGCCTGGCGTGCTGAGATTCATGGGGTTGTGAAGAGTTGGACACGATTGTGTGACTGAACTGAACTAATTCTTCCATATCTTGTTCTGTTGCTTCTTGACCTGCATACAAGTTTCTCAGGAGGCAGGTACAGTGTTTTGGCATTCCTATCTGTTTAAGAATTTTCTACAGTTTGTTGTGATCCACACAGTCAAAGGCTTTAGCATAGTCATTGAAGCAGAAGTGGATGTTTTCTGGAATTTCCTTGCTTTTTCTGTGATCCAACAGATGTTGGCAATTTGAGCTCTGGTTCGTCTGCCTTTTCTAAATCCAAATTATACACCTGGAAGTTCTCGGTTCATGTACTATTGAAGCCTAGCTTGAAGGATTTTGACAATTATCTTGCTAGCATATCAAATGAGCACAGTTGCATGGTAGTTTGAACATTCTTTACCATTTCCCTTCTTTGGGATTGAAATGAAAACTAACCTTTTCCAGTCCTTTTGCCACTGCTGAATTTTCCAAATTTGCTAGCATATTGAGTGCAGCACTTGAACAGCATCATCTTTTATGATTAAAATAACTCATCTGGAATTCTATCATCTCCATTAGCTTTGTTTATATTATTGCTTCCTAAAGCCCAATTGACTTCACATTTCAGGATGCCGGGCTCTAGGTGAGTGACCACATCATCATGGTTTTCTGGGTCATTAAGAGTTTTCTTTTTCTTTCTTTCTTTCTTTCTTTTTCTTTTTTTTGTACAGTTCTTCTGTGTATTCTTGCCACCTCTTCTTTTTTTTTCAATTAATTAATTAATATATTTATTTTACAATATTGTATTGGTTTTGCCATACATTGACTTGAATCTGCCATGAGTGTACGTGTGTTCCCCATCCTGAACCCCCCTAATCTCTTCTGTTTCTGTTAGGCCCTTGGTATTTCTGTCCTTTATTGTGTCCATTTTTGCATGAAATATTCCCTTGGTATGTCTGATTTTCTTTAAAAAAAAGATCTCTAGTCTTTCCCATTCTATTATTTTCTCTATTTCTTTGCATTGCTTTCTTAAGAAGGCTTTCTTATATTTCTTTGCTATTCTCTGGAACTCTGCATTCAGCTGGGTATATCCTTTCTTTTTTCCTTTAACTTTCACCTCTCTTCTTCTCTCAGCTATTTGTACAGCCTCCTCAGACAACCCTTTTGCCTTTTTGCATTTCTTTTTCTTGGGGATGATTTTGATCACCGCCTCCTGTACAATTTTAGGAACCTCTGTCCTAGTTCTTCCAGCACTCTATGAAATCTAATCCCTTGACACTTAACACTGTATAATCATAAGAGATTTTATATAGATCATACCTGGATGGCCTAGTGGTTTTCCCTATGTATTTCAATTTTAGTCTGAATTTTGCATTAAGGAGCTCATGATCTGAGCCACAGTCAGCTCCAGCTCTTGTTTTTGCTGACTGTGTAGAGCTTCTCCATTTTCAGCTACAAATAATATTGCTACTATATATCAATTTATTCTGTTTTAATATGGGTGTGTACACACACACACACACACACACACATACACACACGGCACTCTGTGACCTCTCTAGTGTGTTAGTTCTAGCAATATTTCTATGGATCCCTTAGGATTTTCTACTTATAGAATAGCTTCTCTTTCTCTCTCTGTCTTTCTCATTTGTCTCTGTCTCTGTTCCTCTCTCTTTTTGCTTCTAATCTCACATCTGCTAGTACCACCAATACAGTGTTGAATAGAAATGTCAGGAGCTGACATCTTTTCCTTGATCCCAAAGAGAGTGGGAAATACTATCACCATTCAGTGTAAGCTACAGGCCTTTCAAAAGTGGCCATCCTCAGGTTGAGGAAAGTCCCTCCTAGGTCTCGTTTGTTAAATATTTTTACCATGAAAACGTAGAGAATATTTTCAAATGCTTTTTCTGAACTTATTGGAAATATCATGTGGTTTTGTCATTTATTCTATTTCTGATCCTGATGTGACCTTGCACTCCTAGTAGAAATTATGATTGGCCATAATTTATAATCTTTTTTTATGTTGCTGGACTCCACTGGCTAATATTTTATTAAGAACATTGGTTCTATTTTCTTAAGGGCTATCTACAGTTTTCTTTCTTTCAGTATCTATATTTCTCTTTGTGATGTAATAGTAATACTCCCCTCCTAGAATGAGTTTGTGAATGTTCCATTTGTTTTCTGCTTTCTGAAAGAGTGTTTGAACTACCAGTATCATTTCTTTAAATACTTCATGAAATTCTCTAGTAGAAATATCTGGTTAGAATTTTCCTTCGTGGCAAAATTTTAAATAAATAATTCAATATTTTACTCCCTAGGAAATTCAAATTTTTCATTTCTTCTTTAGTTAGTCAATCTTAGATTTTGTATTTATCAGGCATTTGTTCATTTCATCTAACTTTTGGCAGAATGCTGTTCATAATATGTCATTATAATCTTTTTGACTTCTGTACCCCATAGGGGTTCCCCTCTTTGATTTCATTTTAATCTTTTAAATGTCAGTATGCTAAATGTTTGGCAGTTTTCTTGATTTCTTAAAAAAAAAAACTCTTTGGTCTACTGATTTTTCTCAGTTTTCTCTATTTTTCTCTATTTCATTGCATTCTGCTTTAAGCTTTATTTTTTCCATTATTCCTGCTTGCTTTGGAATTTCTCTCTTTTTTTTCCCTATTTTTAATGCAATGGAAATGTAGCTTATTGATTTGAGATGTTTTATCTTTATTGATAGAGGAGATTACAGTTATGAATTTCTCTCTAAGCACTGCTACAGCTGTGCCTAATAAATTCTGATATATTATATTATATTATATTTTCATTCTCACACTTAAACCTATTTTGTGATTTCCTTTTTTACTCATGGGTTATGTAGGAGTGTTTTTAACTTCCAAATATTATAGGTTTTCCCTGGTATTAGTAGAACCATTCTCTCTCTTTTATAGTCATCACATGATTTCTTTTTTCCTTTAGTTTCCATTTTCTTTGTATCTGAGTAGTGTTTCTTCTAGATATCATATATTTGAGGTAGCTTTTTTATTAAGTCCATTAATATCTCTTTTTTCCTTTTAAATGGACTATTTAGCCCATTCACTCTTTGTGTCATCACTTTAATGGTAGATTTCAAGCCAGCTATGGTCTCTTTGCTTTCTATTTTATTCATGCAGCTTTTGCTCACTTCTTCCTCTAAAGGAGGAAGAAAAAATGTCCTATTTTGTGTCAAAAATATTTTTGTCTATTTCTTCTGCTGATTAAAAACACACACACACACACACACACACAAAAACTCTCCATTTATTTTCTTTCTTGCTTTTGAGGAATTAAAAATAGATCTTAATATATCATACTCTAATTAGGAATAATACTGACCTAATTCTGTTAAAGTATAGCACTGTTGTTTCAATATATTTTCTTCCCCTCTCCTTTGTGCTTTATTCATATATGGTACATCTATATATGTAATAAACCCCACTATAGAAAATTATACTTATTACTCCATACAATTTTATAATCAGTTAATAAAAAATGAGAAATATATCTATAGATTATTTTATACTAACCTTATATATATGATGTATCTGATTTTCTTCACTTTTACTTAGAAATTCATGTTATTTCCTGGCATCACTTTCTTTAGCCTGAAGGACAACCTTTAGTGTTTCTTTTAAGATAGGTTTGATAGTGACAAATTCTCCAAATTTCTATTTCTGAACATAATGTTATTTTATCACTTTTTGGGGGAAGGGGGTGTTGCACGTGGGATCTTAGTTCCCTGACCAGGGCTTGAACCCATACCCTCTGCAGTGGAAGCACAGAGTCTTAACTACTGTACAACCAGGGGAGTACAAATTTTACCTTTATATTTTATAGATAAAATATTTTCCTTCCACCATTTAAAAAAATCTTTGCAATGCATTTGGACTTCCATTTTTTTTCTGATAGAAAGTCAATCCCAAATTACAATATTGTTTTCTTATACATGATAATTTGTTTTCATTTTCTTGCTGCTTTCAAGATTTTCTTTTTTTCTTTGAATTTTATTAACTTATCTATGGTGAATTTCTGTGTGACTCTTTCTCAGTTTATTTTCTGAATCTTATCTTTTAAGCCTGGTTTCCTAAGGTTAGCCCTGTGTCAGCACAGCTGGTGATCAGCCAGAAGTTGACAAGAGACTGTGTGCAAACCCCTGAAGTCAACAAGGCTCACACTCTGAAGATAAATCTGTGTGTATCCTGTAGAGTATATTCAAATGCCAAGCCATTTTTAAATCTTTCCTTTAGTATTTTAGTTTCTTCCAAGGGGTCTCATTTCCTTTCTCTCTCTCTCTCTCTCTCTCTCTCTCTCTCTCTCTCACACACACACACACACACACACAAGTTGTTCAACCACATAGAGAGAGCTGGGGTGAGATATGGGAAGACCACTGTAATACTAATCCATTTTTAATGCAAACTTTAACTGTTTTCAAGAATAAATACGTCTCTGTATATTTAGTTAATTTCCAAAATGACAGTTTCATCCATGTTTACAGTTGTTTTCTGAAAAAAAAAAGAAAAAAGATTGTTCATTTTCTCTTCCCATTAGATAGAGGTTCTCTACATGCTCAACTAATTAAGGTTTGATAAAACTAATTAAAATCTAATTAAACTAGTTAAGATCTAATTAACTAATTAAAGCCTACAACTCTTAATTACTTCCATGATACCAACAAACAATGTGAGGAACATGAGGAGCCCAAGCAAAGACTGTGAGTAGCCAAGGTGAAATACTAACAACAAAGCGGTCTTATGCTATGTTTTTCTGTACATTTCCTAGTACTTCTTGCTGGTATTTAAGTATATAATTTGATGTCATGTATTAATTTTTATACAATAATTTGTTTTTAATTATTTATTTTTTTCAAGTCCAATAATTTTCTTTTGCTTATTTGAATCAATAGTATGACATTTTTCATTATTTGAATGAATTTTACTTCTTATTTTTACATTCTTTTGGTTGGTTATCCTTTTTTTGTCTTCACATATTAGGAGAAGGAAATGGCAACCCACTCCAGTGTTCTTTCCTGGAGAATCCCAGGGACAGGGGAGCCTGGCGGGCTGCCGTCTATGGGGTCGCACAGAGTTGGACACGACTGATGCTACTTAGCAGCAGCAGCAGCTTCACATATTAATTCCAACGTCCTACTACTAATATCCGTAACTACTAAATACAAATGGTGTGAGCAAGTATGTTAATTTTTCCCCTTGTTTTTAAAAGAATGTCTCTAACATACTTTATCATTAAATATGACACTAATTGTAAATTTATTTTTTTGTCTTCACATATTAGGAGAAGGAAATGGCAACCCACTCCAGTGTTCTTTCCTGGAGAATCCCAGGGACAGGGGAGCCTGGCGGGCTGCCGTCTATGGGGTCGCACAGAGTTGGACACGACTGATGCTACTTAGCAGCAGCAGCAGCTTCACATATTAATTCCAACGTCCTACTACTAATATCCGTAACTACTAAATACAAATGGTGTGAGCAAGTATGTTAATTTTTCCCCTTGTTTTTAAAAGAATGTCTCTAACATACTTTATCATTAAATATGACACTGATTGTAAATTTATGATAGACACAATTTTTTCCAAGAGAAGGAAGTCTTAGTTTCTTGACAGATTTTATCATGAATGGATGTTATATTTTAACATCTCTATAACAACTGAGATAATTATGTGCATTTTTTCTTTTTATTTATTAATGTGCTAAATTACAACTTCTTGTCTTTTTTCAGTTCATAAAATTTATTGCTGTTAGCACACAGTTTAAAAATTCACCAACACACCAATAATACAAAACCAAACAGCATTATAAGTTATTCCTCCTTCAGGAAAATAGAACATGCAATGACAGTTAAAGCTAAATGTCAGTCTAAGTTTTAGAACAAAGGAAAAAGTGAAACTAATAAAAGGAAAAGGTCATTTCACTCACAATGACCATGAAAGGAAGTCCAAGAGCTGATTTTTTCATAGACATTATCTTCTCTATATTAATGACATTTTATATACAATATATAT
Organism: Aepyceros melampus; assembly: GCA_006408695.1. NCBI lineage: Eukaryota > Metazoa > Chordata > Mammalia > Artiodactyla > Bovidae > Aepyceros > Aepyceros melampus. The sequence goes on along the minus strand of SJXQ01001522.1, from coordinate 221,666 downwards.
TACAGATATTATATAATCATATATTAATTAATATATTCATTAATTTTAACATAAATTGTATTTTTTAAAAACTAGAAACTCTGCAAGTAACTAAAAATAATACTCCAAGGCCGTTTTCACAGCTTTGTTTGTTTGTTTGCTTTAAAGGCCATTACTGCCAAATTAACACACATTTGACAAAATATTTCCAAAACAGTCCAGCAACACACAATGGAGTTTTCCATTCAGTATCTTAAGCACAAAAACAGACTATGTTTACAGAAGTGAAGGTGATCAAATTCTAATACTAAATTATTCTTGCATTTTTCACGTAAATCAAATGTTCTAATGTGTATCTCTATATATGTTTTAGTTATACTATTTATGAATATTTATTTAGAAATTTTGCATCTATGTACATAACAGGGTAGGACAGAGGTTATATATTCTTCTGCTAATCCTATTCTATATTGCTTATACTATTCTTGCATTGATTCTTTAAATATCTGCAAGAATTCTTTTATATATATTTGGATGAGTAATTGTTAACCTTGTAAAAACTTATTTCTAAATCATTTTAACTGGAATATTTTGAGGTTTGAGATCTATAGGCATATATTTTAATGTACTGACTAAATGTATTTAATGGTAATGTGTGTATTTTACTTTTCAATTAACCTATTGCTTACTTGATACAGTATTTATGTTAGGGTTATGACTGTATGTTTTTGTACTTATTTGCCTAAAATATTTTAGTATATTATTACTCATTTAATCTAACTGTGGTTAATTTTTTCAAAAATAGTTTATAAAAGATGTCTTTTCCTCATTCTGTCTCATCGAAATTCTCAGTTTTTTGTCCATTTCGTTGATCCTTTCAAAGAACCAAACGTTGGCAGTTTTGAACTTCTGTATCATTTCTAATTTTAGTGATCAGAGTTTAAGACATTATATTGCTAATTGTTGTTTCATATGCATCCTGGTGGTTTTGATGTCATAACTTTTCTTTTTATGTTTTTTCTCAGTATTTTCAAGTTTTATTATCATATTTTCTTTAAAGTAACAATTATATAAGAATGTTTACTTTCTAACTTATATATACACACATATGTATATATTGGTATTTGTCCACACACACACACATATATATGATTTTAAAGTATCCAATATGCATACTAATTTGAGGATATTTGTTCTGACAGTTACTGTGATTGTTGTGCTATAATTTCCCACTATGTTTGTATAACAGTCCATTTTTCTTTTAACTGTGTCAATTTTTGTCTCAAATCTTTCCATATTCTGTGAGGCCAGAATAAGGTTTCTCTCTCAAGAGGATTTCCCTCTGCCAGCACCCTTCAGTTCAGTTCAGTTGCTCAGTCATGTCCAACTCTTTGCAACCCCATGAATCTCAGCATGCCAGGCCTCTCTGCACATCACCAACTCCTGGAGTCCACCCAAACTCATGTCCATCGAGTCGGTGATGCCATCCAACCACCTCATCCTCTGTCGCCCCCTTCTCCTCCTGCCCTCAATCTTTCCCAGCATCAGGGTCTAGCACTCTTAGAATGTTATAAAACATTAACAAAGTTTAAATTGACTTTGACGATATATAGTCAAGAATTGTAAACTCAAACTAATGTCTACCTGAGGTCACCCATAGCATTATGAATGGTCAACAAAATTTACTTTTCTATATTTTAAATTCTGCCTTGATATAATTTGTTGTTGTCAGATATTATCTGTAGGAGGACATTTTTATCTATTCTTTCCTGAAGTTGTATGTCTGCAATGGTCTTCTTTTAGGCAGAAGTCTTGTTTCTAAGTAACCACCTTACTGTGCCCGAAGCCTTGACTTCTGTCCCTTATACAGATGCTCAAACCCAAAATTCAGCTACCAAACTCAATAAATGCCCTCAGGGCATTCCTGATTTCAGGGCTCACTAAATGCTCCAGTTTTCAGTTTCTTCTTCATTTTCTGCTTCTGAGAATTTCACTTAACATTTTACAAAGTCAGCTATGCATTTAGAAGTGGAATTTCTAGACATTTTATACCAGTAGTTTTGTTTTTGCTTTTGTTTTTTGGGGTGTATGGTCAGCACTGTTACTGGAAATAGAAGTTACAATATAGCTTTTCAACCAAAAACAAAAGATTTTTTTCAAGCTGTGAAAATAACTATTTTAAAAAATCTTTTATAAGTTCTCATTTTTAAAATTGTAGACACTAACAGAAAGGAAAGATAAAATATAATGAAGAACATTTGTAGATTATCACTTGTGACTAAAATGGCATTCTTATTCCATATAACTGGATATTTCCTGTTTCATTCAGGAATTATTCACAGAACTTTCCTCGAGATTAAGAGAGGACTGCTGGGGATATAGGGTAGAGTGATAAATCTGATGTGTGTTTAATTCCATACTAATATTTGTGATTAATGATTACAGTTTAAATACCTTTAGCATGCTTTCTTTTTTTTAATTAATTTTTATTTTTTAGTTTGTTTTGCTTTACAATACTGTATTCATTTTGCTATACATTGACATGAATCAGCCATGAGTGTACAATTATGTGTAAATGGTTTGACATTTCACAGACAACTGAAATGTGAAGCTCTCAGCTTAAAACTTTACTCCTTCTCTGTCCACCTGTATCCCTTGTTAGAAGAAGTTCTCTACATAGGATTTCTAAGCCATCTCAATTATCACTCTTTCAATGAAGCCTCAAATTTTTCATGTAAATATTTATGATCACTTTCTAAATATCCTCTAAAAGCTCATAAATATCAACAACATCAGGCTATATGGAATATATATATATATATATTTTACTATTCAATTTCTCTGTAAGAAATTAGTTGCCTACATCTCATATATTCTAACATATTTGACTGATGCTGGATTATGTTACTTTTCCATATCTTCCATAGCCAGAGGAAATTGATATTGATTTAAGCAATAGTAATGTATTAATAATAAGACTTTCCCTGGTTTCCCACTCCTCTATGACCGAGGCAGGTGTCCCAGAAAGACTGATATAAAGAACCAAGGTGAGCAAATAAAGCAGCCTATCATGACCTGCTTTCACTGCTGACAAAAGGAGAACAGTAAGAAAACACTGCATTCAAATAAACTTTGTAGATTTGACTGTTCCTGAAATGAGATTATACTTGTGATCAGAAATGACAGGAGGAATTTTTGTCATCTGAGCACGACTGTGTAAATCATTGAACATGCCCTAGATTTTTTCTAAGGTCAAGAGAAAATGGGACAGAGGAAAGGAAACAGAAAATAATAATCTTAGTTTCTATTCATACCCAATATATATATATATATATTTTACTATTCAATTTCTCTGTAAGAAATTAGTTGCCTACATCTCATATATTCTAACATATTTGACTGATGCTGGATTATGTTACTTTTCCATATCTTCCATAGCCAGAGGAAATCAATGTTGGTTTAAGCAATAGTAATGTATTAATAATAAGACTTTCCCTGGTTTCCCACTCCTCTATGACTGAGGCAGGTGTCCCAGAAAGACTGATATAAAGAACCAAGGTGAGCAAATAAAGCAGCCTATCATGACCTGCTTTCACTGCTGACAAAAGGAGAACAGTAAGAAAACACTGCATTCAAATAAACTTTGTAGATTTGACTGTTCCTGAAATGAGATTATACTTGTGATCAGAAATGACAGGAGGAATTTTTGTCATCTGAGCACGACTGTGTAAATCATTGAACATGCCCTAGATTTTTTCTAAGGTCAAGAGAAAATGGGACAGAGGAAAGGAAACAGAAAATAATAATCTTAGTTTCTATTCATACCCTTAAGATTTGATTTATAACAATTACTTCTATAAGCACCCAGCACTCTAGCACAGAGCATAGAGTATGACATGTAATAGAAACTTGAGAAATTATTTATTGGTTGAATAAGTTATTCTATTCTGTACCATAGAGACCAAGTTTCTGTTCAAACCATAAAAGCCATTTGAAAATTAAGATAATAGTATTTGGGTACATTAATGAAGAAAGCAATACATTCTCCACTTCCCTCTGTTAACATATTCATCCTAGGAATCCAATCAACAGGTGGTGAGCCCAGGTCACCTGGAGACGCCGCATATAGGTCTTGCAGCAAACAGCCTTGGCTAAGATCCAGACTGACAACCAGTGTCATTGGCATGTGTGAGTGCTCACATTTGAGTGAATGAACTTTCAGATAACAGGCAGCCCTTAGGCACTGAGTCACCCCTCTACAACTTAATGAATTATCTCAATAGGAAGACTATGAACTCATCTCAGAGGTTGAGAACTGGAACACTGACAAGATCCCAAAAGCATCCTCATCACTATGCCCCAGTCCTCCGAGGCACTAATTACTACTTAGACTTTTGGCACTATCTTTCAATTTTGCTGTTTTTCAACTATACATCAGTTCAGTTCAGGTCAGTCACTCAGTCGTGTCCGACTCTTCATGACCCAACTATATACAAATTGTTTCAAATAGTGAGAACATTTTTTATTTCTAGTTACATTTGTGAATATTTTTAATGAAATTTCTTTCTTTTGTCCATAATGTTGGCTTATTTCCATTATGGTATACTCCCTTTTTGAGTAATTTATGATTTCTGTGCATTCTGCTATTTAAGGATATTTGGTTTCTCATAAATATTTTTGGCATATATCTATGTGTGCAAATGTTCAATATGTTGTTGGATGTACCTAATAGTAGATTTATTGTCTTAGGAGCTGACTGCGGCTCAGATCATGAACTCCTTATTGCCAAATTCAGACTTAAATTGAAGAAAGTAGGGAAAACCACTAGACCATTCAGGTATGACCTAAATCAAATTCCTTATGATTATACAGTGGAAGTGAGAAACAGATTTAAGGGACTAGATCTGATAGAGTGCCTGATGAACTATGGACGGATGTCCATGTCATTGTATAGGAGACGGTGATTAAGACCATCCCCATGGGAAAGAAATTTTAAAAAGCAAGATGGCTGTCTGGGGAGGTCTTACAAATAGCTGTGAAAAGAAGAGAAGAGGAAAGCAAAGGAGAAAAGGAAAGAGATAAGCATCTGAATGCAGAGTTCCAAAGAATAGCAAGAAGAGATAAGAAAGCCTTCTTCAGCGATCAATGCAAAGAAATAGAGGAAAACAACAGAATGGGAAAGACTAGAGATCTCTTCAAGAAAATTAGAGATACCAAGGGAACATTTCATGCAAGGATGGGCTCGATAAAGGACAGAAATGGTCTGGACCTAACAGAAGCAGAAGATATTAAGAAGAGGTGGCAAGTATACACAGAAGAACTATACAGAAAAGATCTTCATGACCATGATAATCACGATGGTGTGATTACTCACCTAGAGGGAGATACGCTGGAATGTGAAGTCAAGTGGGCCTTAGAAAGCATCATTATGAACAAAGCTAGTGTGCCAGGGACCAGTGTGAGGAACTCCACCCATGGCAAAGGGGAAACCCCCTGTTCCCGAGCATCTACCCCCAAAACCAGAGTCTGTTTTATGCTCTCACCTACACCTCTGACTTTATGGGGGTTTTCCCCCATAACCGTTTCTCTCAGAGAAGGAGATAACTTGCAGCTCCAGTTAATAAAAATTCCTGGGCATGACAAGAGTGTTTCAGCTTACGAACTCCTCTGAAGGTTATCTAGCCTGCCTGTATAGGTTCGTCTGGCCACATGTGATTGTTTACAGCCTCCCAACAGTGAGAGGCACAAGATGGTTTAGACTTACTAAAGGCAGATTCTTTTGGGAACTTAGAATTTATTATTATAGTGGGTTGATTAGGAATTATATTGGTGAAGGGTTTTTCATTTGTTGTGCCAATAATTGCTACTAATTCCCTGCCCTGGGTGTGACAAGGGTGTCTTAGGTCAAACCTCTCTGCTGACAAACTAGCTTGTGTGATAGGATTATCCCTACTCTTGCCACTACCACATGATTGTTTACTACCTCTCAACCATAAACAGTACAGAGAGTATGGGGTATTTTGACGGTCTTAATTAGCATAGGGCTTTTCTCATTGTTGAGTCAATGATTGTCGCCAGGCCTCCAAGTCCTTAGACACCTGGGAATATATTAATCAATATATTTGAGATATATAAAAAAAAGAAATATAGTAGTTTTTGATGTTAGTAATATTAGACTTTTTGAGTTAATGAATTTTCTTTGTTATAGATCACTGTACTTTGTTATAAATCACTGTGTCCTTGCTATGTAAAAATGTAACTTTATCACTATCTTAAGACTAAATAGATCTTAAGGGGAACATTGGTGAAAGGATTTCACTTGTTGGGCTGATGTTTGCTGTTAAATCTCCATATTCCCTGCCCTTATAATGAATATAACTAGCATATAAGAGAAATAAGTATTAACCTTTAAGATTAATCATGTTAACCTTGGGTTAAATAAATTCCTTTCTTGATTGTAACTCACTACACCCTCACCCTATAGGAATGTAACTTTATTTGGAGGGTGGTGCCTGGTTTAAGAAAAAACACCCTTGGAAAAAATAAAGTTTTTTGGTTATCAGAAAAAAAAAAAGAGTCATAAAGGTCAGCAGGCCTCATGGCCAGAAGATGATGTAAAACCCCTAAGACCTTTTTTTATATGAAGCACCTGATTTTGATAAAGGTCAAGACTGTTGACCCCAGCATGACTCTGTATTCATCCCTATGTGTAACAACAACAAAAAAAAAAGTATATAAGCGAACCTGAAAATAAAGAAAATGGGATCAGTTTCTGGAAAGACTGATTCCCCCATGTCATTTCTTTCTCCGTTTTTCTGGCTGAATTCCCATCTGGGGAGTGGGTACTCACCAAGCCTACTAATTATGCCTGGGCAAAAAAAAAAAAAAAACAGGTCATAAAGTGTCAGCAGGCCTCATGGCCAGAAGATGATGTAAAACCCCTAAGGCCTTTATTTTATGTAAAGCACCTGATTTCGATAAAGATCAGGACTGCTGACCCCCTCGTGACTCTGTATTCATCCCTATGTGCAAAAAAAAGGTATATAAGCAAACCTGAAAATAAAGAAAATGGGATCAGTTTCTGGAAAGGCTGATTCCCCGTGTCGTTCTTTCTTTCCCTTTCTGGCTGAATTCCCATCTGGAGAGTGGGTACTCACCAAACCTACTAATTATGCCTGGGCTTCTAAGATCGGACGGGGGAGGCCTCAGTGCCTCCTCTCCTTCGGGAGAATGGAAAGACGCTTGTGGCCTATGTAGGTGGTGATCGGTATTCCACATAAACCAAGTTATTTAGCCTCTTTTTCTCCACTAATTTTCCTACTACACTATCCGTTTCTAATCTCTCTCTATATCTGTAATTGAATAAGTTTTTTCCTAGGACGCCTACTCCGTCCCCACCTTCAAATCACCCTGGATCCACCGGGCTGGACCTCGGCACCAAGCTACTAGATGAGTTATCTTTATAGTATTGTAAAGTATCTTTACAGTATTGTCCATTATTTACATGCAGGAGCACACACACAGAGAGATGGAAAGCGAGGCTGAGGCACAAAGAGAGTAGGGAAAATGCCATTTTTTTGAGATATTTAGTTTTTGGTCATTTCCTCATTGAACACATATTCTTTTGTCCTGAACAACTAAAAGGAAGTCATTGCATTCATTTGTTCACCCACAAACTTCTTCCAGTACTTTCTGAAAACCCAGTAACATCAGAACAAACACATAGGTCAATTTTGCCTTAATTCAGTGCTGTCACACCTTCAAAAAGAAACAGATATCACATTTACCAATGTATGGTCCTTCTTTGGAACAAACAAGATTAGAATTTGATTCTAATTTTAAAAGGAAAGCAAAGTACATGTTTTTAATTTCTTTCATGTCACTTTCCACTCATGGCACTTGTATAAGCCTTTGTCAGGCTTGACTGCACTGCTTTCCAAAAGTGAAGACAGAGAACAGACTCAGGGCAATCAACTTCAGAAAAAAATCAAGCTCAGAATTAAGCATGCAGGGGCCACTTTGCCCAGAAGAAAAGTCAGATGTAGACTGAGCAAATACATTTTGAGTAATAGTTTGGCACTTCCCTGGTGGCTCAGTGGTAAAGAATCCACCTGCCAATGCAGGAGCTTCAAGAGGTAACTTGGGTTCCATCCCTGGGTCTGGAAGATCCCCTGGAGGAGGCCATGGCAATCCACTCTAGTATTCTTACCTAGGAAATCTCATGGATAGAGGAACCTGGTGGGCTACAGTCCATGGAGTCTCAAAAGAGTCGGACACGACTTAGCGACTAAATAAACAAAACACACTTAGTTTTAGGGATCTAGAGACTAACAAGTGTTATTAATTGAACTGTGCATTAGGTGTAGATTTCTGAGAAGAGAAAAGAAAATTCCAAGTTGATTTCTTGCACTTTTCTCCACTTACCTTTCCACTTACTTCCTCAACCTTCTTCTCTCCCTATGAGTTTTCAAGACTGTAGCTTTGGGGGAAAGAATTCTTACTGCTGAACATTTTAAAAGTATTTAGTGACTTCTGTTGACTTTTGGATAAAGTCTAAGTGGTACACAGTTCTTGCATGGCTTTGACCTGACTCCTCTTGTGTCTTGCATGCTGCTGGAAACATTAGTTTTCTCTTTGTTCATTCTCCAAATGAACTCCTATATCAGCCCTTTGCACATACTTTCCCCACTACTTGAAATAGTCTCTGCAGGCTGAGGCAGCTTGTCGGACAAGTCTATGAGATGAAAGGAGAAAGAAGCTGTGATGGGAGGACGTCCAGAGCTATGAGATCTTTCATTTCTAGGGGACAATTGGCTGTACCAGATTCAAAGAAGTATCAGAACAACACAAAGTCAGCTTTAGGAATGGAAATGCCCTTTGGTCTTCCCTTGCTCTTTTGTACTTTGCCACATGATTTCTTCCATAGGAAGACTTTCTTCAAAGGTCATTGTAGACAGGCTTCTCTTAGATAAACCATAAAAAGAAAAGCACATTGCTATTACCTGCTAGGAATCTAATTCTCTAATGACGGTCCTGATCTCTCTAGGGACATGGTCTAGGGATTGATAGTCACACATTTCTCTTCCATTTTTCTGCTCTCAAGAGCTGACATTTCCTACCAGCCTCTGGCCCCTCTGTTCCTTTCTTGTGGAGTCAGGGACAGTCCTTCCCCCAGTTTTCAAGAGCAACAATAAACTATGCAGATTCATCCACTGTTGCCAAAATTTTGGCCCCCTGTCCCCTGGAGCCAAATAAAAATGTATGGAGACAGAGTTTGGAGAAAATAGAAATATGGCTTTGTCTTTGCCTGGAAAAAGGGAGTACACAGAAGGTTATTACCTCAAGAACTGAGCTCCCTCCCTTGGGGAATAAGGAGAGGTTTCATATTTTCATGAAGGTTTTTTTTCCTTCAAGTTTACAGCCAAAAGCAGGTGTCAGATGGCTCAGCAAGCTGGTCTGGTGTACCTTTTGAGGTATGGGATCCTACAAGGGAGGGTAGAGGGAGAAGAATGCCAGGTGCAGAGTCTAATTTATACTGTGGTTGTGGTGCTTTAGTCACTAAGTCATGTCCGACTCTTGTGACCCCACGTACTGTAGCCTGTCAGGCTCCTCTGTCCATGGGGTTCTGTAAGCAAGAATATTGGAGTGAGTTGCCATTTCCTTCTCCAGGATATAATTTATACGGAGTAAGAGAGTAATTAGCTTTGTGAAGGACAAGTCAGCTACAAATGTTTTTTAGTAGCAATAGCTAAAGAATAACCAAGATTAACTCCTGCAAGACTGCTTGGCTAATGTATGCCAAAGGCTTTTCACTCATTTTTTTTTTTTTTTTTTTTGCTGCAACCCCATCCTCATGAACACCATGCACTTTTGGTTCTCTCTTAGTCTCTTAGAGGTAGGCATTTGAGTATATACTGCAAGGATGTTATTCAGTCAGTAAACACTGCAGGTGGTGACTGCAGCCATGAAATTAAAAGATGCTTGCTCCTTGGAAGGAAAGTTATGACCAACCTAGATATCATATTAAAAAGCAGAAACATTACTTTGTTAACAAAGGTCTGTCTAGTCAAGGCTATCATTTTTCCAATGGTCATGTATGGATGTGAGAGTTGGACTATAAAGAAAGCTGAGTGCTGAAGAATTGATGCTTTTAAACTGTGGCATTGTAGAAGACTCTTGAGAGTCCCTTGAACTGTAAGGAGATCCAACCAGTCCCTCCTAAGGGAAATCAGTCCTGGGTGTTCAATGGAAGAACTGATGTTGAAGCTGAAACTCCAATATTTTGGCCACCTGATGCGAAGAGCTGACTCATTTGAAAAGACCTTGATGCTGGAAAAGATTGAAGGCAGGAGGAGAGGGGGACGACAGAGGATGAGATGGTTGGATGGCGTCACCAACTCAATGGACATGAGTTTGGGTAAACTCCGGAAGTTGGTAATGGACAAGGAGGCCTGGCGTGCTTCAGTTCATGGGGTTGCAAAGAGTCGGACACGACTGAGCAACTGAACTGAACTGAACTGAAGTCATGTCCAGCCTTTTGTAATGCCATGGACTGGAGCACACCAGACTTCCCTGTCCTTTGCTATCTCCCAGAGTTTGCTCAAACTCATGTCCATTGAGTTGGTGATGCTATCCAACCATCTCATCTTCTGTCACCCACTTCTCCTGCCTTCAGTCTTTTCCAGATCAGGTTCTTTTCCAGTGAGTCAGCTCTTCTCATCAGGTGGCCAAAATATCAGAGCTTCAGCATCAGTCCTTCTAATGAATATTCAGGGTTGATTTCCTTCAGGATTGACTGGTTTGGTCTCCTTGCTATCCAAAGGACTCTCAAGAATCTTCTCCAGCACCACAATTCTAAAGCATCAGTTTTTCAATGCTCAGCCTTCTTATACTGCAACATACCAAGTCCATTTTAACAGTTTGAATGTGTGAGACACAGCAATGATTTTTTAATTGAATAATCACATATGATTACATTTAAGACAGTCATCCTGAAGGAATGGGTTTCCAGCATCCTAAAAAACTTTTATTATTACATTACAAGGTACTTGGGTACAGGCTATTATGGAAAACTGGACCTTGATAAAAAAGATCAGTTGATACATCCATTACCTAGGATCCTGCTTAACCTTCTGCTACAAAGGATGATCATTTGTTTTATCCAGAATGTTGTGCTTTGATGGACGCAAGGTGAGCTAATGCGAATTCAACTGGATAACTGTGTTCAGTTTTCTTTTATACTTTGTATTTACTTTATGAATAGATAGTGTAGCGAAATAGTTCAACAAATGAAACAGCATTGAAAAGCTATATTTGGGAACATGCTTAGTGGTCCAGAGGCTAAGACTCCATACTCCCAATGCAAGGGCATGTGTTTGATCCATATTCAGCGAACTAGAACTTACATGCTACAACTGAAGAGTTTGCATGCCACAATGAAAAGATCTCACATGCTGCAACTAAGACCTGGTACAGCCAAATAAATAAATGTATACATATATTTTTAAAGAAACGATATATTAGAGGAATATATTCTATATTATTCTATAGAATACAGTTCTGTAACCCCTCTCACCATGGATAAATTTGCTAATTTATTTTACGTCCTTCTGGAGTTTTTTATGCTTAAATTTTGTCTGTATAGCATCCTATTTGAATTTCACAGAAAAAGAAATCTGCAGCTTATACTACGTAACAGCTTCCCTGGTGGCTCAAATGGTAAAGAATCTGCCTGCAATGCAGGAGACCCGGATCAATCCCTGGGTCAGGAAGATGCCCTGGAGAAGGAAATGTCTACCCACTCCAGTATTCTTGCCTGAGAAATCCCATGGACAGAGGAGCCTGGTGGTTACTGTCTATGGGGTTGCAAAGAGTCAGACATGACTAAGCAACTAACAGACAGACATCCTTACTAAACTACATTTTTTTATGAAAACCAAATGATTAAGTTAAAATAATGAATGATTATCTTTTATAAGAGAAGTGAATAATAAGTGTTATATAATATGATTTATTCATTTCCTTCTTTTATTCTTAGTGGAATTGGTGTTCAGTGTTTAGCTACAAAATGGATATTCACACCCATTAAAAAGGGAAATACACTGCTTTTTGTGTTGACATATATTTTGTCTCTTGAAGGCCTAATGAAGCCAGTCAAAGCTAGTGACAATGTTATATGTTCTAAAGACCTTCAATAAAGATGAAATAACTGACTAATAAGAGCCAGATCTGTTTGGATAAACATGAGTAACCATATATATTTTTGACTTGAGTTGAAAATTTGATGCAGATGTTTTCATGTGCATTTGTGGGTATAACAAGAAAAAGAGTTGCAACAATGTTCTTTTAAAACTTTCTAAGTTTGTTGTTGTTATTGTTGTTATTGTTGGGAATGAACTATGTGTGTGTATGTCAAAATGTCTGTCCAGAAACTTAAGTAAAATCTATAGTCCAAATAAAATCTGAAGATTTTCTCTCTACCTGCATGTCATCCAGTTTTCCAAGGCTCTATTAATTATTTCCATCCTTTCCTGAAATCAATCCCTTTCACTCCACTAATGCATAAGCCTAAAAACATATCCTTTTCTTTTTTCTTAAAATAGAGCAAAAATATTACCTCTTCTGTTCTACCCCTTGGATTGCCAACTTCTTTCCCTCCTTGAGTTCCCAGCAAACTTCTCAAAAGGTCATTGACTCCATTTATGAAAATCCTTTGTGTTCTTTGCCCCTAACAATCTGGTTTTTGTTCCTTGTCACTCCATGGAATTTATACACTAAGCAGTCATCTGTAGATTCTCTCCTGCCAGATCTAGAAGCTTTTTTTGATGTTGTTAACTGGCTTTCTTTACTTGTGCAACACTGTGGATCAGACTATAATTTCTAGTTAAGGCTTCTTGGAGCCTCTTTCCATGGAATCTTCTCCACCTCCTCTATTATAAACTTAGTTACCCACAAAGATTTCATTTTTGCTTCATATTTCTTTCTCACTGTTATCTCTTCTTAAGTTACTTATTTATTTATTTCTAATATTTTATTTTTATTTATTTATTTGACTGCACCATGTCTAGTTGGCACATGCAAGCTCTTAGTTGCCACATGTGGGATCTAGTTCCCTGATCAGGGATTGAATCTGGGCCCCTTGCATTGGGAGCTCGGAGTCTTAGCCACTGAACCACCAGGGAAGTCCCATCAGTTATTTAACTAACTCACGTTTGTATGAGTTCAGCTCCAAAATCCATGTCTCTAGCCACGACTCCTCTCCTATGCTCCTAACATCCATCTCCTTGTGAATATTCCTTCACACCTTCATGGTCAATTGGTTGAAACTAAGCTCTCTGTCTTGCACAAAACTGAATTTGCTCCAGTGTTTTTAGTTTTATTAATGTGTAGTTATTCTGTCATTCAGGCTTGAAATCCATTTATGGATGTTTCCTTTCAATTACTAAGCTTACCATACTTCTTCTATCTGAATTATTGTGTTTGTTTTTTTTTTTCTCCTGAAACACTTGTCTCTCCATCTCTAATTGTATCAAGATTGACTGTTCTCTCAGTCTCAACCCTTCCCTGATTTCAAACTATTTCTATACATTCCTTCCAGAGAAATCATCCTAAATACAGCTTCTTGAGTCTATTTTTTTAAATATATATTTTCCTAATGTCTTGGAGAAGACTCTTGGGAGTCCCTTGGACTGCAAGGAGATCCAACCAGTCCATTCTGAAGGAGATCAGCCCTGGGATTTCTTTGGAAGGAATGATGCTAAAGCTGAAACTCCAGTACTTTGGCCACCTCATGCAAAGAGCTGACTCATTGGAAAAGACTCTGATGCTGGGAGGGATTGGGGGCAGGAGGAGAAGGGGACGACCGAGGATTAGATGGCTGGATGGCATCACTGACTCGATGGGCGTGAATCTGAGTGAACTCCAGGAGTTGGTGATGGACAGGGAGGCCTGGTGTGCTGCAATTCATGGGGTCGCAAAGAGTCGGACATGACTGAGTGACTGAACAGAACTGAACTGAATGTCTACTAAAAAGTCTCAACTTCTTATAAGAACTTCTTATTTTAATTCATTTGTTTATTCATAAATTGAGCAAACATTTTCTGAGATTCTTTTATTTAATGGGCTTCCCCAGTGGCAATAGTGGTAAAGAATCTGCCTGCCAATGCAGGAGACAAAGAAATGTAACTTCAATCCCTGGGTTGGGATGATCCCCTAGAGTAGGAAATAACAGTGAACTCTAATATTCTTGCCTGGGAAATCTCATGGACAGAGGAGCCAGGTGGGCTACAGTCCATGAGGTTGCAAAGAGCTGGACATGACTAAGCACACATACTTTCCTTTACATTTATTATTTAGTAGACATATCAAGAATCTGATCAATTCTTCAGATTGATGCCAAAAAATTGATGTTTTTGAACTGTGGTGTTGGAGAAGACTTTTGAGAGTCCATTTTTTTTTTTCTCCTGAAACACTTGTCTCTCCATCTCTAATTGTATCAAGATTGACTGTTCTCTCAGTCTCAACCCTTCCCTGATTTCAAACTATTTCTATACATTCCTTCCAGAGAAATCATCCTAAATACAGCTTCTTGAGTCTATTTTTTTAAATATATATTTTCCTAATGTCTTGGAGAAGACTCTTGGGAGTCCCTTGGACTGCAAGGAGATCCAACCAGTCCATTCTGAAGGAGATCAGCCCTGGGATTTCTTTGGAAGGAATGATGCTAAAGCTGAAACTCCAGTACTTTGGCCACCTCATGCAAAGAGCTGACTCATTGGAAAAGACTCTGATGCTGGGAGGGATTGGGGGCAGGAGGAGAAGGGGACGACCGAGGATTAGATGGCTGGATGGCATCACTGACTCGATGGGCGTGAATCTGAGTGAACTCCAGGAGTTGGTGATGGACAGGGAGGCCTGGTGTGCTGCAATTCATGGGGTCGCAAAGAGTCGGACATGACTGAGTGACTGAACAGAACTGAACTGAATGTCTACTAAAAAAGTCTCAACTTCTTATAAGAACTTCTTATTTTAATTCATTTGTTTATTCATAAATTGAGCAAACATTTTCTGAGATTCTTTTATTTAATGGGCTTCCCCAGTGGCAATAGTGGTAAAGAATCTGCCTGCCAATGCAGGAGACAAAGAAATGTAACTTCAATCCCTGGGTTGGGATGATCCCCTAGAGTAGGAAATAACAGTGAACTCTAATATTCTTGCCTGGGAAATCTCATGGACAGAGGAGCCAGGTGGGCTACAGTCCATGAGGTTGCAAAGAGCTGGACATGACTAAGCACACATACTTTCCTTTACATTTATTATTTAGTAGACATATCAAGAATCTGATCAATTCTTCAGATTGATGCCAAAAAATTGATGTTTTTGAACTGTGGTGTTGGAGAAGACTTTTGAGAGTCCCTTGGACTGCAAGGAGATCAAACCAGTCAATCCTAAAGGAAATCAGTCCTGAATATTCATTGGAAGGACTGATACTGAAGCTGAAACTCCAATACTTTGGCCACCTGATGCGAAGAACTGACTTATTTGAAAAGACCCTGATGCTGAAAAGATTGAAGCCAGGAGAAGGGGACAACAGAGGATGAGACGGTTGGATGGCATCACCAACTCAATGGATGTAAGTCTGAGTAAACTCCAGGAGTTGGTGATGGACAGGGAGACCTGGAGTTCTGCAGTCCATGAGGTTGTAAAGAGTTGGACACAACTGAGTAACTGAACTGAACTGAGATATATGGTACATTGGATGTACATAGGTTTAGTTCCTGCCTTCAAGTAGCTCACAGTCTAGTGGGAAAGACAACCAAAGAAGTATTTGAAGAAATTAACATTCCCCATGATGGATAAATACTATGTGAAATTTAGATATTCAAGGAAGGGGAAATGAATTTCCAGATAGAGGCAATAGCATGGCCCTTGAAGGCTTGCTGGGATTTGACTTTAGCCCACTTTTTTTCAGTTGAATCTCTCACTGAACCCTTAGAAACTCCACATACATAACAGCCAAACCAGACAACTCCAGGTACTTTCCTACTTTTGAGAGTTTGCTCCACCCATTCTATATGCCTTTTGTTGTTACTGTTGTTGTTTTGTTTGTTCTTGCTGCACCAAAAGACATGCAGGATGTGAAACCTTAGGTCAGCGATTCGATTGAACCTGGGCCCTCTGCATTAGGAGCAAGGAGTCTCAACCACTAGACCACCAAGGAAGACCCTCTAAATGTCTTTTGTTATCTATCTGTCCATCCTTTAAGACTCAGCTCAACTACCTTTGTAGAAGGCAATGGCAACCTACTCCAGTACTCTTGTCTGGAAAATCCCATGGATGGAGGAGCCTGATTGGCTGCAGTCCCTGGAGTCGCTAAGAGTCGGGTATGACTGAGCGACTTCACTTTCACTTTTCACTTTCATGCACTGGAGAAGGAAATGGCAACCCACTCCAGTGTTCTTGCCTGGAGAATCCCAGGGATGGGGGAGCCTGGTGAGCTGCCGCCTATGGGATCACACAGAGTCGGACACGACTGAAGCGACTTAGCAGCAGCAGCAGCAGCAGTAGCAGCAGCAGCAGCAGCAGCAGCAGCAGCAACTACCTTCAGCTATGAAAACTTTCTCATTTCCTGAGGGAGAAGAAATCTTTCCATTCTCTGTGCTTTTGGAATATTTGGTTTATGTATTTCTTATAGCATACCTGCCTCATATTATATTAATGTCCCATCATGTTCCTTTTTTCATTTTTTTGTATCTGTGAGCTCCTTAAAGACAGGGACAATGTCTTCTGTCTTCTTCACTTGTAGATATTTGATAAATTTAGGTTTTTTTTTTAAGACACTAGAATCCCCAAGATATTTCAAGACAAAAGAGAAGATTGATTCTAATTAAGGTGATGAGGTTGGCTGACTAACTCAAGACCGACTAAGCAGTTCCCAAAACTATTGGACTTCACAGTTAAAACACAGAAATTTCCAGGCAAACCCAGATGGCTGTTCATCCTACTTCTTGATTCAACAGTGAATGAATGGTTCAGTTCAGTCGCTCAGTTGTGTCTGACTGTTTGTGACCCCATGAATTGCAGCACACCAGGCCTCCCTGTCCATACCAACTCCCAGAGTTCACTCAGACTCACGTCCATTGAGTCAGTGATGCCATCCAGCCATCTCATCCTCGGTCGTCCCTTTCTTCTGCCCCTAATCCCTCCCAGCATCAGGGTCTTTTCCAATGAGTGAACTCTTCGCATGAGGTGGCCAAAGTATTGGAGCCTCAGTTTCAGCATCATTCCTTCCAAAGAAATCCCAGGGCTGATCTCCTTCAGAATGGACTGGTTGGATCTCCTTGCAGTCCAAGGGACTCTCAAGAGTCTTCTCCAACACCACAGTTCAAAAGCATCAATTCTTCTGCGCTCAGCCTTCTTCACAGTCCAACTCTCACATCCATACATGACCACAGGAAAAACCATAGCCTTGACTAGACAGACCTTAGTCAGCAAAGTAATGTCTCTGCTTTTGAATATACTATTTAGGTTGGTCATAACTTTTCTTCCAAGGAGTAAGC